>CAWUFW010018132.1:0-234071 GCA_963921515.1 Calotriton arnoldi | reverse complement strand
TGTATAACTTCTGGTGCAAAAGGTATGCTGAACGCAGAGGTATTGACAAAGACCTAGCTTTGCAAAATGTGGATATTAAATGGATTGCACAGAGAGGATTAAAGTGGCACTAGTTGATGCCTTTGGTTAAAACCTTTTTGCATCTCCAACCCCCTGACCTCATGATTGTGTACTGTGGTGGCAATGACCTAGGCACATTCACTGGGGTAGGTCTGGAAATGCTAATGAAGGACACCTTTGCACAGTTGATGTTGATTTTACCTCAAACTCTCTTTGTATTTTCTAATATATGCCAAAGACAGACATGGAAGTGGTCAAATCAATTCTGTCCACAGATTGAGAACGTTAGAAAGAATGTCAATAAAGCTGTTTCTGCATACCTCAGAGATCATAGAATGGGGTCCATCTACAACAACAATCTATGTTTTCATATGGACGACATCTACAGAAGTGATGGAGTGCACTTCACGGATCAAGGGAACAGAGTCTTCCTCAACAACCTTAAGCTGTGCATCCGCACTTACATGTAGCTACAACAAAGTGAAAATAAAAACAAGGCTCTTTTTAGAGCCACCCTATAACCCAACATATAATCTTACTTTTTCAAAAACATATATACGCTTTTTTTGATTTTGCCTGGAGTCGCGAACCCATCGCGATTACACGGGGGGCCGCGCTGAGAGCCGAATTGGAGTCGCGAATCCAAACTCGAAAGAAAAAAAACGCCCCACTTCCATACTTTGATATTCGCCCCGGGGACCCCATCCCACGGGGCCTGCCAGCATTTTTTCTTTTAATGAATAAGGAGGGGGACCATGCGGCCCCCCTACTGAGGCCAATAATGGCCCAGGGGACCCCATCCCCCGGGTCCTGCCACTATTCTTTTTTTTAAATAAAAAGAGGGGGACTATGTGCCCCCCTCCTGAGGCCAATAATGGCCCTGGGGACCCCATCCCCCGGGGCATGGCCTCAGCGTTGGGGACCATGGGGGCAGCCCCAATGCCCTCACGGTCCCTGCCATAGCAAACAGCAATGTCCAGGAATGGGCACCCCGGGACATTGCAGGAGCCGGCCCTGGGGGGTGGTGGTCCCCAGGGCCATCGAGGGCTCCAGGAGTGGGGCCCCACAGCCCCCCTCCCAGCATTTTTAAACCCCGGGGAGGTGGTGGTCTCCGGGGCCGGGGGTCCGCAACGGACCCCAGACCTTTATTTAAAATTACCCCAGGGAGGTGGTGGTCCCTGGGGCAGTGTGGGGAGGGGCAGGAGCCCCCCACACTTAAATAAATTAATTTATGCCCCTGGGAGGTGGTGGTCCCCAGGGCTTGGGGGGCCCGCGAGGCCCCCCACCCTATTTTAATAAAGCCCCATGGAGGTGGCGGTCCTCGAGGCTTGGGGGGGCATGCGAGGCCCCCGCCCATAAACAAATAAAGCCCCGGGGAGGTGGCGGTCCCCGGGGCTGCAGGGGGGGCTGCGTGCCCCTGCACATTTTCGATAAAGCCCCGGGGAGGTGGCGGTCCCCAGGGCTGCAGGGGCCCCCGCAGGCCCCCATTATATCCTAACACATTGCCCCCGGGACCTGGCCCACCCGGGGGCTTAAGGAAAACGAAGCACGGGAGACTGCACTTCATTTTTTTTTGTTTTCTCTGTGAAATTCACGCACCCAGAATGAATTCTGCTGGGAAAAAAAAGGATTTTTTTGGCCCTGAGGGTCCCTGTGGGACCCCCTGACCAGGCCTAGGGGGTCAGGGTATTTCTACCCTGACCCCTTTCCTACATTTACAACATTTTTCAACCTTTTTCACAAGATGGCTGCCAATACACTCTGGTTTAGAGTGTTGGCAGCCAATAAGAATGAAGCTCGTGCTCGGGAGGGTTCACGAACCCTCCTCGGTGCTCAGATATCAATATTTTTATTTTTTAAATTTCGCAGGAACTCCTGAACGGATTTACACCATTTAAAAAAAAGGTTGCTTTCTGAACCAAGAGCTACCTTTTTGCCAAATTTGGTGTAATTCCGTTTAGCAGTTCGGGCTGTAGCCTGTTCCAAAACTTCCTATGGAAATTAACATGGGGAAAATGTGTTTTGGGACCCCCCTTTTTTATCGGACCCCGCTAGACGAATCAGAGTCATGCCTTTTGCTTAAATGGTGTAAATCCATTTAGTAGTTCCTGAGAAAATCAAAAGTAAAATCACATATATATCTATGGCCGCGTCGGATTCGCGCACCCTGCGCGCACCGTCCCGATCACGAGCTGCATGCTAATTGGCTGTCAACTGGCTGTCAACACTCCAAATCAGGAAGTGTTGGCAGCCATTTTGTCCCTCGGTAGAACCGAGGCACAGAAACAAGTGTGCAAAACGCAAAAAGGGGGCAGGGTAGAAACACCCTGACACCCTAGGTCTGCTCAGGGGGTCCCACAAGGACCCCGTGGGCAGAAAAAAGCATTTCTTTTTTTAAATCGGCGGGATGCGCTTAGGTTGCGCGGATCCCGCCATGATAAAAAAAAAATCGAAGCGCGGTCTCCCGCGCTTCGATGCTATTTTGCCCCCGGGTGGGCCAAGTCCCAGGGGCATGCAGGGGTTTATTTAGATTTTATAGGGGGAGCCTCTAAGGCCCCCCAAGCCCCGGGGACCGCCACCCCCCGGGGCTTTAAAAAAAAAATGGTGCGGGAGGGCTCTCCGCCCTCCCGCAGCCCCGGGGACCGCCACCCCCTGGGGCCTCTTTTTTGAATTTTTAATCACCTGTGTGGGGGGGCTCCAGCCCCCCCACATGCCCCGGGGGCCGCCACCTCCCCGGGGCACTTAGAAAAGAAATGTAGGGGTCCGTTTCGGACCCCCGAAGCCCCGGGGACCACCACCACACCGGGGCTTTACTAATGAAGGGAGGGGGGCCGCGCGGCCCCCCTCCTGGAGCCCTCCATGGCCCTGGGGACCACCACCCCCCAGGTGCGGCTCCTGCAGTGTCCCGGGGTGCCTACCCCCGGGACACTGCTGTTTGCAATCACAAGACGGGAGCCTCGCGGCTCCCATCCTGTGATTGCAAACTTGCTTTGCTTCATTGAAGTGAGAGCAGGGAAACCTGCTCTCGCTTCAATGAAGCAAAGCAGAATTGCTTTTCCATAAGGGGAGCTGCATGTCAGCAGCTCCCCTTATGGAAAAGCAATGCCGGATCCCGCAGGACGCGGGGAGCCGGCGGGAGTGTGCGGGGATTAGGGACCCCCCCACGGTCCCCAACGAGTGGCCAGGCCCATGGGGATGGGGTCCCCGGGGCTATTAGTGGGCTGGGAGGGGGGACATGCAGCCCCCCTCCCAAAAAATAAAATTTAAAAAAAAACACAAAAAAAAGCGTAAAGGCCGGCCCTGGGGGATGGGGTCCCCGGGGCCTTAAATGGCCTGAGGAGGGGGGCCACGCAACCCCCCTCCAAATATTTAAATGAAAAAAAAAGAGGGCATGCCCCGGGGGATGGGGTCCCCGGGGCCAATAGAGGCCCAGGGAAGGGGGGCCACGCGGCCCCCTTCCCGTTTTTTTTATTTAAAAAAAGAAGAAAATCCTCAGGCCCTGGGCGATGGGGTCCCCAGGGCCAAAAGTGGCCGAGGGAAGGGGGCCACGCAGCCCCCCTCCCATACAAAAAAAAAAAAAAGACCGGCATCGTGCCGGAGGCCCCGCCCCTCCCTGCAGCAGTCTGCAAACGCGCCCTGGCGCGTTTTAAGAAGGGGGAGTAATTCCCCTTGAATACTGGGGTCCTTGGGGCCAACTAGCCCACCAGGAACCTCCAGTATGCGCTAGGGAGCTGCGTAGCAGAGAGGTGTACAGAGGGCGTGGCCTCTGAACACCTCTCTGCAACGCAGCTCCCTGGCGCATACTGGAGGTACAGGGTGGGCTAGTTGGACCCCAGGGATGCTCATGATTCAAAGGGACTTAATCCCCCAAATTAGAACGCGCCACGGGGCGCGTTTGCACAGTGGTGAAGGGAGGGGGCGGGGCTTGAGGTGACATGTGTGCAAACAGGCCCCGTGGCGTATTTTACGTTGGGAGATTAAGTCCCCTTCAATCCTGAGGGTCCCTGGAGTCCAACTAGCCCACCAGGTACCTTCAGTAAGCACAACAGAGTTGCGTTGCAGAGAGGTGAAAAAAGGTGCGTGGCCTCGGAACGTCTCTCTGCAACTCAGCTCTGTGGTCCTAACTGTAGGTACCTGGGGGGCTAGTTGGGCCCCAGGGACACTCAGGATTCAAGGGAACTTAATCCCGCAACTTAAAACGTGCCACGGGGCGCGTTTGCACACATGTCACCTCAGGCACCCCCTCCCTTCACCACTGTGCAAACGCGCCCTGTAGCATGTTTTAAGAGGTAGTTTTAATCCCCCTGCCCTATTATGTACTAGGGACTTACAGAGGAGGTCATGCTAATGACAGGGGTACCCCAACGCAGAGTGTTCCCTAGTGTATGTAGGTGTTTTAACTGTATTCTAAGTGTGTTTTAGCAAAGCACTGGCTCTGGTTAGTCAGAGTCAGTTACCACCAGTACACGTTGGAAAAAGTTGTGGGCACAGGATGATTTTGGAACAAGGCCTCTTTCTGCTCCTCTGTTGGTTCTTTCTGCACATCTTTTGCTTCTTCCTGCACTTTTCTTCGTCTTTGGGGACTTCTGTTGCTTCTTTCTGCATTTCTTTTGCTTCTTTCTGTGCGTTTTTTCTTCTTTCTTCACATGTCCTACCTCTGTAGGCATAGTTACAAACTAGCATTTAAAAAACCTTTGAAATTCACTTAAAAAACCATAGGTTTCAGGCACGTTATAGTTAGAAATTAGCATTTAAAAAACCTTTGAAATTCACTGAAAAAACCATAGGTTTCAGACACGTTATAGTTAGAAATTAGCATTTAAAAAACCTTTGAAATTCACTGAAAAAACCATAGGTTTCAGGCACGTTATAGTTAGAAATTAGCATTTAAAAAACCTTTGAAATTCACTGAAAAAACCATAGGTTTCAGACACGTTATAGTTAGAAATTAGCATTTAAAAAACCTTTGAAATTCACTGAAAAAACCATAGGTTTTAGGGACAGTTATAGTTAGTTGGACATTTCACTCGTACAAAACCCGTGAAATTCCCCGTTATAGTTAGTTCAGCTAACTATAACTCGCGCCCCGCACTGCACTGCTGATGACGTCACATATTACATCACTCATGACATGGTCAGTGACATCACTGATGACATCACGGATGACATCATCCATGTGATAATTTGATGCATCTTCTCACACCCTAATATAACTTTTGATACACCCACTGTAAATTACAGACTGCCATTGTCAAAACCATAGACACTCCAACACCAATAACTACATACACACTCACTGATTCTTAGGTCTACACACACATCCACTCACTCACCTCTACAGTCACTCATACTTACGGTCACTCAGTACAGGACTTTCATATGCACTTATACACCTACATAGACACTCACACACCGCCACTCATCCATAGAGGTACTCACACACCTAGTCAGTCATGCAAATAATTAATCACACTGCCATTTACTCACCTATACAGTTATACACACACCAGCTCACTTACTCATACAAATACTAGCACATTCTTACGCTCTTATACAATCACTGATACAAGTACACACTCATCCATACAGCCACTCTCACAATCACACACTCTCACTTATAGCCATTATTATATACTCCAACACACATATATACTGCCTTTGACATATTAGTTACTCACACATATACCACTAAGATATACATTCACTCACTAACACACCCATACACACACTCACCCACCTATACAGTCCATCACAGATGCACTCTTGAAACCATGCACCCAGTGAATCACCCACTCACACATCTATGTGCACTCACACACACCCCACCCACACAAACACTCAGGCACCCATACGGATACTCAGACAACCAATCAATAACCCATGTAGACACTCATGTAGCTATTCGCAAACCCCATGCAGCCGCTTACACACCAACAGACAGACGGATACAGACATTCACACAGTTTAGTCACTAACCCATGCATTCAGTAAGATACGTTTAATCACTCACTTATAGAGTCAGTCACGCACCTACTAAATCATCCATCCAGACACTTATACACCCACTAATTCTTCAATACACCTTGGCATATATATTAAACATATTTAAACTTTATAGAAACACACAGTCACTGGATGATGTCATCAGTGATGTCATTTGAGATGTCATCAGTGATGTCATCAGTGATGTCACTGACCATGTCATGAGTGATGTAATATGTGACGTCATCAGCAGTGCATTGCGGGGTCGCGAGTTATAGTTAGCTGAACTAACTATAACGGGGGAATTTCACGGGTTTTGTACGAGTGAAATGTCCAACTAACTATAACTGTCCCTAAAACCTATGGTTTTTTCAGTGAATTTCAAAGGTTTTTTAAATGCTAATTTCTAACTATAACGTGTCTGAAACCTATGGTTTTTTCAGTGAATATATATATATATATCCGTTACCAAATCCAAAAATACGCGCTCTCACAATCCAATGTAAAGGGTAATTTATTAAGAGCTCAAGGTTACGCATTTCGGAAGAAACTTCCTTGATCACACAAAGAGCCGAGTGAAAACAGTGCATTACATAGTCTCAGCACTGAACAAAGAAAGAGGACAAAACTTGACTGTTCAATTGCCCAGAAACAGAAAATGTGTCGGCCATTTTAGACTGCCAAGTACGGCATAAACTCTTACTTATTGTATACAGCGTAAATACAATACAATTCTATATTATTCAGTTCATAACACAGAAGAGCAGAGAAGTTAGTAAAAGTAAATGATGCTGGTTGTCCATCGTGCACACTACGTGTGCTGCTGTATTAAATACATATGAGATAATGGACTGTAGTGCATATTGGCTGTGATCCAAGCGCCAAAGTGGCAGAACAGACTACTGAGTTCAGATCGGTCATGGTGCAGATTATGGACCAGGGCATAAGAGCAATATATTTGCTAAGTTATAGGGATTTATACTAACACCGAGTGGCATAAACAGCTCCTGAACATACAGACACATGTGGTTCGAGTTATCTAAGCAAGGATATGTAAGTCAATACTATCGCCAAGTGGCAAAACTTTCATTTGTATTCAGTACTGTCCAGAGACAAACAACAGTAACAGTGACTATAAGTGAAAGAAATCTTATCTAGTAATAAGTGGTGCTCTCTTCGTAGAGGTGAAGAAAAGGGTAGGCGGCCCGTGAAGTGTCCGCAAGCTGTCGGAGTGCCCCTTACTTTCCTCCTGTGCAGAAAAAAGAAGAAATAGATAAAAGGAAGATTAATAGATTAAAATGTTAAAACTGTAGCAATGTATCATGCTATTCATACTCTTCATATACTGTAATCATCGTGTTGATAGTTAACAGTTATAATCAACAATTACATATATAACACATCATCATGGAGTTTCAAAACATACTATGGAACGGTAATGCAGATACATGTACGTGTCTAAGCCATTATTCCTCAATGAGGTGTGTGGCCAATTCCTCGTCCACATTGTGTCCCTTGGGGTATCGAGTCTCAAGGTCAAGAATCCATTTGGATTCTCTTTTCCTGAGGTTAAGCTCTCTGTTTCCTCCCCTGGGGCTTCCTTGAACCTGTTCAATTATGAAGTAACTGAGAAGCGAGCTGTTAGAAAGATGGAACTCAGCGAAGTGTCTCGCCACAGGATAATGGGGGTCCTTGTTATTTATGGCCCTAAGATGTTCAAGGACCCTATTTTTGGCCATGCGAGTGGTGCTTCCCACATATTGTTTCTGGCAAGGGCATATCAGGATGTATATAGCATATGTGGTGCTACATGTCAAAAATTGTGAGATGGTTCTTTTCATATTGGAACCAGGTACACTAAATTCTTTAACCATCTGGCTTGCCCTGCATGCCTTACAATGGCTGCACGGGTAGAAACCTTTAAGGTTATGCCTTGCCATATTTTGTCGTTTAGTGATATCACCATGCATCAGGATATCTCTGAGATTACGGCCTTTGCGATACGTGATTCTTGGTCTGTCACTGATTCTAGGGCCCACTATGTGATCGCTCTTGAGGATGTTCCTGTTGTCATTGAGTATTTTCTGTATTTTGTGTGAATTGCGGTTATATGTCAAGATAACATGTGTCTCCGGGGAATCGCTGTTCCTTTCCTTTTCTTGCAATGTGCTCTGTCTATCAATGGTTTTTAATTTGGAGACAGCCCTGTTCAGTACCTGTTTGGGGTAACCCCGGTCCCTGAAACGTTTGATCATGACCTTTTCTTCTGCCTGATAGTTCTCCTCTGTGCTACAGTTCCTTTTCGCTCTCAGCAACTCCCCATAAGGGATACTCCATTTCAAGGTGTCTGGGTGGTGGCTGAGAGAGTGTAGGATACTGTTGCCTGCAGTGTCTTTGCGAAAAAGTCTAGTCTCTAGGGTGTTGTTGACTGCCTTGACTTTAACATCCAGGAATTCTATTTCCTCTTTATTGATATTTTGTGTCAGTGTGATGTTGTATGTGTTGGTGTTAAGTTTGTTAATGAACTCTATGGCTTCCTCTTCGCTCCCCTCCCATATCAGGAAAAGGTCGTCGATATACCGCAGCCAGACTTTGACTTTGACAAAATACTGGGAGAGACAAATTTTGTTTCTTATCTTTTCTTCCCACAGGCCAAGGAAGAGGCCAGCGAAACTCAGCGCAAAACATGTGCCCATGGCAGTCCCCAGTATTTGTTTGAAGAGCTCCCCGTTAAACATAAAGATGTTATTTTGTAAACATAGGTATATCATCTCTACAAGCATTTTGGTGTGTTCTAGATACATGATATTTCTCTCGTTTAAGAAGTGAGTACATGCATGAATTCCCTGGTCGTGGTCAATGATAGTATAAAGACTGGAAACATCCATGGTTATAAAAGTATAGTTAGGTTCCCAATGTATACCATCAATTTTACACAAAAAGTCTTTGGTATCTTTGACATACGATGGAAGTGTTATTACATATTGTTGCAAAAATAATCAACATATTTGGAAATGTTTTCAAATACACTCCCCAGGGATGAAACAATAGGTCTACCTGGGGGGACCAATGGGTTTTTGTGGACTTTTGGAAGAAAGTAAATGATGGGGAGTTTAGGATAGTCTTTCTTCATAAATAGATACTCCTCCCAGGTAATGATACCTTCTTGATGCCACTTTGTCAGTTGGTTCCAGGTTGTCAGGATACTGTCATTATAGGTTTTGGTGTTACATCTACAGTAAAATCTGCTGTTGTCAAGTTGCCTGTAAGCTTCTGCAGTGTACATTTCCTTACTGAGTAGGACCACGTTACCGCCTTTATCTGCAGGGCATATCACAATATCCCTGTCATTGGCCAATTGTGAGATGATCATTCTCTGTTTGGTGCTCAGATTGCCAGTTACAAAACTTTGGTTGAATTTAGCATGTTTACACTCTAATAGGGCTTAGGTGACAACCTCATGGAATGTATCTACATTATCGTGCGGAAGGTTCGGATAAAAGATGGAACAGGGTTTAAATGGAGTTTTGGCTGCTTTATCTGTCATGGTGTCAGGAAGTTCAGATCCCCTATAGGAAGAGTTGGTCGCTTCAAATTCATTGCTGGATACCAGTTCTTGCATGGTTCTAAGTATGTTGGCATCTTCTACTGTAAGGTTCGTTAGATTAGCATTGTCCCTTACTGTGGTGTTATGTGGTATGTTGCCTTTGAGGGTATGCCATTTAGTAAGTTTCAATTTTCTAACAAACTTAAAGATGTCTATTCTTGTGTTTGAGTAATTGAAAATTTCGGTTGGGCAAAATGTAAGACCTAGGCATAAAGTTTTCTTTTCGAGAAAAGACAAAGAGCGGCTGGTAAGATTGATTATAGTTTTATTTACCATAGTATTGTCCATCATGATTGATTCTTCTTCCTCGAGCCCCCACGTCTGGTTCCCACTGGCTTTGTTCTGCTTCCTTTTCTGTATTCTTTGTTTTCGTCGGCTTCTCCGCTGTTTACTGCACCCCTGCCTCTTCCTCTTCCTCTTCCCCGTTGTCCTCTCCCTCTTGGTGTCTGTTGGGGGGTAATGTTCACCGTTTGTCGCCCCCTCCTCAGCGTCCGGTATTCGTCTAAAAAAGTAGCTTGTCTGGTTATTACCTCTACTTCCGATGTTGTGCTCGAAGTGTGCACTGAGATGTCGGTGTCAGAATCACTCGTCACAACGGTTGGCACAGGTGTGCTGTTCTCATTCTGTTTAGAGTCGGTATTGTGATTTTCTGGTTGGAAGTTGTACAAATGATCGTACTTTCTACTATAAGTTAAGATCCGTCCGCTCTCACAGTCTGCGCAATCGCGGTGGAGTTTGCGTTGCTTTCTCTGTTTTATATCTTCCTCATATTGGTTCATTCTCTTTTTCAACTCATCTTTAAATTTAGCGACACCTGCTTGGTCCGTGCTTTTCTTAAATTCTTCCTCTAGTTCTGCAATTTCTTTCATAATGGTGTCCCTGTCTTCCCATGCATACTTCACCTGTCTTCACAGTATGTTCTTTGAGCTGGTTACGGAGTTTTACGCCCATTCCTCAAGCATCCGCAGGTTGGGCGATTCGTAGGATGTTGTAGTGTAGATGCGCAACCCCTTGGGACCATGTTTTTGTCTACATAATCCTGAAGGGAGATTGCCTCCCACCACTTTGAGGTTTCCAGTTTTTTAAGTTTTTCATATCTTCTCAGTTGAGTGTTCAGTGTTGTGTCTTTATTCTGAGGTATTGCCACATTAGTCTGTCCTTTTCCTGGTGCACGTGCTAGTAGCGTTTGTGCTGTCAGTTGTCTTTGTGATTCTTCCTCCATGGTGTGTTGAGAGAAAACCAAGTGACCCTTGTCAGTTTTCTTCTGACGGTAGAAATGGTGCACCCTGTTGTACGTGAGTTTATAAAATGTCCCCTTTGTCAAAGGATTCCCCTCCTAATGTGAAGGTTCCGAATGTCGCCTTACTATGTTCTCCCTTAGCGCCTGTGAGGTGAGCTGGAATGCTCGGAGTGTTCTCCCGAGTTTGTGGGTTCGATTACAGCTATTGTGCCATTTGCTGGCAATTGCCCCATTTCCCTCGTCCTCCTTCTGGATGCCTCTCCCGAACCGGCAACCAGAGACGCCCTCCCGGTACCGCGCCCCGCAGGGCCAATGCGTGTGACCGCGCCAGCCCCCGAAAACACCCCCGGTGCGAGGCTTACCACTGGGACGCCGTCGGAGTGTCCTCCAAGTTGCGCGTTGGGATATCAGGTTTCTTCAGTCCTCACGGTGATTTTTCGAGTACAGTAGGTGGCCGGCAGGGCTCCCTCCGTAAACTTTCCACCATCCAGATGCTCCTCCCGGGAGCTCCGCCCGTGGTTCGTGGCGCGCAGAAGCCGGTAGAGCTGAGCCGGCCTTGCAATTTCAGTTACCAAATCCAATAATACGCGCTCTCACAATCCAATGTAAAGGGTAATTTATTAAGAGCTCAAGGTTACGTGTTTCGGAAGAAACTTCCTTGATCACACAAAGAGCCGAGTGAAAACAGTGCATTACATAGTCTCGGCACTGAACAAAGAAAGAGGACAAAACGTGACTGTTCAATTGCACAGAAACAGAAAATGTGTCGGCCATTTTAGACTGCCAAGTACGGCATAAACTCTTACTGATTGTATACAGCGTAAATACAATACAATTCTATATTATTCAGTTCATAACACAGAAGAGCAGAGAAGTTAGTAAAAGTAAATGATGCTGGTTGTCCATCGTGCACACTACGTGTGCTGCTGTATTAAATACATATGAGATAATGGACTGTAGTGCATATTGGCCGTGATCCAAGCGCCAAAGTGGCAGAACGGACTACTGAGTTCAGATCGGTCATGGTGCAGATTACGGACCAGGGCATAATACATATATATATATATATTTTAAATAGGATTATCCCATCGACAAATAACCATCCGGCACTACAAAAGGTACTGGTCACTTGGTAGTTTATTTTGTGACGTTTTTAACATCTACGCGTTTCAGCAGTCTCACGCTGCCTTGTTCACGATGCCTGAGCGCCATGACTTTTCATTAAAATACTCAATACAACAGTGGACATTGACAAGGGACTTCAAAACACAGTGGTCTACATGCAGTCCTATTTTCCCTATGAAACGGCTGCCATCTTGGAACATGTTTTGTTTAAACACATAATGATTTATACACACAGTTCAAACTTATACTTGACCATCATTACAATGCTTTAAAAGAAACGGATATTTAAACACCATTCCAATTTTAACAATATTAATAGTTTAAATGGTCAACTAATCAGGATAAATGTAATTCGCAGAAATATTCGTTTCTTACGTTTTCAATCCAGTATTTCTGTTGATCATTTTATATTTACATCATTGTCCACGATTTCGATTTTTATCTGTTTCATATATTCATTATTCCTGCAGTTGGTTTCTAAATTAAAGTGCAAATGCAAAACTCATTCAACACTTGTTGAAGAGAATACCTTTTTACCAACGCATATACAGTACAGTTCTTGATCATAAAGTGCTAGTGCTTTAGTGCAAATCAATCACTTTTCCTACCTGAGATTTACATATATTATTCTATAATACTTATTGAAAGTGCAAGTGCCTATAAATATATTGTTTTATAACCTATCTAGGAAGATAAAAACCTCATATATTTTTAAAATGCTCACAGAAGGAGACTATTTCCAAACACGAACCATGTTACTTAACAATATCTTATCCATAAAGTGCAAGTGCTTTGATATACAAGAAGGGGTTCATTTCATCACCAATCTTGAATATTTATCTATAATACATAACGACAAAAAAGTGCAAGTGCTACATAGTATATTATTTTTTCAAAAAAACTTATTTTTTTTTTAAAACTTATTTCATATACCTTATAAAAACACTTTAAAATTTTTATCTCTAAATTACTCCAAATATCACAAAATACTATGGTTCTTAAAAAAGTTTCACATTTCCTCTCCTATAAGCATACTCTAGCACTTTTAAAACCCAAGACATGCATTGGAAATTGAATATAGGAGGACATTTTTGTCCCATTCAAATTTATGTAGCCACGTCCCTCATCTTACATTCCACCAACAAATAATACAATCTAAAAAAAGAACAATGGTTTCACTATGTGCAGATTTACCCTCATTCTCTTATTTCCATCATTTTTCTATTACAAGCAAGTAAACAAATCCTCATCTACATTTAAACCATGAGGTTCCTTGCTATTGAACTCCAGTATGAAATATGTTTCTAATTTTTTGAGTTCTTTTTCTCTATCCCCACCTCTTCTCTTCCTGGGGATTTCTGCTATACAGCTATACTGCAAGCTAGAGGGATTACTTTGGTGATGGATTTCAAAGTGCCTTGCAATTGGATATGTTCTATCCTTATTTACAATCGCTCTCCGATGTTGCAAAATTCTCTTATATACAGGTAAGGTTGTACTTCCTATATACATTTTTAGACACGGGCACTGTAATAGATAAACAACAAAACTAGATCTACAGGTTAGGAAGCTCTTAATAGTGATGGTTTTATTAAAAAGTGTCCTAAAATCCATACGGTTCATGCCATGTTGGCATGCCTTGCACTTAAAACATTTTTTAAAACCCGGTTTCTGTTGGAGCCACATAGGGGCTCCCCCTTTCCTTTCCTGATATTCACTTTTTACAATCAAATCTTTTAATGATTTGGATTTCCTATAGGTGATATCTGGGTATTTCTTCACTTTAGAACCCAGTACTGGATCATTCCTTATCAGATGCCAATGTCTATTTAAGATGGATCTGATTTCTTTATGTTTGATATTAAACGTTGTTATAAATCTAGTATTCTCCAGATTTTTTTGCTGTTTCATATCATTCTTCCTCTTTGATGTTCTAGATGGTTCGAACAGTATTTTTTGTCTCTCTAGATTCCTGGCTTTCGTGGCTGCCCCCTTAATAGCCTTAGGTGAGTACCCTCTCTGGACAAATCTACCTGTCATCTCCTGCTCTATTTTGTGGTACTCTTCCTGATTGCTACATGCCCTTCGTGCTCTATAGAACTCCCCAAAGGGGATGCTCCTAATCAGCGCTGCCGGATGGGCACTATCCGCATGAAGGATGGTATTACCCGCTGTAGCCTTTCTAAAAACAGTGGTCTCTAATTTCTCTCCTACAGATTTTATTCGGATGTCCAAAAAATATATTGTGGTTTTACTATACTGTCCCACAAATTTTTAATTAAGAGCATTCCGGTTAAGGTCTTTGATGAATAATTCTATGTCCGTTTCCGTACCCTGCCACAGTACGAAAACGTCATCAATAAACCAAACCCATAGTAAAATATGTTCTGACCATTGTTCCAAGGGCGGCCCTCCAAGCACCTGCTCCTCCCACCAGCCAAGATGTAAATTAGCATAACTGGGGGCGAAGCAGGTGCCCATTGCCGTGCCCTGTTCTTGTAGGAAAAGTTCCTCTCCAAATAAAAATATATTCTTGGTCAGGCACCACTCCATTAATTCTAAAATCATTTGATTATGCTTCAGGAATCTCATTGGTCTCCTATTCAAAAAATACTCAGTTGCTTTCAGGCCATCAATATGCCTTATACTGGTATATAACGTGGAAATATCAAGGGTTAAAAATACCATGGTGGTTTCATTCCAACGTATATCATATATGTATTTAAGAAAATCCGTAGAATCCTTAATAAATGAGGTCAAAGTTCTAACAATTGGATTTAAAAAATAGTCAATGTATCTAGACGCATTTTCAAACAAGCTGCCACATGAAGAAATTATCGGTCTCCCAGGTGGTGTTGTCGTGCTTTTATGCACCTTTGGGAGCATATAGAAGACCGGTATTGTTGGCTTATCTTTTTTGATGAACTTAAACTCATCCCAGCTCAGCAATTCTTCCTGTTTCCAAACATCCAATCTTTTAAAAAATTGTTCGCTTCACTCCTTCATATTCCTTCATACTGATCCTGCAGTAGCATTCTCGATTATTTAGTTGGCTGAGCGCTTCTTTCTTGTATAGTTCGCGACCCCACAGCACAACATTTCCTCCTTTATCAGAAGGTTTAACCAATATTCCCTCCTCTTTTTGTAATTTAGTCACAGTTTTGTGAAATAAAGCTTTTTTGGATTCATTTTCTTTTTCTTAAAACTGGCCTCATAGTACAATTGTTTGAGATCTTTTGTCACATTTTCACCAAAGATATCCAAATTGTCTCTTGCCAGCTGCGGAATAAATCTGGAGGGTGGTCTAAATGGGGTATGATCTTCTCTTTCTAGCCCTGCTGTCATTAATTCTGGATGTTCATTGCCTTCAGGTACATTATTTATATTCTCCACATCCAAATTGTCATCGTTCAATAATATTAGTAAATCCGTCAGGAGAGGTGCATCACTCACACTTAGGAAATTAGATTAATTAGGAGGGTCCATTAATGTTCCCTGAGTCGGTGGGTTAAGTGAAATCCGATTTACATGTAATTTAGATAATTTGAGTTTCCGAATAAATCGATATAAATCCATTCTACTATTAGGATAATTAAAATCATTATCATCGCAGAAGGACAGTCCTAATCCCAATATCGATTGTTCCTCTTCTGTTAAATTCACAGTACTCAAATTTATAATCGTATTGTCATTGATTACTTTTTCATGGATTTCTTCACAGTGGAGCGCAGAGATCTTTTTGTTTGCCAGTCTTGAGCTCCTCCTGTATCCCTCACCTCCTCTTCTTTGTCTCCTCTTCCTCGGCTTCTTCCTCTCCCGCGCCCTCTCCCCAGACGATGGTCCGTTTGTTGCTCCAATAGCATAAAACGGAATTCATCAGTGACGGCCAGTCTTATGTCTCTGGTCCCTCTTCCACTCTGATCTTCCTGTTCTTGTTCGGAGCCAGTGTCTGAACTGGCTTCACTTTGAGAGATAACCTGTTGGTTAACAAGGCCGCTTTGGATCTTTGATCTTCTTTCAGAATCGAATTTTTTGCGAATGTATAAATTCGCCCTGACTCATAATCCAAGCGGTCGCGCAGGAATTTAGTAGCCTTTCTATCTTTTATGCGCTTTTCATATTTTTCCAGCCTATTTTTCATATCACTCCTGAATTTACTCACTTTGACTTTATCTTCATTTTTCTCCAAAATATCATTTAATTCCTTTATTTGAATAATCACATCCTGTCTCTCTTTTTCTGCATATTTGACTAGAATGCGAATCATATTCGTAGAGCTGGTCGCACTATTTTCAGCCCATTCACATAACATCTCTGATTGTGGATTTTCGTACGTGGGGGTGATCATTATTCGTAATCCACGAGGGACTCGCCCCACTTGTAAATACTGCTGTAAAGATGCCACTTCCCACCATCGTGAAATCTCTCTTTTTTTAAGCTTCTCCTACTCTTGTAGTTGTCTATTTAAATCATTAGTACCCCTAGGGGCTGAAGCCCCCTTATCTTTTTGCAATGGTAGAGCGGTTTCCTCAAAGAGTTTCAAGGCTTCCTGTTGCCTCGCTGCACATTCCTCGTCACTCATTATACAATCCGGTGTTTTTCCCTTTTGCTGGGATTCGTTTTTACTGAACTCGAGTTAGACAACTTCTGAGTCCCTTATTCATAGTTCGTTTTACTCCCCAGCCCGACTCCCGCTGCTGTGTTCACTTTCGCCCGCTTACCGGAGTTTTGCCGCAAGTCGAACACCACGATTCCGAGATCCTCCAACCACCGGCTCCAGGTTCTTACTTGCGGTCTCCACACTCCTTATGGCTATCGGCAATGTTCCAATACAGCAGAAATGGGGGGCGCGCCTGTCTCTTTCACGTTTTCTGGTTTGGCGATTCACACTGGCGCGCTTCCAAATCGTCGGTGGTGCCGGTCTCGGCACTGAACAAAGAAAGAGGACAAAACGTGACTGTTCAATTGCACAGAAACAGAAAATGTGTCGGCCATTTTAGACTGCCAAGTACGGCATAAACTCTTACTGATTGTATACAGCGTAAATACAATACAATTCTATATTATTCAGTTCATAACACAGAAGAGCAGAGAAGTTAGTAAAAGTAAATGATGCTGGTTGTCCATCGTGCACACTACGTGTGCTGCTGTATTAAATACATATGAGATAATGGACTGTAGTGCATATTGGCCGTGATCCAAGCGCCAAAGTGGCAGAACGGACTACTGAGTTCAGATCGGTCATGGTGCAGATTACGGACCAGGGCATAATACATATATATATATATATATATATATGTGTTTAACTTTTTTAAAGTAAGTTTATTTTTTATATTTGTTACAATATGCATTAAATATATTAAATTTTTATTAACTTAATGTTAGTATTTAATATATTTAATATTGAATATTTAAATTTATATATATTTGAAAAATTGATATTTAATACAACGATATTATTGAAAACTATATATTATTTCGATATTTTTTACTTTACCATTTTAAGTATAGGTTGTCGATATTTTTGTAGTAGATATTTATGTCTAGATAATTTCGTAGGCCGATATTTTGGACCTCGATATTTTATTAGTGAACCGTTGTAAGCTTTGTCGGATCAATTGTACGACCCCCTCATATTTGGCTATGCTTAGTCCCTGTATGTAGGCCTTATAGGCTCCCACACCATCACAAAATGGTCAACTGTCACTACGTTATTTTCAAAGTATTAAACAATAGCTGTAGCTATTTCAGTTCAAAAAATAATATCTAGTAAGAATTTTGAGAGGAACCTCCATGAAAAGCTGATGTGACACATGTCTGGAACATCTAGTTCCAGCCGCACTAGAGAATGATCCAAAAGTGTGTGAGGCAGATGTCAGTGTGAGACCTAGCAGAACACAAGGGAATCAAGTCCTCAAATATCATGCTCCAAATGAGCCATTGTGGTCAATCGCTTCACTGTCCCTGCAAATGCCCTGGACAGCCGCTCTTGGGATGCACAGGCTGGTCCTCTGTACAAGGTTTTTAGTGCACCCACATACGCCCCTGGGGCCCTTCTACCACAATATCCAGCATGGCAGGGAATCAATCCCAGATCTGTCCCCTCCCTCCAGTAGCATTCCTCACAGCTGATGTCCAACAGCTGACGAGGAAAGGTCAGGACATCGAGGCAATCCTAGCTTCACTGCTGGTTCAGCAGGTAGATGTCTGGGCCCTCAAACTTCACGGATACCACAGCACTCCCTCAGGAAAGTGACAACATGAACATCTTCTGATGCTCTGCGTAGCCTTCAGCTGCAGTTGCAATATGTGTTCCATCAGCCGCTGTAGTTGACTATGCAAGCTGCATCCAAGCTCCTCTTTCAGGGGTCTACACTCATGGCATAGAAGGTAGCGCGGGCTCTTGGGGCACTCAGTTTTCCGCACATTGCAGAGCGCCGCGATGGGCACAGCAGGTCTGGATTTTTTTGTTTTTTTTATTGTCACCCCGGCAAAATACAGCTGTTAGAAGCACAGGCATGCAAATTTTAGAGATGGACAGGCTCTTCCACAATATAATGTTGTCGGATTGTAGGTGTGACTTAAGGTGCTACTTTACAATACAGCCATTTTTTGGCTCAACCAGCTCCACCCCTTATGTCTTTTAATAATGGGAAGATCTAGGGGCATATTTAATATTCAGTTGCATCACCCTTGTGCCACACAAGGGGGTGCAAGGGCGACACAACTACTAAGCCAGATTTATCAAGCCATGCAAGACCACCTTACATGGCCCTGAGGGGCTTGATTAAGTTAGAGTAACGCAAGGCAGCTCAAATCACTGTATTGCATTACTCTGCCCTAGAAAAGGATTCCATGGGTGAAGCGTGTGTGTTCCCATGCATCCACACATGGATTTTGGTGCATTACCAGATTTACCATTACTGATAGACCTGGGAATGCATGAAAATGCTACGCCTGCCCAGGAGGGCCACAACAAGTAAAAGAATATCTTTATATATTATATACATTTTGCAGCACACATAGAAAAAGGAAAATGCCTCAGAGGAATGTTTTTGAGCAGGAAGGTGCCCCTTCTTACACAAAAACAATCTTGCTTACTACGTAGACACCTTTGAACCATGGTGCAGGGGTGCCTATGTTGGTGCTAGGCATCACATTGTGCACCAGCGCAAAGAAAGGACAGGAATGTGCCATATAGTGTTAATTACAACGCATTCCTGCCCTTTCCCTTTCACGCAGCGCAGCATGGTGGCTTGCTGCATTGTATTGCTTGAATTCTTCATAGATCTGCCCCATAGTCTCCAGGGAGAAGGCCTTCAATGACAGAAGGAAAACAGTCATGCCAATAATGGAGAGGATGTTGAATGCAGCCTATTTGGGTGTGGAGTTCTGATGAGATAATGGTAATGTTGTTCAGTGCTTCTGTGATGTCTAAATGCTTCTGGATTTTGAGGAGCTCACGTTTAAGGAAGTTTTTTTATTGCCACACACTTCTCTTGACTGGTGGTTCTGGAATGGGATTCCCAAAGTGTTTAACACTTTGAATAGTCCTGTGCTTGTATTGCGGACTTTGTTGATTACTGTTGATTACTGTTTTGAAGTAGGAAGTCTAAGCCTCTATTATGAGCTTCTTGCAGGAGGCCTAAAACTGTTGCAAAGACATAATTTTAACGCCGTTCTTGATAATATGCCCCCAATTTACTCGTGTTCTCAGGCTGCATCGCCACCTCGGCCGCGCGTCTACATTTCCGTTGCGTGCATTTTAAACACATTAAAAACCCGCCTCCTTTTAAGCTTAATATGGAAAAAGTCTAAACATAGACTATACTGTAAGTGAAAAACTGTGTGCAGCAGCATCTGATGTGTAATCTGTTCATCTGCATCCAATCTACATGTGTCAAAACCATCACCCAGGCCCCAGCTGTTCTAGCTGCTGAGAATCACCATTCAGAGGAGAGAGCGCCCAGAGGGTTTTATCGAAGGGAGTGCAGATAGAACCTGCTTTAATTACATGTGCACAGTGGACGATCTTTTTTTGGTTGAAAATAAAAGCAACCCCCAAAATGCTAAAGATATAATGGACTATCAAGCGGCAATCAATTAGAAAGATTATTGCATGCATAATACAAAACGTTTTCGATTAAATTTGAACAGTAGTAACTTCAACTTCACTGGTCCTTTTCTATAATTTTTTTTTTTTAAAGTGCTCATAACAGTGAAGGTCACATGTTGAAAAAGTTACATTATTAAAAAAAATACCCAATCGATGCAGGGTTGTATTTATCATTATTTCATGCAATGCAACGCAGCAAGACACCGTGCTGCGCTGTGTGAAAGGGCAGGAATGAGCCATATCTATCAAGATATGATGCATTCCTGCTATCTGTCTGCGCTCTGTCGCAAAAACTACTGACTAGTGCCAACACAGAGGTGTAAGTGTGCCTGAATTACAGGCAGGATTGTTTATGTGTAGGAAAAGACACCTTCCTACACAAAAACAATCCTCTGAGGTTTTTTTCCTCTTTCTGTGTGCTGCAGAATGCAAAGAGGAAACTCGTTATGCCTCCCCTGGGAAGGTGTAGCATTCTGAGGCATTCCCAGGTCTACCAGTATTGGTAAATCTGGGAATACTTTACAATCCATGGGTGGATGCTTGGGAACACCCACGCTCCACTCTTGGAATGCCTCCCTCGGGCAGAGTAACGCAAGGCAGTGACTTGTGCTGCCTTGTATTACTCCATATTTTCCAAGCCACGCAGGGCCTCACAATTTGGCCTTGTGTGGCTTGGCAAATCTCATTATAGGTTTTGCACCACACTGTGCCACATTGCGTGTCACAAGGGTGACGCAAAACCCTTGATAAATATGCCTCATAGTTTATGAAATGTCCTGTAATTACTATATAAGTAACTGTGTTATGTCTTTATTTATTCCTATTTTTGAGCACTGACATCGGGGGCCAGATTAACCAACATTTTGCGCTGTGTTTGCTTTGCAAAAGTGATGCAAACCAGTGCAATTTTTTTTTTTTGCTATTCACTTTCCAGTGCAAAACATGTGCTGGAAAGGTGCCTATGAGTAATACAAAGCAGAGGGGCATCCCATGGGTGGAACAAGGGCATTCCCATGCAACCACCCATGGTTTTTGATGCAAAACTAGGGGTGGGCGGAATATTCCATCCTTGGAATTGTTAGGATTTTGGTCACTCCACGTTACTCTTTAATGTGGAGTTCTGGACAAATTCTGCCAATCGCCGTGTGGCAGAATTTTTCTCCCACAAAGCTCCAGAATATGCTAGCTGGCAAGTGAAATTTGGCATCCTTTCTTATGCTGGCAGTAGCCAGCATTTGCAAGTAGTCGTGGTCAGAGGGCCACCATTTGAGTAGATTTGCTGCCCCTCGAGTAGATTTTCTAATCAAGTAGCAGCAAAATCAGGAGTGTGGCCAAGATGGCAACCAGAGCAGACGTGTTCTAATCTGCTCCGTCTTGGCCCGCCGAAAAATCCTGTGTATATATGCAATCTTGGGCCCCGATTGCACGCGGGCTGCGAGTGCCGTGCTACTGGCAGCCCGGCTGGAGTGTAAAAGTCGGCAGCCATGGAGGGTGAGGAGGAGCAGTGTGGACCTGCACGGCTGTCGCAGGATTCTCTGGCAGGGCCTGCCTGCGGAAGCCCGTAGCACCCGAAGCCAAGGCGCGCATTGACCCAGACGCCCAGGGTGCATGGACTAGGAGCTGCATGCCGGGGTTTGTGGCTGCTAAAGTATATACGAACTGTCAACGTTGAGGTACCGGCAGCCCGTGTAGAGGAAAACTACTGCTACCGCCGAAGCGCAAACGAGGGGGGTGGTCTGGCACCCGCGGAGGCCTGGGGCGATTGGAGCTGAGACGTGCTCTGTTCCGAACACTTACGGTGTGCAATCTCGGAGCTGCACTCTGAGGACAGAGGCTGCCGGGGCAAAGCTCAAAAGACCCGCTGGTGAGCAGGGAGTGAACTGCGCCGGTGGGTGGGATACCATCGCTGCGACCCCCGGGATAAGGGTCCAGTCTAAGAATGGAATCGGGAAGCAACAGGCCTGACCCCAGCGCAGATGGATCTGCATGACACCAGAGCCCTGGTATTGAGCTGCAGAGGTCTCGGGCCATATCTAATGGGAACCGCCTCTACCACCTAAGATTCTGCGGTGCATCGGGTGGACCTAGGCCCAACATGGAGGAAACAGCTCAGGCCCCCATAGACCCGCCGGAGTGCTGCGGTGTACATGGGCTCCGACTTGGAGGAGCAGCCTGGTACCTATTGGTATTGGAACCGACTTGGGACATTCCCAGCCCCTGTTTTGGGGGAGGTGTTCTGGGCTCAAGGGACTGACGTCGCAGAGCAGCAGGCCTGGGCCTTGGGCAGTGGGGCTGGTCCAGGGCCCAGAGGGTCGAGGGCGCATCGCTACAGATCTGGACTATATACTGTTGGGGCCATTCAGAACTTCGAACATTGCTGGTAAGCTGTGGAAGGCCAGGATATTACGCAAGTGGAGCTACCCAGAAATAATATGGCTGTAGATGCATTGAGGTGGGCCCGGGGATGGAGTAAAAAGGCGGTCCAGATTCCTCAAGAACTGATGCCAGGCTGAGACAGGCCTGGATCCCGTATTGAGATAGTCGACTAGATCTCTGTTGGACAGGGCTGCAAACACGCAGGGATTGTCCGTAGGGGCGATCAATTGATGCCACACAGCAGTTATACCTCTTGGGCAGCCGAAGCTGCCCCAACGTAATATCCCCTGAGGCACAGCGACGTCGCCGGCACACAAAGCAGAGGAACTTGATCCAATAAAGGGACATTCAATCACTGTGGCACACCATACATTTACAGTACCATATAGACACAGTGCCTCAACATTTCGTGTTTACCATCCAGCTCCTACTCTTTCTCCCCCCACCCCTCTGTAACGAAAATGGGCAGAACTAAGCCAGAGAAACCTCATATCCAAGCGGGGTCCATGTCTGACTCAGCAGACAAGACGCCGGAGAAAACCCCAGCAATGGGACAACACCCGAGAGTGATATCTGATCACAAACATTGCTTTGATGCTATCATGGCAGCCATCTTGGACATCAAATCCACCCTAGGCCCCAAAATGTACTCACTCTGCATTGAGATGGGCCTCCTACGAGAAGATCAAAAACACCTAAAGGAACGGGTAGAAAATTCTGAGTCAACTCTGGCGTCTCTGAGACCCACGGTAAAGGGAACGGAGGAACAGCTTTAGTTGTTGCAAAAGGAGATGGGATATCTACGCGACAGGGTGGAGGACCAGGAGGGCAGATCGTGTAGAAACAACGTCCGCATAGTGGGTCTCCCAGAACGGGCGGAAGGCCAAAGTATGGAATTATACTTGGAGCAGTGGTTCACAGACACGATTTTGCAAGGCAAGCACTCTAAATTTATCTCAGTGGAAGGAGCCCACAGGGTACTTGGAGGTCCTGCTCACCCAGGGACCCCACCGCATCCGGTGGTGGCTCGCCTCTTCATTTACCGCGACAGAGACCACATCCTTCAGGTCACAAGAGCAAGCGGTCCGTGGACAATCGAAAACGCCACGATCCATATTTACTCGGACTATACCCTGGTGGTACAACAACGTAGATCCTCCTTCCTCACACTAAAGAAAAGCCTATGTGAACACAACATAAAATACGCACTGCAACTCCCGGCTGCCCTGTGGATTCAGCTCAGTGACAAGACCACCTTCTGCACTACACCTGAATACGCATCGGGCTGGATGGAGCAAAACGGCCTGGCAAACACTAGGGATTCGTCCTCTACATCTCAAGGTCCATGGCAGACACAAAGACGGTGCAAACAGCATTCTAGACATTGTCCACAGGGTACCACCAAAGCGCAAGCGGAAAAGGAAGGAGCACAAGCAGTACAGGATGCTGGTCGCTATGCAGCACTTCAATCTGCTCCATTCTCGGGCTCTGAGCCTGATGATTCACAGGAGGACACACCCAATGTAATCATGTAGGTCAAGCTGGGGCCCAGACCAGGAACTTATGCAGACAGGCATATTGGAACTATTTGTAGACTTCGCCCCTCTCCTTATCACTCACTTTAAGTGGCTGTTATAGAAGTAGTATTCGTTATTTACTGTAATATCTCATTTAGGTGGGATTTTCTTTTATATTCTTGTACGCTTATTTTGTTTTGTATTGCAGCTGTGTGTGCGTTGGCGCTGGGGCCTGGGAGCTGGAGTTGGGGAATGTTTTCTGTTAGGATGCTTAATCCTTGCCCAAACAAGCACTCTATCACAATGATCAGACTAGCTCATCCTTATGTCATGCAACATATATACATACGCGCAAGTTCGGTGGGCACGTTACCAAGGAGGCGGACCAAAGACTTACGCATTATTGCCTTTTTGTATACATGGCCACACGAGTAGATAATAATACATTCCTCTCTTGGAATGTGCATGGGTTAGCGGGCTGTGCAAAACGGCATTGAGCGTATCAATATTTGAGGAGGGCGGAGGTCGCCATTGCGCTTCTACAAGAAACGCACTTGAATACACAGATAATCACGTCCATGCGCAAAAGGTGGAGGGGCACGGTGGTGGGAACCACATATTCGAGCTATGCCAGAGGAACCTTGATATGGGTGACACCAGAGACACCACTTGAAATACAGTCTACTCGCACTGATTCGAATGGACGATATACGATTCTAGAGGGGATATTAAATGGTCAGCCAGTGGCATTGATATCGCTATACGCCCCAAACTCCGGTCAAGCCCAGTTTTTGCAAACGCTCACACCGGCACTACTGCAAAATCCTGACGTACCCATGATTTGAGGTGGGGATTTTAACTGCACCTACCCTATGTCACTAGACCGCTCTTGCCCACCAGTACAGGGCACCCAAACTATTACCCCCTCCCATCACTTACAGACCTGGTCCACCAGGGCACTCTTATATGATGCATGGCGGGAATTACACCCTACACTCAGCAAATACTCTCATTATTCTGGTCTCCATGACCTCCATACTAGAATAGATCTGATATATTGCTCATCAGAGGCCATACCAATGATATCACATGCTGACTATCTCCCCCGCACACTTTCGGACCATAATCCTTTGCATATATGCTTGACTTGTGGTCCTACCCGATCCAGCCTCCCAACTTGGCGCCTTGCCTCGAAGGCGCTCAAAGATGCACCGCTGCGTGACTCACTCACACAAGCGGTCACAACATATTTTTCAGGCAATGAAGGCACGGCCTCCAACACCGGTATAGAATGGGACGCCCTCAAAGTGGTCTTACGGGGACATATGATAAAAGCGGTATATGGGACACACATGATACTTACAAAGGAATTAGAGGGTCTGGAGGAAGAAATACAGAATCAAGAGCAGGAACTAACCGTGAACCCACAGGCAGCGCCAAGACTAGCTCAAACCCGGTTATCTCACAAAGAGATGCTAGACAAGTTATGTGCACTAGATTATAAAAGGTACCTGATGAAAAAACATGAGGAAGGGGACAAGGCTGGCAGGACACTGGCCTGGTTACTAAAGACAGACATGACCCACACACCAATTACCAATATATATAATTCAGAAGGCCGCCTGGTCAACACACAAGTTGAGATCAACTCAGCCTTTCAAAAGTATTATGCAACCCTCTATAGTATCCCCTCGTCACAAACGGGGACAGATACGCTGATATTTTTAGAACACATTACACTCCCTCAAATCCCGCCCAATTACTATGAAAACCTGGAAGCCCCCATCACAACCGATGAAATAACAGTGGCTCTACAGCAAATGGCAAGTTGGAAAGCACCAGGGGCAGATGGCTGGCCTCTGGAATTTTACATCACTTGTAGTACACAAATAGTCCCTCACCTTCATTGTGTATATTTGGATGCATATGAGAGGGGCACATTACCATCCTCGATGCAAGAGGCCATAGTGGTAGTACCCCTTAAACCTGGCAGGGACCCACAACAAATAGGTTCTTATCACCCATTGTCACTATTGAATACAGATTACAAGATACTGGGCAATGTTCTGTCCAATAGACTGACGGAGGTCACACAACTGCTGGTGCATCCGGATCAAAACGGATTCATACCCAGTAGAAACACTAGCCTTAATTTACAGCACCTTTTTTGATGACCAAATTGGGTACGCACATCGGGAGAACTGGCATGGATAGCCTCCTTAGATATAGAGAAGGCATTCAACGCTCTGGGTTGGGAATATCTGGGCATGGTACTAACAAGGTATTGCATAGGTCCCAAGTTCCTGAAATGGATTCGATTGTTACATAGCGCACTACAGGCCAGATTTAAAACTGGCCGTTATATCTCAGATCCGTTCAGTATCAAGCATGGCACCAGACAGGGGTATCCCCTTTCCCCTATTATTTTTGCTCTGGCGATGGAACCCCTGGCCTGTGCACTGCATAATCGAGTACTGGACTGGGGCATAAAAGCTCATAACCAATGGCATATAATATCATTATATGCGGATGATCCATTAATATACATCCAAGACCACCACGCAGTATTAGAGGATCTGATGGCACTGCTGGAATCTTTTGGGTGGGCCTCAGGCCTCAAAATAATTTGGGAGAAATCCCTCCTGTTTCCGATGATCCCTCAATCTTTCGAGCAACAGGCGGCCTTACATCCAGCACCTCTTACCTGGACATACGACTCATTAAAATACCTAGGGGTACAAATATATCACTCACAAACGAATGTCATAGAAGGCAATTTGAGGAGGGCAATCACAAGGGCTCGCTCTTCCATGGCATTCTGGACTGAATTACCTCTTTCACCTATGGGTCGAATAGCGATATCCAAAATGCTACTATTACCTCGACTGTTATATATTTTTTGCGACTATACCATTCCAGTTTCGGGATTTGAAGTCAATTCTAACTTCCTTAATCTGGGGCAGATCCAGAGTCAGAGTAGCCCTCACAAAGCTCTACTCTCCAATCACAGAGGGGGGTTTGGGGGCTCCTAACTACGAGAAATATTATGCGGCCGCACAACTGCAGTGGCCGATGAGGTCGTTAGCGAATCATAATAGTTTCGAATTGGGGCAGTGGTCACCACATAACAATCAGACAACATTACTGGAGTGGCTGGGAGGATCAAACATGACGATCCCAAAGCACCCTGATAATATCTTAATGTCCACAGCACGTAGCTGCTGGACTCGATATGTACAGTCCACATGCTTACCCCCGCCCTATGCCCCAGACCTACCTAAAGGGGTGCTCCCCAATACTCAAAGAGACGTCCGAAGTCCGGAAATGGCGGAATGGCACGCTGCAGGACTTACGACCTGGGGGGACCTATTCAGTGATTCCACACTTTGTGAATTTGAGACACTAGTAAATGATTATGGAATATCCCCTGGATCGTTCCTATTATACGCATCGCTAACACAACGGTTATCCCAGATATGGGGTACTGGACAAGCCGAACCAAAAACCTCTGACATACTCCAAACACTCCTGACACACAGCAAGGTTAGGAGAGCAATTACTATGATATATAACTCACTCAAACCGGACACTGCTTCCCTTATGGCCCCCCTCATGGATTATTCGGATACCGCACTTGAGACCAC
This sequence comes from Calotriton arnoldi, assembly GCA_963921515.1. Lineage (NCBI taxonomy): Eukaryota > Metazoa > Chordata > Amphibia > Caudata > Salamandridae > Calotriton > Calotriton arnoldi. The sequence goes on along the minus strand of CAWUFW010018132.1, from coordinate 206,404 downwards.
ACTAACTGATAAACAATGGGTGCAGGGTTTATCACATTCAAAAGTAATATCAATAAATGCTCGAATCAAATTCATGCAATTTAACTACCTACACCACACCTACTTAACTCCACACAAACTAGCAAGGATGTACGAGGGCTCCCGCGACATCTGTCCCCGCTGCTGTGGCACCAGAGCCACGTTCGTTCACATGGTGTGGGACTGTCTGTATATAAAAACATATTGGAACGAGGTGAAAACCATTCCATCAGGAGCAACCGAAACGTCAATGAAAGCACAAGGGCAACACTTCCTATTAGGAATTACCAAGCGCACCACCAGGAGCAAAAATATTAATACATTTATGGACTTGGCACTCGGACAGGCCAAACGTAGACTGGCCATGACGTGGAAGTTAAGCCAACCTCCATGTACACGCACATGGCTCGCAGATCTTAAGACAGCGCTAATTGCAGAACACTCACAGCTACAAGATATCGCGCATGCACAAAATACAGGTGCTAACCCCCCTGAGTGGCAAAAGTACTTAACGTACGTGGAATCGAATCTGCACCAACGCGAACATAATGACACTGCCTCACGAAACTGACTCCCCCTGACAACACCCTGCGAGGGACTCTCCCCTCTCAACCAATCCCAATCGGGACCATCACAACTAGTCACTTCAACACCCCGACCATGCGCGCCCTCCCCCGTCCCCCAGCACAGAAATAACAGACCACAGGGCTTAGATTCCCCCTTGTGTACTATTAGATCGTGATGTAGACCCTCTCCTCATGTACATATCATCGCATTCGTCAGGTGAACCACCGCACAACACACCACAACGAATCAAGCACATAAGGATAAATTAAGGTCTGTCTCATAAATTTTTAGGGCATTCACTGTTAATAAACAAAGTTTGCTTTATTTTGTAATGTTCTCACAGTAATACAGACACAGCAGTTCTATATTATGTTATCAAATACTTGTATGTATTCTATGGATGTGTAATTATGAAACTGTACTAAATGGCATATTTCAATGTATGTATATCCTTAAACTGCTCTGTTATCCAAATGTGTTGAATTGAAAATCAATCAACATTATATTAAAAAAAAAAGTAGCAGCAAGATCAACTCAAATGGCCGCACGCTCTTGTGCAATGCATAGTGGTGTTCGCGCTGAGTTTCAGCACTGCTCACGCTACTGGTGGTAAATTGTAGCGCAAGCTTCATATATAACACCCCTACACAAAACCCTACCTACCAAAAATTTGAGACTTTGTTTGGGTCAAAAATTAACGCTACTTGAAATCAGGCATTACAAAACTTTCTTTTCCAACTTTGCATGTATGCTGCACTGTACAGCACACATACAACATAGGAAAAGTTGAAAAAGTTGTCTAGGCATAGCATTTTGTACTGGAAGGGAACACTTCCGGTACAAACCTATGCTAGACCCACACCCACGCACCCTTACACTATGGCGCAAAGGTGTGTGCTTGGCACTTGGCAGCAAAATTCTGTGCCGGCACTAGGGAGAGGGGAGGAGAGGGCCATATCTCTGTAGATATAGTGCTCTCCTGCTCTCACTCTATCATGCAACACAGCACAGCATTTTTGGCTGCTGTGCTGACTTTGGGTGACACTATGGTAATTTTAGACCCAGGTGTCTATATCCAGTTCTACATTTGTAAAAGAATAAATGCCATGGCCCAAAGTTTTACAGAAAATCCAGTGGACTGTGCTATTGAATGTCAGCATCCAGAATACCAAGTTGCGGTCGAAGGGCCACCGTTTGAGTAGATTTGCTGCCCCTTGAGAAGTTTTTCTACTCTAGTAGCAGCAAAATCAACTCAAATGGCCACAAGCTCTTGTGCAATGCATTGTGCTGTTCTTGCTGATTTTCAGCGCTGCTCACGCTACTGGTGGTAAACTGTAGCGCAAACTTCAAATTTGACACCTGTTGGTGGAATTCTGCAGGATTTTTCTATAACACTCCTACGCAAAACCCTATCTCACAAAATGTGAGACTTTGTTTTGGGTTAAAAATTAACGCTTTTTGAAATCAGGCATTACAAAACTTTCTTTTCCAACTTTGCATGTGTGCTGCACTGTACAGCACACCTACATCATAGGAAAAGTTGTAAAAGTTGTCTAGGCATACAATTTTGTTCTGGAAGGCAACCCTTACGGTACAAAACCTATGCTAGACTCACACACACACACCCTTGCACTAGGGCGCGAAGGTGTGTGATTGCCACTTGGCAGAAAAATTCTGTGCCGGCACGTGGGAGAGGGGAGGAGAGGGCCATATCTCTGTAGATATAGTGCTCTCCTGCTCTCGCTCTATCATGCAACACAGCACAGCATTTTTGGCTGCTGTGCTGACTTAGGGTGACACTATGGTAAATCTGGACCCAGGAGTCTATATCCAGTGCTAAATTTGTAAAAGAATAAATGCCGGGGCCCAAAGTTTTCCCGAAAACCCAGTGGACTATGCTGTTGAATGTTGGCATGCCAAATACCAAAACTGCATAGTTATTCCACCTCATGCTTGTTTAATCTGCCACCAGATGCTCCCTGCCCCTTTATCTTACTCTTGTCCGCCCGTTAGTCACAATTTTCTCTCTTTCTCTACCTTATGTGTTTTTCACTCTCTTTCTCTAGGTCAAAATCTAATGAGAAATATTAAGTGCAGGTCCTCGAAAATAAGTGCTGGTATGCCCAACCTGCAACCATATCTTGGATTTGGTGATGACTATATCAAAACTATACCACACTTATTTAGTTGAATAGCACTAATTGCTAATCTACAATGCTGTAAAATCACTGTATTACAACACTATCACATTCTTCACTTGACTACTTTCCTACTACCATACTACCATAATATCTCATCATCCAGCACAACACCACCATGCACCAGCATAGTACTTCAACCCATCAACTGCATTATCACTGCACTACCACCTCATAGGACAAATTACACAATCCTCCACCAATTTACTAAACTCCCATAGCTGTTCTACTATCCTCATCAACTTAATACTACTTCCTATCACCACTATAACAAACACATTTCATGAACTACAGTGTCATCACCCCTAACAAACTACCACACCCAGGAGTTCACTACCAACAGTTGACATATACTTAGATTGATGGCCCACTGGAATTCAAGCTATCAGTCTAAGCACCTCAAACCATTCACCCTACCTCAAGAGGACATTCTATCATACCTTTTTCCTGTGCAGGACCTCCACAAAAAGCCTGGAGGTCCGAAACAGAAAAAATACAAATGTCTTCCAGACCCTGGGAGAAAACTTTCAGGGTGTCAAGACCATTCGTTTTTTGTTTTTTTGAGAAATCATCTCTCACTTTAGTTTTTTTTCCATGAATAAAAAAGTTTGCTGCACAACTGCATGAAACATGGTGACCACTCAGTAGTCTTACAATGTCTTCAGAGGATCCACCACTTTTATGACTCATCTGAAGGTGCAGAGATCTCTGACAGTTAGACAGAAGCTCTAGGTCTGACAGGGCATGGAGTACATTCCTTTTCTGCCATGGTGTAAAGGATTACATGCAAATAATTTATAAATAACCCCCATTGTTCCTCTTTTAGATTCTTAATTTTTTATCTTGGTCTATAATGGTGCACACATATCAACAAGTCATTAAATTCTTAAGCAGAAGAGTCTGCTTTATTTTTCAAAAGTTTTCAAACAGTGATTATTCTGTATAAACAAATTCAAAGAATTATGTTGAAAAGATATAAAAATAAAAATGTTGTCAAACAAGAAGTGCTAGTAAGTGCAACCAAGACAGTCGTTAGTGTTCCAGTGGACAGTGTAAACATATATAGTGCAAAGTTTAAAAGCAACCTGGTCCAGAGTTATAGTACATACAAACATGATAATTTGTAAAATCAATCTAGTGATCAGTTGTGGTGCGGTCTTCCTCAGGATGAACAACATTAGCTAGCAAGGTTTGCCACTATTCCAGACTCCATTACAAGTTTTGTGTAACTCCCGATGTGGCCGAAAATACTGTTTCTGGCGAGTATGAAATTACACACACTGTGGGTCTACCTATGGACATTTCATCATTGGAAAGCTTTGAAATTTCATTTGTGAAAGGGTAATAAATGATGTTGTACCGTTGGAAAAAGGTGATGAATTCATGATTCTTGCTTTAGTTGCCTATATCTCCAGGTACCATCAGAGAAAAGCCTGAAATATCATGGCATCTTACATATTGCAATTACTGATAAATGCAGTAATGTCATGTCTTGCACTAATGTGTCAGTAGCCTTGGCCACCCTTAGATGGCTGCTGTATGTAAGTGACTCAAAAAAGTGAAACACACCAATGTACATAGCAACAGTCTATAAGTAGAGAAATAAAAGAGGAAGAATGCAGGGATCTGTGAGAGGACAATTTAATTAATTATAAGATAACTTATCATAGGGAACAATTCTACAAAGTGATGTAGACAATTGGTATTTGACGCCACACAGACTTAAATGATATACCCAAATAGGCAGAGATCTTGCTTGAGCTGTGCGATACAAGAAAGTTTTACAATATATTTGTAGTAGACATGCCCAAGACTTAGAAGGTTTTTAAGGAGTTGCCAGGTTATGCAATTTCCATAATGTTGTTTAGGTTTAGAAACTCCGAAACTAAAGACATGACCAAATGCAAGAGAATTTTATTGTGACTATTACTAATAGCGACAAAGCAACTGATTAAATCCACATGGAAGAAATTGGTGCCACCCACATGCCTGTAAAAACAAACTTGAGACCAGTGCAGTTTGAAGCATTAGATCTACATTATTGATCTGGTTTGGGAGATCCTCCTATAGGGACTTTACAAACTGTGTGTATATGAATGAGCCTCTGATAATGAATAAAGTGCAGGCCCAAAACTTTCATGTATTGTATTTTAGACAGAATAAAATTATGCATAACTACTTTCAATAAACACAACCCTTATGGAGGACATATGATGCACAGTGCTAGCTAACGCCTGGGTGACTGCATGCCTATAGGAGTACTATCTGGTGATTTACATGACTACATAGAAAGTGACTGAGTGAATTTAGAAGTGCATTGGTATTTCTTGGGTGATTTCAGGACTACTGAGGTAACGCCTGAGTAAATAAATGAGTGCAAAAGTAGTGCCTGGGTGATCACATAACACCATGACTACTGTATAAGTGATTACATAAGTACAAGGCTAGTGCCTCTGTGATTAAAAGATTAGAACGTTACTGCCGGAGTGATTATATAAGTGCATGAGTAGTGGCTACATGATTCAAAGAGTGCATGGGTAATACGTTGGTGATTGCATGAGTACATAGCTACTGCCTGGGTGATTGCATGAGTGCAAGGGTAATGCCTGAGTGATTGCATCAGTGCATATGTACTGCCTGGATCATTGGAAAACTGCTTAGGTAGTACTAGGGTGTTTTATAACTGCATGAGTGTTGAGCCTAGCCAAATATAAAGCAGCAGACTATTACATGACTCAACCATAAGTCTCTCCATATCGTTAAAAGCAGGGTCATGCTCAAGGGCTTCGGCTACTCAAACAATGCACAGTAACAGTACATATGACGACTCTCCTTTTTTCATTAGCTGTTTCTCTGGTCCCTCTGCTACTCCTGGCACCAGTGTATTGCCTGGTTCACTTCTGCTGTTTGAACCACCATTGATCTGCATCACTGCATTTTTGTTAGATTCTGGACATTAATGGAGGTTTGTGAAAGATTTATTTTGCTTCCTGGAGATTTAATATTGTCCAACCATTGCACTCGTCATATGTGAAGCACAAAAATAACAAAATAGGACAAAAAGAAGTAATTCACAAAACATTGTGGAATTGAAGAATCACTGACACAAATATCGATGCATACAACATCGAAACACAAAAATATCGTAAATTAAAAATTGATTACAAAACAATTGACTTCCTATATTTAACTAGTAAACCACAAATATCGAGAACACAAATATCATTGTTAAAAATATTGATTTTCACCTAGATAAAAAAGAAATATCAAAAACAATAATATTGTTACCTTTAAAGAAACATATGACAAAAATATTGATTAACACAATACCGACTACAATATAATCATAAAAATAATAGAATATCGCTTTTTACATTAAACAACTTTGGGAAATAAACCTAAAACATTTTATACACATGCTAAAACTAAATATAAAAATATTACATCAAAAAAATATTTACCGTTCACCCAAATAAATTATATACCTAAAATCATAACAATACTATCCCCAAAAATATTACCATCAACTACAAAGATTTAACCCCTTCGCTGCTAGGCCTTTTCCCCCCCTGTGCTAAGCCTTTTTTTGGCTATTTGGGGTAGTGCGCGCTTAGGCCCCTGTAACTTTTTGACCACATAAGGTATCCATGCCAAATTTGCGTCCTTTTTTTCTAACATCATGGGGATTGTAAAGGTACCCAGGGTTTGTGGATTCCCCTGGAGGGGACCCAGAAATTAGCCAAAATACAGCTAAATTTTGTTTTTTGGGGGAAAAATGCAAAAAAAAGGGCTACAGATGAAAGCGTCTTGTTTTTTCCGTGCAAACGGCATCAAAAAAGGGGTTGTGGTGCTGAAATCACCATCTTCCCAGCTTTCAGGGACAAGCAGACTTTTGTCAGAAAACCAACTTTTTTTACACAGTTTTGGCATTTTTCTGGGACATAGCCTATTTTTGATATTTTTTGTGCTTTCAAACTCCTTCCAGTTAATGGTAGAAATGGGTATGAAACCAATAATGGATCCTGGAAAGCCATACATTTCTGAAAAGTAGACAAAATGTTGAATTCAGCAAGGGGTCATTTGTGTAGATCCTTAAAGTTTTCCTTATAGAAACTAACAGTTAAATAAAGGAAAAATTGAAAATTAGTTGAAAAAAACAGCCATTTGTGTCAACGTTTTCACCTGTAACTTCTTCTAATTATGACAGCTATTTGAAGGCAATATACCGTTATATCCGTTGGACCTTTCTGGTTGTGGGGATATATAGGACTTGTAGGTTCACCAAGAACCCGACGAACCCAGAGCCAATAACTGAGCAGCATCTTGCAATGGTTTTTATTATGTACCGGGTATATAGCAATTATTTTGGGAAAATGTATACATGGAAAAATTGTTATGAAAGACACCTATGTATTTCTGAAATGGGAACAAAATGTAGATTTTAGAAACAGTAGATATTTGCACATTTCCGAAATTGGGAGTACCCATACTAGCATGAGAATTATAGGTCATTTTTCAAAATGACTTATTTTTTACACATTGTCTTTCATTTGGAAGGCAGAAATGCATCGAAAGTCAATAGGTAATAACAGTTGCTCTACAATTCTGTGTTACCCTAATTCTCCCGATAAAAATGGTACCTCACTTGTGTGGGCAGGCCTTGTGCCCACAACAGGAAATGGCTCAAAATGCAACGTGGACGTACCACATTTTCACAATGAAAAATTACCCTTTTTTTGCAAAGTGCCTAGCTGTAGTTTTTGAACCCTAGCTCTGCGGGCACTTAGGGAAACCTAGCAAACCTATACATTTTTGAAAACTAGACACCCAGGGGAATTCAGGATGGGGTGACTTGACTGGCTCTCACCAGGTTCTGTTACCCAGAATCCCTTGCAAACCTAAACAATTGGCAAAAAAAACACATTTTCCTCACTTTTCTGTGGTGGAAAGTTCTGGAATCTGCGTGGATCCACAAAATTTCCCCCACACCACGTTCCCCAAGGTCTTCCGAAAAAAATGGTACCTCACTTGTGTGGGTAGGCCTAGTGCCCGCGACAGGAAGCAGCGCAAAACGCAACGTGGATGCACCACATTTTCACAGTGAAAAATGACCCTTTTTTTGCAAAGTGCCTAGCTGTAGTTTTTGAACCCTAGCTCTGCCGGCACTTAGGGAAACCTAGCAAACCTATACATTTTTGAAAAGTAGATACCCAGGGGAATCCAGGATGGGGTGACTTGACTGGCTCTCACCAGGTTCTGTTTCCAAGAATCCCTTGCAAACCTAAAAAAATTGGCAAAAAAAACACATTTTCCTCACTTTTCTATGGTGGAAAGTTCTGGAATCTGCGTGGATCCACAAAATTCCACCCACCCCGTGTTCCCCAAGGTCTTCCGAAAAAAATGGTACCTCACTTGTGTGGGTCAGCCTAGTGCCCGCGACAGGAAGCAGCGCAACGTGGACGCACCACATTTTCACAGTGAAAAATGACCCTTTTTTTGCAAAGTGCCTAGCTGTAGTTTTTGAACCCTAGCTCTGCCGGCACTGAGGGAAACCTAGCAAACCTATACATTTTTGAAAAGTAGACACCCAGGGGAATCCAGGATGGGGTGACTTGACTGGCTCTCACCAGGTTCTGTTACCCAGAATCCCTTGCAAACCTAAACAATTGGCAAAAAAAACACATTTTCCTCACTTTTCTGTGGTGGAAAGTTCTGGAATCTGCGTGGATCCACAAAATTCCACCCACCCCGCGTTCCCCAAGGTCTTCCAAAAAAAATGGTACCTCACTTGTGTGGGTAGGCCTAGTGACCGCGATAGGAAGCAGCGCAAAACGCAACGTGGATGCACCACATTTTCACAGCGAAAAATGACCCTTTTTTTGCAAAGTGCCTAGCTGTAGTTTTTGAACCCTAGCTCTGCCGGCACTTAGGGAAACCTAGCAAACCTATACATTTTTGAAAAGTAGACACCCAGGGGAATCCAGGATGGGGTGACTTGACTGGCTCTCACCAGCTTCTGTTACCCAGAATCCCTTGCAAACCTAAAAAATTGGCAAAAAAACACATTTCCTCACTTTTCTGTGGTGGAAAGTTCTGGAATCTGCGTGGATCCACAAAATTCCACCCACCCCGCATTCCCCAAGGTCTTCTGAAAAAAATTGTACCTCACTTGTGTGGGTAGGTCTAGTGCCTGCGACAGGAAGCAGCGCAAAGCGCAACGTGGACGCAGCACATTTTCACAGTGAAAAATGACGCTTTTTTTGCAAAGTGCCTAGCTGTAGTTTTTGAACCCTAGCTCTGCCGGCACTTAGGGAAACCTAGCAAACCTATACATTTTTGAAAAGTAGACACCCAGGGGAATCAAGGATGGGGTGACTTGACTGGCTCTCACCAGGTTCTGTTACCCAGAATCCCTTACAAACCTAAAAAATTGGCAAAAAAAACACATTTTCCTCACTTTTCTGTGGTGGAAAGTTCTGGAATCTGCGTGGATCCACAAAATTCCACCCACCCCGCGTTCCCCAAGGTCTTCCGAAAAAAATGGTACCTCACTTGTGTGGGTCGGCCTAGTGCCCGCGACAGTAAGCAGCGCAAAGCGCAACGTGGACGCACCACATTTTCACAGTGAAAAATGACCCTTTTTTGCAAAGTGCCTAGCTGTAGTTTTTGAACCCTAGCTCTGCCGGCACTTAGGGAAACCTAGCAAACCTATACATTTTTGAAAAGTAGACACCCAGGGGAATCCAGGATGGGGTGACTTGACTGGCTCTCACCAGGTTCTGTTACCCAGAATCCCTTGCAAACCTAAATACTTGGCAAAAAAACATTTTCCTCACTTTTCTGTGGTGGAAAGTTCTGGAATCCGCGTGGATCCACAAAATTCCACCCACCACGCGTTCCCCAAACCTAAATAATAATAATATTTATATTCAAAACTAACAACGTATACATCATACATTGAAAGCAAAACCTAATTTTTTTTTAAAAACCTAAAATTGAGTGGTGTATACTCTTTTTTGCCTAATACAGATATATGAGTATAATCTCTAAAGGATAATTCGAAGTGAAAGACTACTACCTCACGTATAAATCACCTAATGGTATCGCGGAATTTAAGAATGGTATGTTTCCTCTTTTTTTGGTTCGGATTACATATTGGTATCTCTTTCATTATTGGGTTTTTTGTAGTTTCTGGGGTGGTTTCTCTAAGCATGGGGGTCAGTATACTACTCTGCTCCCTTTTATTCTCACTGGTTGACCTTGTGGCAATGAGTTCCTCTGCCTACTGTCGGCTATCCCTATATTGTGGGTTATTCGCGAGGAGGTGTTTTGGGACATAGGTATGTTTTAGTGTTCTTTGGAACCAGATCACATAAGGTGGACTATATTCTGGAGTCCCAATATTGGCAAAGGAACTTAGCCACCTTTTTTCCCATATAATTGAGATATATATAAATTGTTTTTCTCATTTAGCTGTTTTTTGTTGTTGTTGTTCTTTTTTATGTTGTTGTATAACCCTCTCCTTTGTTATTATTAATTGTCGGTTTATTTGGTGTATGGTCTCATATATTGTAATTATATGTTTAATCTTAAATAATGCATAATGTATCATGAGGTCATATAAAACAAAAAAATAGTTTGTTATTTATGTATTCAATTGTGTTACATGTGTCATGTTAAATGTTGTACATATTGTTTGTGTTTATTATTGTTTTTTTTTTATATGTATTTTTAACTTACAGACCTGAAGAAGTTCTGTTCGCAGAACGAAACGCGTTGGCTGTGGCTCTTTTAAGAAAATCAATAAAGAAGGAACCTCATTACTTTTTCAAAACGGACTGGATATAAAATGATTTGATTGTATACAATTGGGAAGTGGTGCAGCTTTGATATAACTTACATATACAATTGACCCTGCGGGAAAGGGTGGTGCCTTTGGACAGAGGGCACGGTTGAAGTTTGCACACAGAATTGCTTTGTATCTCACAAAATATTGGTATACTTTCTGAAGTTGGTGCCTACCGCAGGCGAGTTGGTCCACTGTCCAGTTTAGGTATTTAAAACCTAAATTAGGGTTTAGCATAGAAGGACATAACTGATAAAAAAATTCAAACTAAAACTAAACCGACCAGTAAAATAAAAGTATAAACAACTTTAAAATATAAAATCAGACAAAAAATGTAATAAACAATAAAAAAGGTGCACTAGTTTAAACAACTAAATGCTTTAAAAATGACAAACGCTGCAAGACGAGGAAACTCTGCAGTATTCTCTCACCAGACTATTAAAAAACATATACATCTCAACAACTACCTAACCAAGTAAGTAAAACATATATTTAAACTAAAACGTACTTGTTAATAAACTTAAAAACATTAAATAACAAATAATTAATGAAACACTCTCAAACTTCTATCTCACTACACAGACTTTCTAAAAGAAAAAACTACGACTTGAAAAAGCAATAAACTGCAAGAAAAACAACTACCACAATCCTTAAAAAGATATAAGATAGTAAGAATACCTAAATTATTAAATAAACTATACACTTACCCAAATAGTGAGTAAAACTAAACCTAACTACCTCAAACTCTACAAACTACCAACAAATTAACATTTAAAATGAAACTAACATTTTTTTTCAACCAACAGAAAAGAAAGCACCTGCTCCACATTAGAACACCCACAATGGAAAAGCTGGAAAACCCTGAAAATTCTAAACAGAACATACATGTAAGTATACAAAATAGAAATAGTTGCATAATTTTACAAGTAAATAACAAACGTACGAATTTTAAAATATTGTATATATTTATACTATTACACTACTTTCTGATACGATTACAGAGGCAGCAAAGTACATCACTTCACAGAAAGCAAAGCAGCTACTAAATCACATGGGCTAATCCTACCGCCAAGAAAGTGCATCAGCAGAAAATATAAATAGGAAATGTACCAAATATTATTCTTTTTGCATGCTATGGGAGGGCAACTAAAAAAGATGATGTTGTAATTCATGTAAGAGAGCACAAGCATTCCCCAAATGTGACAGAAATAGAAGTATAGGATGTATTGCAGGATGTAAGAAAGGCATGTGTTAGCTCCCGGGAACCCACAACCAAAATCCTTAAAGATACACTACTTAAAGTTCCGAAAGAGATCACAGGCCAGCTACCACCTATATCCACTTTAAAACATTTAATTGCATGAACTTAAAAAGCCACCAGCGATACTCATCCTACCCTAGAAGATACCAAGTCGTACAAATACCAGAACATTTAACAATAACACATAATGAAGAACCTTTCCTTTGACATGACAACCTAAATAATGAGAAACAAAACCTAATTTACCCCCACACATCCATGCACAGCTGTTACTATCACTTTAATCAAAGTATATGGAGACACCTACAACAATCTGCACTTAGGGCCTGATTACAAGTACGGCGGTCCCAAGACCACCATACCCGTGGTGGTGGTCTGCCGGCCACAATGTCGGCAGTCGGACATCCCAATTACAAATTTGGCAGTTGGACCACCCCTCAGCCCGACAGAAGACTGCCACCAGTGCCAGGATCCAGGATCCCGATGGGGCAGTGGTGAGGAAGGAGGTGGTCTCTGGTGGCAGTGCCGATGCTGGCGCTGCCGTGCAGATTACGACATGCCTTTCTGCCGCCCTTTTCATGGCTGGGATGCCATCATGAAAAGGTCAGCAGAAAGGCAGGGAAATGGGCCTCAAACAGGGCCCCAGGGCACTTTAACCCATGGGGTGTGTGCAAAGGGGCACATGTTTTGTCCCAGTCTGCTTGCATTGTCGTGTTTGCACTGTGTGCCATGCATGGCATGGTGCCTAGCACACAGTGCACTGATGGGCAAACGGTGCTCCCACGGAAGCAGCATATGCTTACGGCTCTCTATCAGCCAAAGCATGCCTCTGCCATTGCACTGCTGAGACATCACTGCCAGCCCGGCGGTGTTGTTGTAATATGGTGGTTTGGGAAGCTGCTGGCTTAGCGACATTCTACCGACCACCACAACTGCAGTCCAGCGATCAGACCGCCAAACTCGTAATCGGGCCTAAGTGTAGAATAGTCTACATACAGCCAATTTGCATTTGAAATTTAAAAAATGATAGCACTGGCCTACGTTTCCGTAACGGAGGTAGCCAACCACTATAATTTACTAATAGAAAGCCCTTTCTACCAACAAAAGGAAGGCAAACTAAGCCCCCCTTAATGGATTATTTCAAAGACACTTTGGTTGGCAGAATCCACCACTCTGGACACAGACGCCAACCCATATTCCAAATACCACGGTGGAATGTATATGACAGCAACTTGGCACATGAGGCTAAAACAAACAACTTACTGGAAGGATGGCACAATGTCTTCCAAATCACTCTAGACAAACCCCACTCTACAAATTTATAGAAGCACCACAAAAAGAGCAAAGCTCCCAACAACTGCAAATGGAGCAATCTAGTAGATTACTTAGAAAAGATGGGCAAAAGAATATTATAAAATAAATATTAACAAACCCAAAGTCCTAAACAATTATCACAAAATCTAAACCAACATAACAATACATTTGTTATAAATAATAAATATACTATTTTATTGCATCAGTCAACAAATTATAAAATTCCAATGTTACTGAAGACTAAGATAATAAAATTTAATATAAATTATTTAAGTAAAAATGTAACCGTCACCAACCAAAAACTAAAAACAAACTCAATCATCACATAAATTAATTATAACACATAAACCACACAATTCTAAATAACAATTTCATAATATTTACACAAACAATGCAATGTCACATTTACCACCCAAAAGAAATGAAATAAATAAAACTTACAGTTCTGTAGCTGCAGATCTTCCTCTGTATCCACATTGTCAAAAATAGTAATCCACCAAAAATGGGAAAAATATTATCCACCCCCCAAAAAAAGCAAAAATAAAACAAATCCAAAAGAGATCCCTCAAAGCAATCCAAAGTACGTAGGAAACATAAAGAAACAGAAAAAGTGTTTTAAAAGAAGAAATGCTCAAGGAAACCCGAAAAAAATGTAAGTAAAAAGCATTGGTTTATTATAACCCACAATTGACTTCCTTCACAAAAGAAATGGAAGCTTCCAATGCCCATTGGACATGTTTATAGATAAAACCTGTAAAGAAGATTAGAAAGCCCAACCACAAAACACATTACATTCCCAAATATACATATACATCACACTTAACCATCAAAATATTAATAACATAATACAATTTAACATTACATAACAATACATTATTAAAATAGTATACGAAAACCCAAAACTACAAGCTTGTGAAAAACACTACTATTAATACATCTAAAGATACAAAAAAGCCACAAACAACACTACAACTAACTTATAGGCCTCCCCCTAAATCCAACCTAACCTCAAATCTCATAAAAAATCCTTAAACAAGCACCTTACTGTGACCGGGCTCCAGGAAAATAGACTAAAATGAACACGAACAGATTACAAAATTGAAGGTAGTGATAAAAAAATGCAGCTAAATGAAACTTGAAAAAAAGACAATCTCTCCAAAGAAAAGAATGGGAAATAATGTAAACATGTTGAATAAATGTATGAAAAACAAGTAAAAAACTTATTAAACATAAAACATGTTGCTAAAAATAAACAATTATTTAATATATACTGGAAAAACATATGTTAAAACCATGTTGAATACATGTATAGAAAACAATTTAAGAAATGTTAACAAACTGTGAAAAAATTTCAAATTAAAGTGAAACATATACAACATCCAATAGTAATTAAGTATCATTTTTATTAATAAGAATAATGACAAGAAATGATTTACGTAAGTTTATATAAATGTTTTTTGATGTTGAAATATGTATGCTTAAAAAGGTAAAATTATACAATAAATACATTTTGAAAACATAAACAAAATGTGAAACGTGTTACATGGCTTTAATCAAAAAACTAATGTAATTAATTATGTTATTGCTTACAAACATACCACTTACTCTTTTTTATTATATTTCTGAACACAGACAATGCTAATAAAATAACGCAAACTATTTCTACTACAAAGAAATACAATAAAATAAAGGATTTCATACTAAAATTATAAGCTTAAATAATCAAACTCCAAAATTAACCATTTAAAAAACAAAAGTTAGCGCTAAAGGGGTGATATTTATTATTTCCACTCCAATATAACCATATTGAGGGAAGGTGTTGGGCACTAAAGAGGTCAAATGTATTTTTCCCACTCCAATCTAACAATATTGAGCGAAAGTGTTGGACACTACAGGGGTGACATTTACTATTCCCACTCCAATCTAACTATAATGGGGGAAAGTGTTGGACACTCAAGGGGTGACATTTGCTATTCCCACTACAATCTAAACCAATTTGGGGAAGGCATTGGACACTACAATGATGTCATTTACTATTCCCACTCCACTCTAACCATATCGGGCGAAGATGTTGGACACTAAAGGGGTGCCATTTACTATTCTCATTCCAATGTAATCCTATTGGGGGAAAGTGTTGGACACTAAAGGGGTTTAATTTTTCTATGCCCACTGCAATCTAAGGCCCTGATAATGAGTTTGACGTTCCAACCGCCCGACTGCTGCATCCGCGTCTTCCAGGAGACCGTAGCACTGCCGGTCTACCGCCCAGCGTATTGTGAGTTGTGCTATCTGAAACGCAGACCGCAGCCACAGCACTCTTCCTGCCAGAACTGCGGCATTCTTCAATGTTAGTGTTGCATCCTCCAACGAGGTCAGGGCTGTGGCGTACCCACTGAACCTATTATGACTACACAGTAGTACTGGTGGTCTCCCAGCAGCGGCTATCCAACAGCGGTAGACTGCCGCTGTGTGCGCGCAAAATGGCACCACAACAGTGACCATTGGATGGATTTAAAAACTACACAGCTGATGTGCTGTTGCCAAGAGGACATGCCTGCAAATCACACTGTAAAATACACCCTATCCCTGACCAGGATCCTTTGCTTCTCAACTGCAGCCCACAAGAAAGGCACCACGTTTTGTGCATTTTGAGCTAAGGGCCCCCTTTTTTCATCTTCACATTTAGCACTCTCCACTAACTGTAATTTTAGTTTTGCACGTTTTTACCTGTATCACTTGTTTGTATTTCGTTTCATATGGTCACTCACATTTTCTTTTTCATGCCTGGCCAAAAAAAAACATGATTCACTAAGGCTGAGTTGACAGTCCTGGTGGATGAAATCATTAGAGCAGATCCCCAACTTTTTGGTTCCCAAGTCCAGCATACTCCTCTCAGTAGGAAAACAGAAATGTGGGACAGGATAGTCAACAGAGTGAATGCTGTTGGTACCACTCTGAGCACACAGAATGACATTAGGAGGAGGTGAACTGACCTCAGGTTGAGGGTGCATACCCGGTACAGCAGCCACCACCTGGAGGCTCAGAGGACTGGCAGTGGCACTCCCAGTACCCTATTGCTATTCTTTCCCTGGGAGGAGAAGGTCTTGGCCATCCTGCATTCTGAGGACTTGACAGGAATAGCTGGGGGAGTGGACTCTTGGAAGTTACACTTCAATAACTGTCACAATATCACAATGTCCTGTTTGCTCTCAACTCTGCTTCATCTATTGTGTTGGCTATCTACTTTTCTAACATGCATTACTCAAAGTATCTGAGATATTGATTTGTCTGTGTCAATGTGTATTGTTGTATGTAAAAGCACATGTATTCAACTCCATGACATGCCACATATTGGAATGGTGTTTGTAAGCGGATAGCCATAAAAATTTCATTCAAGGACCCATGATATGTGTTAAAATGTAAATGTATGGTCCATCCCAAATGCATTTTGCAAACAGGTATGGTTACTAACCCTTTGTCAAGTGTTGGTAAAGTAAGATTGAAGTGACTACAACTACCATGAGGCCCTGTGACTAGAACTCTAACCAAGATGCTAGACTCCTTTTGCCCCTTCTCACTTCTCTGCCATGTTACAACTGATGTTCACTGAACATGCAGGTTACAATTTGTCAAGTCTTGGCAAGTTGAGATGTAAAAGCTACCACCACTACCATGAGGCCCTGTGACTGGAACCCTAACCAAGATGCTAGACTCCTTTTGCCCCTTCTCACTTGTCTGCCATATCACTACTGATGTTCACTAGTCATGCAGATTATCATTAGTCAAGTGTTGGTAAAGTGTGATTGGAGTGACTACAACTACCATGAGACCCTGTGACTGGAACTCTAACCTAGATGCTAGACTCCTTTTGCCCCTTCTTACTTGTTTGCCCCGTTACAACTGATGTTCACTGATCATGCAGTTTAGCATTTTTCAAGTCTTTGTAAGATGAGATAGAAAAGCTAACACTACTACCATGAGGCCCTGTGACTGGAACAATAACCAAGATGCTGGACTCCTTTTGCCCCTTCTCACTTGTCAGCCATGTTACAACTGATCTTCGCTTGTCATTCAGCTTACCGTTTGTCAAGTTTTCATAAGATGAGACAGAAAAGCTGCCACTACTACCATGAGGCCATGTGACTGGAACTCTAACCAAGATGCTAGACTCCTTTTGCCCCTTCTCACTTGTCAGCCATGTTACAACTGATGTTCACTAATCATGGACTGTGCAATGTACAAACATTGCTCTACTCAGATATATGTCTGAATAGTTTGCTTGATGGTGTCCTGGTCTCATCAACAGAAAATATTGAAGGCATGAGTGACACCCTAACAACTGTGTACCCCTAATATATGTAAGCTATGAATGAAATTCAGTTGATTAGCAATGGCAGGCAACCCCTTAACTCTGCCATCCTCACACGATGAACAATGCTAAACCAAGCTGTGTGTTTGCCTGTATTATACACAACTAGGCCTTGGAATGAACAAATACACGTTTCAACTACACTGTGTTGGTTGAAATGCTTTGGAGATGTCACGTCTATCACTAAAGTCAAAATGCCACATATCTGCACATTTAATGAGCAGATGAAATCAACTACATGTATTGAATGTCTAGTAACCAACTTCAACTTCACACAAATAGATGACAATATTAATCTCCATCTATTTTGCTTCATTCTAGGTCCCTAGTTACTTTGACACAAATGACATGGATGTAGATACCTCACTTCCACCAATAACAATGTTCTCTATTTCTCAACAGGTCGATTGGCCACAGCGCCTGCACAGAGGTTGGACACCGAACAGAGTTCCGCTCCAACCCAGGATGAAGCCCTCAGTGATAACAACGCCCCTGGAGATGTGAACATTGATGACGGTCCTGGCCCATCTGGTCAGCCTGGGCAGAGGGTAACAGTGAGGCTCACTGTGCCCACTACAACACCTCCCACCACAGCTGCAACAACACAGCCAACCACTGCACCCCCAACCTGTGCACCTAGCATAGTCCGTACCATCCTGTGCCCCCTAGTCCTGGATTCTGAGGCGGCTATCACCACCCCAGTCACTGAGGAACCGGGACACAATGGGTAGGTGCAGTCTGTGTCAAGGGCACAGGCCCGTGGGGGTAGGGTTCATGGGAGGGTAACTGTGATCCCGCAGAGTGAGCCCACTGGGGTCACAGACACTCAGGCTGCTAGTCCTAGGAGTCTACCAGGTCTCCCAACACGTGATGGGCCAGGTAGTGACCGAAATCTGTGAAATAAAGCAGCTGCAGAGGGACAGATAACAGGAGGTTGCCGGCATCCACACCGAGGTGGCCGGCATCAACATCAACATGGCCTCCCTGGTTGGGGTGCTGTGGGACATCAACTCTACCCTCTGCAGGGCTTTTCCACCTTGCTGTGGTCAAAGTCCATCCAGGCCATCAACATCTGGCGCAGGCACAGGAAGGGAGGCCCTGTCAGAGAAGGACACGCCTGCATGCACCCCTATCTCAGCAGCTGCAGATCCTCCCTCTGTCAAAAAGAGGGGACGTCCAAGCAAGAATCCAGTAGTTGGGGATGGCACGACACCCACCACTACCAGTAAGAATCCTTGCCCCTAATTTCCTACTGTGTGTGCTACACATTCACTTTGTGTACTATTCCTGCCCACTTTTCCATTTGTGATGGGAGTAGTATGTTGGACTTTTGACTCTACTACAATGGTTTCATCCACCAAAACTGAAGACTTCACTTTTGGTTTCCACTGTGTAATTTTGAGTAAATTTCTCAATCTTATCCTTGTTCACTTCATGAAAAACACACGTTACCAAATCATTGTTTCCTGTTGTAATTCTTACATATAACAATGTGAATGTACTAGAGTGTGAACTTTGCAATGTCAAAACCTAGGTACTTCTAGAAGCATTGCTATGATGTTTGTAAACAATGTTCAACTTTTGGATCGCTACCATGTCACAACAACACATACATACAAGTGTCTGGGCTGATAACATCTTTATTCCATTTTTCTAACCATAGGCTGACATGATGTCAGAAACATATCAAATAAGACCTGACTCAGTTATTCTGTGTCAATGATCACATAATCACTTGCATACTTTCACAACATGCCAGCAAGGGATCCTACACAATAGGCATCAATAAATTAGGTCTAAATCATCAGCTGGAGCCATATTGCCTGCCTCACAAAAGTAATCCTACATCAAATAAACAAATAAAAAGACACATGCTAGTACAACAGTTTCTGACCACAGGGTCATTTCAATCCAGTGCTGCTTGCATTTTCTGGAATGTCACAAACAAATGTCAGTGATGTGCCACAAGCACTTTGGCCTCCATTGAAGAGACACATCAACAGCTACATACAGTTCATACACAATGAGGAATAAACCAGTGTTAAGGCAGAATAGCATGATCTGGGCCCAACACAACATTGTGCTGGATCACATGATGGCACACATGTTGCATGAGGACCAACACACCACAAGGAGCAAGTCCAAAGGAAGCCATGTAACTTCCATTCTATTACTGTGCAAGCCGCCTCGGTACCGGCTTTGTACACCCAAATTCTGTGACAGACATTCCAAAGACTACTTCATGTCCACTTTGTACGCCTGAACAGCTTCATATACCTGCTACTGTCACAACTCTGAAAAGTCCAACTGAAGATGCCATGGTGAGGAATCTAAAACAAACCAGCACAGAGAGGGATTAGCTAACCATACAAATTGCACAAATCACATTTTCAACTCCTAGAGAATACAGTCCCAGACAACATTTACAGCTGAAAAAAGCTACACTTACATAACAAACACCTTTCCCCAGATATTGCTAGACCTATATACTCCTAGTATGTAGCATTAACATCCTCCTCACAACATCACTACAATAGTTGCAATAATAGTCAAAGTCATCACACCTCACACCATACTTACACTCAGGAGAGTTAGTTTCGGATGAGATCTTGATGCAAGTCCATTCCTTCCTCTTCACACTATCATCATCATCATTTGGCATTTCAGGTTCCTCACTCGGTGGCACTTCATGGCCTGCATCTTCTGCGATGTAAGGGATGTGCCATTGCAGTGCAATGTTGTGGAGCATGCACACCTTCTGGGTGATCTTGCACACCTATCCGGCTCCACAGTCTTGTCCAGACATCTGAATTTGGCTTTCAGGAGCCAAAAAGATTGCTCCACTGGCCGCCGTGTTCTTCCATGGGCCTCACTGAAGTGGACTTCCCCTGGCATAGTACGAGTCCTCAGCTGTGCCAATAACTATGGCTGGTTGGGATACACTGAGTGTCCTAGTTGGAAGACAGACAGAAGTGAAACAATGAGTTACACACTTTCAAATTATACTACCTGACATTACCCACATAAAGTTAGGACAGATCACTCTTACCTACAAGCCAGGCCCTCTCCAGTAGTAGTTGTGACATCACCTGGGGTATGGTGCTGTTCTGCAGTATGAAGGAATCATGTGCAGATCCTGCAAACTAGGCACAAACTTTTGAGATGTACTAATCCGGTAATCAGACAACTTGCACGTTGATAGAATGGAAGTGCTTCCTGTTGCGGTACACTTGTTCGCTGGCTTATGGTGGTACTAATGCAATATGTGTGCCATCAATGGATCCAATCACATGTGCGATGTGACCAAAAGCATACAAATCTGCCTTCACAGTGGCTAAATCCTGACATCTGGGTAACTGGATGTAGCTGTCCACATGTCTCAACAGTGCTACTAGAACCACTTGGAGTGCCCAACTAAACATAGGTTGTGACATTCCACCTGAAATAGCGGCAGTGAATTAAAACCAACCTGTGGCCAAAAAATGCAATACAGACATGTTGTTCACAAGTGGTGGGAGGTATGATGTCAGGCTCCAACTGCTGAAATTAAGTCCAATATTGTTTGACGATTCAAACAAAACTTATGTATCACATGTCTGTCTTCCATGGTCTGAACGTCTGGAATCGGGTGGTACACTGGAGCATGGCATCTTCTCTCTCTCCCAGGGTACCTATCTGAGGAGTAACACAAAAATGTATATTGGTCACATTGTGCAGAGGAGCATATGTGAAGAGTAAGGCAAAAGTTATGTGTCTAAACTAAGCCTGGGCGTAGTTCGCGAAGTAGCGCTATGCGAAGCTACGCAAAGTGCAGTTTGCACTACGCAAGCTACGCGTAGCACTACGCGAACTGCGTAGTGCACTGTTCGCAATGATTGCACAGTGCCGGATGCTTGTCCGCACTGTGCAATCATTGAAAACGGCATCTTGCACAGTGCGAGCTGTCTTTTACTGCCGCTTGAGTAGATTTTTACTCGAGCGGCAGCTTTCTCAACGCGGACTGGTAGTTTCTCATCGCGAGCGGTCGCGAGCATACGCGACCACTCGCAATGAGAAACCCTGACCTCCCCGCGTTGAAAATCTCGCCGGGAGGTTTATTTTCCACGCTCGCGATCGGCAACTTGATGTTGCTGATCGCGAGCGAGAAAAGTCTCGCCGGGATGTCATTTTGCTTGCTCGCGGTCGCCAACTTGACGTTGAGGACCGCGAGCAAGCAAAAAATGACCGCTGCACTACGCTACGCTACGCGTGTTTGCACTGTGCTACGTGCAATTCGCGTTGTGCGAAGTAGCGCAAACTTCGCAAACTACGCGAGCGTAGCGTAGTGCTTTGCCCAGGGTTAGTCTAAACATTAATGCTTCATGAAGCATTACACATTTCACATCATTGTCAAATGTTGAACATCCACCAGTCATCCCCAAGGTGGCCTTCACAGGTCTGTCAAAGAACTGGGCACATCATAAAATCAGAAATCGTAAATTGGCACTATAGTGAGGGTATCATTACATTTCATTTTAAATACCTCCAACCGCGGTGTACAGTGCACCGTGCACATTTTGACAATGTGCACAGTACGGCACTACACAGATGATCTTTTGTACTGGACATGACATGGGAACAGAGTTTTTCAAATGTAAACATGTTTGCCCTCATTTTCAGTGGCGGTGACACACTTAACTGTCACCCATACTATTTTCCCAATAGCTAACATGGCAGATGCTTGACCACGCTAATAGGACATTTTGAACGTCCCCCACCGATGGAAGTCAACCGCCTGGTGGGCGGTCGCATGCACGGCAAACACAGCCATAGGCTAACATTGGTGAAAAGGACTGTCGTGGTTCAATGGCTGTGTGCACCAACGCTGATGACCGAGTACGTGGCGTACATGTACGCCGTTGTTTGAAAAAATCCTCACTTGTCTCCTGACACTGCTGCTATCAACACGTCCTCCATTTTAGCTGCTGTTTGCCACCTCTGGGAGAAATCATGGCACACCATGCAGGTGAGAGGGGCCGTCCCTGCACTCCAGAGGAGCTTGATACCCTGGTTGATGAGGTCCTTCCCCTGTATGGTCATCTCTATGGCTCACCAGAGGAACAGGTAAGTTTCTCAAATACATATTTAACCCCATGTAACTGCTTCCTTTCTATTCCCATAGGCTACAAAGTACCTCTGAGGGTCATAGTGTAGGCATTATTGATTGCATATATTGTGTGGTGCCTACATAGGACAAACATGTAAAGGATTATGGGGCCCTGTACTTTGTGGAGAGAAGACCACCATTGTAATGTGTGCTATGGGTGATTTCTACTTGCGTTACATGCATATATCTATGCAGGGCTCAAGTTCATAGTAGCTACAATGAGTTCTCAAATCACACCATGGTATATGTACATAGTTGTGTATAGGCTTTACACCATGAACCAAGTATGTTTACTGTTATAAGCATTTAATTATGATGTTATCCATGTGTACCATGCCCCAGATCACTCAGCCCAAATCAGACTTTGTAAAACAGTTGTGTTGTGGGTAGCTATACCTCACAGACCCCTTCAGAGTACCAATCAACCATATGCTCACATATGAGAAGGACAGAATGTTCACTTTTATGTATTGAAATAATGGAAATGTGAGGTTCTTGTGGGATAAGTAGCATCAGCCAGCATAGAGCAAGGCCTGACAATGATTTGTGGGCAGTTTGGGCCATGGCCCAGCCTGGGCCAGAGTTACTTTGGCAGGAGAACTGATGCACAAAGTAATGTCCCTGTAGACCTGCCGATCCATGGATGTTCCCAGAAACAGTTATCTATACCACTAGTAGACCTGATAGCTGTTACATGGATAATATAAGGAATGGTGACAGAGGTGACCCCCTGACCTGATACTTCTTTCCATTGACCCACAGTGTCAATGTGTGTCTGTCACTAATGACAGTCCCCTTACTCACACAGGTCTGTTGACACTATTCCAATAGTGTTGCTTCCACTGTACAGGCTTATTGCACATCTGAAACATGAACAGTGTAGATAGTGGGTTCCTTCAGTATAAATTTAGAAATGTGAATCCTCTGCTTGGTTACAATATTTCCTATCACATAACACATATAATGGAATGTTGATTGTCATCCCTGTTACAGTGCCACGTATGGCAAAAGGTGGGTCCTGTGATTGCAGTAAATACCACACAAACTTATTCTGATGCACTATGATATCCCAATAAGTAGTCCATATGTACACACATCCACCAGAGAGGTAGCTCTCAGTCACACCCATACCAGCCCTTACATTGTGAGCTTAGTCTTGGGATGTTGTGTATACTATGGAACTCGCCTCTATGGACTATATTCATCAATGAAATGGGCCTGTCAGCAAAGGTCTCTGGGCAGTCATGCCGAGATAGTTTACACTTCAGAAGGTCCAAATGGTGTGCTGTGTATCATGGTACCTTACGTCGCTTTGCATGTAGGATGGCCTTGGCCTACATGATGTTAATGGGCTACCTCAGTCAGTGTAGGTTATGAGCTGGGTTGAGGTCAGTCATCAGATGACCACAAAAGTGTGCATCCATGCTTTAGTTTTGCTTAGCATGTGACATGGACACATGTATTATGTTGACTCTTGAAGAATGCTTGTGCTAGATGTCAACATAATATGTATCAACCCTACAGTTCTCCTCAAACATCCAGTTACAATCTGGTTATACATCTATTGCATCCAAACAGGTCAACACACATCTGAAAAAGGCCATCTGGAGAACCATTGCCCGGAAGGTGTGGGCCCTGGGGGTCTTTAACTGGTGTAGTGTCCACTGGAGGAAGAGGTAGGTGGACCCAGAAGATCGTGGAGGTCCAGCTGGGGAAGTACTTTCAATGTGGAAGAGGCACACGCCAGACCCTGACCCCCCTGATGGTCCGCATACTGGTGGTGGCCTACCCAAAGCTTGATGGGCAGTTGAGGGCCCAACAGCAGCTATATGGGGGGGAGTCAAGGCCAGAGTCATGCATATTATATTGCCAACTTTGAGTGTTACAGACAGGCATTTCACCAACCATATTGGTTGTGGCCCATGTGCCACACACAAGATGAGTCATTGTTAGTGTAGGTCTGGTAGTAGGTGCATGCTGCTGTGCTGTGCCTATTATCTTTTTGACCAAGAACACAGCAGACTCCTGTCCACATCCAATTTTCTCCTTTTGAGCAGACACCTAGCTGAGTGAAGTGAGTAATAATCTAATGTTATCAGTAAATCTGGGTGACAATTATACCACACAGGCAACTCGCCTTGCTTCTTTGAGGAGTGATGTTTCCTCACTATTGTCTCTCATGTGATAGTGGCCCTACTACACCTGACATTACATAGAGCGCACATAATATGTAGTGACTGTACAACAGTTCCCATTGGTAAGTACTGGTTATACAGTGAAATGAGAATGCAAACATCACTGATGCCATCAGCATTAGTGCATACATGTTGGCCAGTGTGCATTTGTCAGTTGATGGTTCATAGTACTTCAAAACACTCATTCACTGACTGGTGACATGCATGAGGGAGTGAGATGTGGAATGAAGGGATCATAAATGAGTGTCTACATTGATCCTTACAAGCCAATTTGAGAATACAATACCAAAGAGTGGTGTGATGTGCCTGCCCATTGGGACTCCAGTGACCCCACATCTTCATGTCATAGATCATCAGGGAAACCCAAAACCTTCAAAGGTGTATTGGCTTGTGGATATACAATATATGACTGGCGTTATCACCTGTACCAAGCAGGATTGGAGATGTTCATATGGCTATATGGAGTCTATTACTATGTGAATTCTGAGTATCTATCTCCCAAATGTTTAGACATCAATGTTTTTA
Organism: Calotriton arnoldi; assembly: GCA_963921515.1. NCBI lineage: Eukaryota > Metazoa > Chordata > Amphibia > Caudata > Salamandridae > Calotriton > Calotriton arnoldi. The sequence goes on along the minus strand of CAWUFW010018132.1, from coordinate 180,965 downwards.
GGGAAAGTTATATGCTAAATGTGATACATAGCTAAACTACATGTGTACAGCTTTCATTAGACTTTTCAGGTAGTGGGCATATGATGTCATTAGGAGTGCAAAGTGTCATTAGTGTTCAATGAACATTTGAATGTGGCATGATGTCTGTCAGATCCTCTAATTGGTGGTACATTGTTGTTGAACTTGACCTTCAGCACATCGTGATGTGTTATGAGTAATAGGTAAATTTGTTTAACTCTGGGCCTTGTGTGAGCATTGTTTAAATCTCACACTTGTATCCATCCTGTTCAGTTTCACCATTTTACAATGGTATAGTACAAATGCCAAAGTATGCGAGGTGATCAACTATCCTAGTACGGACATAAGGATGGAGTGTAGACAACTCCATCAATGCATGTGTGCCTGTCTGGGGTTATGACATGAGTGGACCCAAAACGTTGCAGGTTATTTAGAATGCATGCATGTGCTCATGCTAAATTTAATGTCAGAGAGTGAACCATGAAGCTGGTGTGATATGTGGACTTCTTCAATGTTTTCTGTGGATTTGTGATGGTCAGGTGTAGAAATGCAGTTGCAATAAACCCATGTTACATGTCATTTCAAATACATTCAGGAGAAGCGGAGAAGAAGGGGTCAACATCAGTGGGGACACAGGTGGTCACAGTGGTTCCGGACATGAGACTTCAGACACTGAGGGACTCAGTGACCAGTAGCGTGTAGGGAGTGCATCGGAGGACAGCAGCTCAAGCTCTTCATCTACTGAGTCATCCTCCAGTTAACACTCCTGAGTGGTGGCAGACCCCCCAGGATCTTTACCACCTTCATCCTTGTCTGCCACTCCCAGTTCCATCGCCACCCTCCCTGTTGTCACCCAACAAGTTGGCCATTCCCCTTCCCCTAAGAGGGCAGCAATCTCCTTCGCTCTAAGCAGCTCAGCCCCTGCCCCTGTTAGCCCAGCTGCCCTGAGTGAGGAGGCTATTGATCTCCTGAGGAGCATCTCTGTGGATTAGAATACAGTCCTGAATGCCATCCAGGGGCAAGGAAATCAGCTGACCCAGTTGGTGGCCTAACTGGAAGGCATTCACACTGCAATGTCTGCCCTACTGAGATCTTTTCAGGCTCTGACCTCCTCCCTCACAACAGCCCTCCACCCATCCCAACCTTCCACCTCACCTCCTGCCCCTTCCCCATCCAAATTCCCTATTCCTATTCCTATCCCAAGCACACGCACATGCACACCTAAGCAAGCACACACTTCATAAGACACAAGTGCTGCAACCAAACAAAAAACATCCAAAAACCTCAAACATGCATCCACACAACATATACTCACCCCCTTCACCACCCCCACCACCCTCAGCATACCGCCAGGCAACACAGCAACACACAAAGAACCCTGCTCATACACACCCATACTCGCAGAAAACACAGCAACACACACAGAGCCCTCCACAGACACACCGATACCCGCAGACAACACAGCAAAACACACAGAGCCCCCACAGACACAACCATACCCACAGACAACACAGCTACACACACAGAGCCCTCCACAGACACACCCATACCCGCAGACAACACAGCAACACACACAGAGCCCTCCACAGACACAGCACAGTCATGCCCACAGGTAACACAGCAACACACACAGACCCCTCCACAACACCCAGCACATCCACAGCACACACAGGCACAAAATGCAAATGCGCACAGTCACCCACAAAACAGACACCAACACAACACACAGTGCAGACAGCAGACACAGCTTACAATTCCAATCCCGCCATCAGACACAAGTGCTGCACACAAACACAAAACATCCAACAAAACTCAAATATGCACGCACACAACAGACACTCACCCCCTTCACCACCTCCCTACCCCCAGCATACCCCCATATACCACAGCAACACACACAGAGCACTCCATGGACGCAACCATACCCACAGAGAACACAACAACACACACAGGGCCCTCCACAGACACAACCGTACGTGCAGACAACACAGAAACACACACAGAGCTCCCCACAGACACACCCATACATGCAGACAACACAGCAGCACACACAGAGCCCTACACGGACATAACCATACCCACAGACAACACAGCAACACACACAGATCCCTCAACAACACCTAGCACATCCACAGAACACACAGGCACAAAATGCAAACACTCACAGTCACCCACACAATAGACACCAACACAACACACAGTGTAGACAGCAGGCACATCTCACACTTACACTCCCTCAATCAGACACAAGTGGTGCACACAAACACAAAACATCCCAAAAACTCAAACATGCACACACACAACAGACACTCACCCACTTCACCACCCCCACCACCCTAGCATACCCACAGACAGCACAGCAACACACACAGAGCCCTCCACAGACACAGCCATACCCGCAGAGAACACAGCAACACACACAGGTTCCACCACAGATACAACCTTATCTGCAGACAACACAGCAACACACACAGAGCCCTCCACAGACACACTCATACCCGCAGACAGCACAGCAACACCCACAAAGCCCTACACAGACACAACCAAAACCACAGAGAACACAGCAACATACACAGGGCCCTCCACAGACACAATCATACCTGCAGACAACACAGCAACACACACACATAGCCCTCCACAAACACAACCATACCCACAGACAACACAGCAACACACACAGAGCCCTCACAGAAACAACCATACCTACACACAGCAAAGCAACACACACAGAACCCTCCACAGACACAACCATACCCGCAGGCAACACAGCAATAGATACAGAGAACTCCACAGACACAACCATACCCACAGACACACAGCAACCCACACAAACCCCTCCACAACACCCAGCACATCCACAGCACACACAGGCACAAAACGCAAATGCTCACAATCACCCACACCACAGACAACAACACCACACACACTGCAGACAGCAGACACAGCTCACACTTCCACTCCCTCCATCAGACACAAGTGCTGCACACAAACACAAAACATCCAAAAAACTCAAACATGCACGCACACTACAGACACTCACTCCCTTCACCACCCCCAGCACACTCTGAGGTACCAGAGCAACACACACAGAGCCCTCCACGGAAATAACCATACCCACAGAGAACATAGCAACACACACAGGGCCCTCCACTGACACAACCCTACCTGCAGACAGCACAGCAACACACACAGAGCCCTCCCAAAGTCCCATAAAACCTCTCCCACACCCAAACTCATCCCCTCTACATCCCACTCCACCCCTGAGAAACAGAATCCCCACCCCCCTGAATCAAGCCCAAAAAAGATAAAACAGCTTAAGTACAGTTGTTAGCAAGTGATGCAGTCAATATGTACGACACTTATAAGCTTCTTTAAAATTCTGTTTGGTTTATGACTGCGGAGAACCACATATGACTGGAAGAAAACAGCCCAACAGAATTTCTTATTCAACACTCACTTCAGCCGCAGCGAGTGCTTTTAATTTGCAACTACAATTTATGAAAATAGAAAAGTATGCATAATAAACTTCTTCTGTGTATTAACACTCTTTACATATTTATTAGGAAAAAGTGTGACTTATGTGACCCCAGTGTAGTGATCATAACCAACAAGTGAATAAAGCTAAAGTGACAGTTTAAAAAAAAACAAAGAATTTGTTATTAGAGTTGAAAGGATGTCCTTTAAGATTTCAGAATAAATCATATGTCCTAGAGTGTGTGCTAGTGTTCTTTGGACTATCCATTATAAATTGTCGATGGCATTTCGACCCTCTATCATTATTGGGGTCTACTCAGGACGAAGATTCGGGGGATCAGGCACTTCAATGTATGCCGGAGGTGCAATATTAATTATCCGTCATCAAGAAATCAATTGTGGGTGCAGTCTGTGGTAACATTCCAAGACTGCCCTCAGTGGGTGTTATATTATCCTCCAGGTAAGATTATACTTTGGCATGGTGTGAACTTGCTTCCGTAGGATGGATGGAGGTGTAGCAGAGGTGTGAGGGGTATTTGAATTCACCAAATAGTCTTGGGTATAGTAATATATCCCAATTTGCCAGTATCTAATACTGTAGATGGTCGATCAAGACGGCTCCCGAGAAAATGCTCTTACCAGCTTCGGCTGAAGTGAGTGTTGAATAAGATATTCTGTTGGGCTGTTTTCTCTCCAGTCATGTGTAGTTCTCCGAAGCCATAAACCAAACAGAATTTTAAAGAAGATTATAAGTGTTGTACATATTGACTGTATCACTTGCTAACTTCGCTTAAATCGCTGCAAGATATCAGGAACTTGCTGAAAATAACTAATGCTGATCTAAATGAGTTCCTTATGAACAATTGTACTTAAGCTGTTTAGCTATACCCAGTTATACCCAGTTCGCAGAGACATATGGGTTGCTCTTGTTTTTTGTTGAATTGGCAAAAAAGATAAAAAGTAAAACAATCCATCCCAAAGACAAACCCATCCCTTCCACTTCCCACTCCACCCCTGAGAAATAGCTCCTCCGCCCCTTGAACCCAGCAGAAAACCCCACAAACCTAAGAAGACCCCACCCAAAGACAAACCCATCCCTCCACTTCCCACTCCATCCCTGAAAAACAGCATACCCACCCCCTGAACCCAACCAAAAACCCCGCAAACCCAAGAATACCTCTCCCGAAACTAAACCCACCCCTCCCTAAACCTCTGCCCCCCCTCCCTAGTATCCTCATAGAGGTGCCTACTGTGCCCAATGGATGCCCTTTTGTGAGGAGGTTCCCTGGCAGTGTCTACAAGGGCAAGTTTTGGTGGCACAGCATTGTGCTGTGGCACATCATATTACAATGGACTGGCCATTGGCCTTTGTTTCCCTGGATGGGTTGTTCAAGTTGTACTAAAACTTTTCATAATTTGGAAAACATTGGTCCTGCCATTACTATTCTAACTATTTGATGTTCTTGTATTGTTAGTGATGTGTAACTACAGTTGTGTTTGTTTGATCCCTGATCCATTTCAAGTGGTTAGTATGACGTTACCTTGGGCCCAGTGCTGGAGATACACAGGACAAGGGGCAACGTTAAATGGATGTATATGTGGATGAACTCCGATTGGTGCAGATACTGCATTGGGTGTTGTTAGACTTGTCATCTTTGGCGTGGTTTCCCCTGACTTTTTGCCTCTACCTCCTGTATTTTTCTGCTGAATTTCATTTTTGCTGGTTTAGATGCTTTGGGCACTTTGCCACTGCTGATCAGTGTCAAAGTACAAGTGCTCCCTGTACAAATTGTTATTACAATTGATTATCCCTGATTGGCGTATTAGATTTGCTGGTAAGTCCTTAGTAAAGTGCACTAAGTGTGCCAGGGTCACCCACATGAGTAGTCCTGAAAAGGTATCTCAGACCTGCCACTGTAGTGTCTGCGTGCAGTTTTAAACTGCCATGTCGACCTGGCAAGTGCATGTACTTGCCAGGCCCTAACCTTCCCTTTTCTTACATGTAAGACACCCCTCAGGTAGGCCCAAGTTACCCCCATGGGCAGGGTGCAGAGTATGGGAAAGATAGGACATGTACTGGTGTGTGTGACTTGTCCTGATAGTGAAATACTGCCAATTTCGTTTTTCACCATTGAAAGGCTATCTGTCCCATTGGATAGCATGGGAGATACTTTGTAACATCTTACAATTTTAACTTCCCATTGGGACCAGATAGAGAAATAAAATTTAGGTTCTCTGAACTCAGAATTTAATTACATATCTTTTAGTAAAGATGGTTTTTAAAGTGCATGTTTGAAAATGCCACTTTCAGAAAGTATTTGTGTATTCCAAAAGAGCACTCCTCTCGCGCTCTACACTGTCGCACTGCGCAAAGTGGGAATCATTCCCCCGATATATTCCATTAATCCAGGTATCCCAATGCAAACTCTAATAACCATTGCCTTTTCTTTGTCCAATATTACTTCCATTCACTGTTTATCTTCATCACAACGGAGACGGTATGATTAAATCTGCAATCTTTATTGAACTCTTCCAATACCAACTGCTCGCCACTCCAGGCTTTTCACAATGGTACGTACAGATCAATCACGGGTTGAAGTTGACACACTGTGTAAATATCCAATGCATTTCGAGCCCTCTTGGCTCTTCATCAGGGATTACTAGAACAAATACAATAAACAGCTTAGCCTCACATTTCATTACGAGCAATATTAAATGTTAAAAGGCCCAACATCAATTGTGAAAACACATAACCACCTCCGTGTACCAAACCCTAGTCAAACGAAATTCAAATACTGCTAAATTCTAACCCTGTACCTCCCCTACACCACCCAAATCAATGCTTACCCTAAAAATGCTGTGAAAATAAACGAAACCTCATGACAATCATTCCACAAAAGACCCATTGCCCCACTCATAATCCTCCCTTATCCTACAACCCCTTCACTTTCCAACTCGCATCCCCTCCGTCTCCATATCCCTCATTTTACCTTTTGTGAAAAACGTTCACCGTCAGCACTCTGGTCTCCTCGTGCTGTTCACCATGAATACGCTACTTCCTCCCTCTTCCTGGCCATTAGTTCAAATTATCAGCTGCACTCACTCACGCTCTTAAATCTTTGCGCTGCATGCTACCAAGCCAGTACCATGTGACTGTTTTCCCCAGCACCAGAATTCGGTTACCTCCGCTATTCTGTCGAGAGACTCTCACTCCCATAATGCACCACCCTCCCTCACACTGAATAACCCACCGCCCTACCCCACGGAATCTTTTGCATATGAATGGAATACCTGGATTAATGGAATATATCGGGGGAATGATTCCCACTTTGCGCAGTGCGACAGTGTAGAGCGCGAGAGGAGTGCTCTTTTGGAATACATTTGTATTGACTGTGGTTTGGGGCGATCCACGGACACTGAGCGCACGCACTTACACATAAGTTTTTGCAGCATGGATTCATATGAAAGGGAAGGAGTGCATGCTCCATTATATTTTCTTACTTTCAGAAAGTAGGCATTGTCTTGTTTAATCATTCTGTGTGCCTCTGCCTGGTTGTGGATTGACTGCCTGGTTTTGGAGTGACAGGGGCTGGGGATGTGCATTCACTGTATACAGCCACTGGGGGGTTGAGGTGTGTCCTGCCCTTCCTGGATGGCTCAGAGCTGAGCTGAATAGACCTTGGCTGAATTTAGAGTAGTGGGAGGAGATTTCCTTGAACCTGAATAGGGCCTGTCTCCCTTGCACCCTGCTTTATCCGCCCTCTGTGGTCATACTGCACCAGTCAGGACAGAACTGGTTTGGACTGGGCTCAGAGACCCTTGCACAAAGAATAATAAAGACAAAATGGGGTATAAGTAGTGGACCTGAAACCCCAGAACTGTAGATCACTTCTGGACTCAAGAGGAACATTTGCCAAGGAGAAGCGGGAGAGCTGTGAGGAGGAGTACTGCCTCTTTGCTATGTGCTGTGTGGGGTTGGCCTGCAGTTGCTGCTTCTGCACAGGAAAGGACAAAGACTGGAGCTTTGCTGAGAAACCTGCTTGAAGAAGAATCTCCAAGGGCTTGTGTGTGCTGGCCTCCTGTTCTGAAGTCTCAGGGACACAAAGACTTCACCCCCAGCTCCACTGAACTCTACTGCAGAGAGATTTGACCTGCCAGGAGGTGCCTATTCCAGTTTTGGACCTCTGGAGGCTGTTCTTGCTGTTGGGAGCTGGAAGAAACCTGAAAGAAACAAGAAAAACAATCTCAGACGCCATCAGCGCCGCTGTCGTGACATCGCGACCTGCACCGAGGCCAAGGGCACCGCTTGTGAAGTGCACAATGCACTTCCCGGCCTGCACTGCAGCTCTGATGCCCTTCGACTCCTCTTGACACCTACAATTCTCGGCCTTCCCAACAACAGTGCTCGCACCAACATCGTCTTCGCCAGCGCCTGCATCCAGTTATCACGGCACCGATAACCGCCGTGGGTGACCCCACAAACTCGCCAACTTCGCATTGCCTCACCATAACCGACGCCTCACCACTGATGCAACTGACTTCCCCTGTCCTGAATTCGACACGTTGCCTCCTCACGGACACGATACCTCGCCTCCCCCGTGGCAGCCAGGGAGCCAGCCTCAACCTCAGCACCGATGCTTCAACTCCATGACGCAGTGCATTGTCATAGACTTTGAATTCCAAGGTACTGCTTGCTTGGGGGTCCGTGTGACTCCGTGCCCGAAGCCGCGCAACTCGCGGTCGGCGCCGTACTTTGGCTTTATTGCTGTCACGACATCGTAATAGCCCTAGGTGGAGCGATTTGTTTTCTACAAGCTTTATTTTTGAACTAACAGTTTTTAAGTTCTATTTTACTATATGTATGCTTGGTTTTTGTTTTAATCTTGCTGAGTTTAGATAAAGATATTTTATTGTTCTAAACTGGTGTTCTCACTGTATTACTGTGTGTTTGGAGTACAAATACTTTACACATTGCCTTTGGGATAAGCCTGTCTGCTCGTGCCAAGCTACCAAGGGGGTGAGCAGGGGTTATCTATAGTGTGTATCCCCCTTACCCTGACTAGAAGCAATGGTCCCTACTTGGACAAAGGTGTATACCTCTGCCAACTAGAGACCCCCAGTTCTAACAGGTGTTATATGAAATGGTATTTTGACTGCCCTAGCCAGTGTCCACATCGTTTAGGCTGCAGTTGTCCCTATTATGTATGTAGGATATGTGTTAGGTGTGTTGAAGTTAGATATTTGTTTATCCACACATGGAGAGCGTCAGCTTGTCATACCTTGTGGAGTTTTTCATGGACATGTGTCTATTTTCCTAATAGGCCCTTGGTTTGAGGTGCAGTCTCATGATAGTTGTAGTGATTTCTGTACAGACTTACCAAGACTTGACAAATGGTAAGCTGCATGAAAAGTGACCAACAGTAGTGACATGACAAACAAGTGAGAAAGGGACAAAGAAGTATATCATCTTGGTTTGAGGTACAGTCACAGGGCCTCATGGTAGTTGTAGTGATCTCTATGTGGAGTTACAAAGACTAGACAAATGGTAAGCTGCATAAAAAGTGCCCATTGGTAGTGACATGGCAGACAAGTGAGAAAGGGCAAAACGAGTATAGCATCTTGGTTTGAGGTGCAGTCACAGGGCCTCATGGTAGTTGTAGTGATTTCTATGTAGACTTACCAAGACAAGACCAATGGTAAGCTGCATGAAAAGTGACCATCAGTAGTGACATGTCAGATGAGTGTGAAGGGGCAAAAGAAGTGTGTCACTGACATTAATAGGTGTGATGTTGATGAGAAGGTGCTGTTGTGGAACACAAATGAATGCACACATCACTATCGCTAAATATGATTTGTAAACACGTGTCCCTTTGTGTACAGTGTGCTATATAGTATTAGTGTTTTGGCCTAAGAGGGCATCCTACAGATGTCTTTTTGATATTCATATGAAACAATCCCAGCAGGGTCCCTGTAAATCTGTTTTACTTAGGGACCTCAACTCCCTTGCCTGGTCCATGGTGGGGCATCATTTTGCAGAGGAGTCTATGGAAACTGGTAGTTGAATTACTTGCCGCCGATTATGTCCATGACGGAGTGGGTTTTGGACATGATCGAGCGGGTACAGCAGCGGCAGGATGTGTACGATTGGCTCCATGGTGGCACAAAATGTGTAGAGGTGAGATTCACCCTTAGACCCCTCCTTTTCCACTGTCTCAGATATGGTGGCTGGACCACCAAGGTCGTGCCGGTTGTCAAGCAACTCGTTATTGGGCCGATGGATGCACTAGCGGTGCGAGCATCCCACAGGCTCATTGGCCTATTCCGTGGCCGCTGCGGTCAGAGTTGGCCCGTGGTGTCAGTGGGAACACAGAGGTGTTTCTTTCATATAACACCAAGTCTCATAATATGGCGGTCAGCCCGGCGACGTCACGGCAGTCGTACCACAACCATGGGTACGGCAGTTCATGGACCGCTGAACTCGTGATCAGGCTCTAAAGCTATTTGAAGAAAGTGTTAGTTTTAAAAAAAATATTTTCCAGAAAAATAATAAAAGGTTAAACTTTTATATAAAAATATTTACTAATTATTTTACTTTATTAATTTTTTTAAATGTAACAGCATTGACATATATTTTAATTAATATTAAATTAACATTTATTAAAAACATTAATGTAACAAAATACATTTAAACATTTCAAATTATTAATTTGAACATCAATAAAACTATTACTATAAAATGTACTTTAAAATATACCCTTTAAGAACTCTCCCCACCCTTACCCCTAAAATCCCAATATTCTGCTACTAAAAAAATATATAAAAACATTATTTGCATACATTAACACAACTAAAAATACACATTTCAACATTTTTATATCTAATAAATTGTACTTACTGACATCTCAAATAAACAATTAATAAAAATATACATTCAAACACACTACAATAAATTACATACTAATTTACACAAACGATATTACATACAATGATATTTTCTACATTGATATTCTTGACAGTATTAAAAACAACACTAAACACAATCTGGCACATGCATCAAAATCAGAAATAGCGATTCCTAAATTGCGATTAATAAGGAATCGCTATTTAGAAATCGCTAACCGCAATGCATGAACCCGTTTGCGAAAAATAACCGATTCGGTAATAATCGCAAATCTGAATAGCGATTTCACCAAAGAGACGCGCAAAATCCGAATAAACACCTTTTGCGATTTCCCTTTGTGCGATCTCGCAATTAGCGATTTCGCAATTAGCGATTTCGCAAAAAGCGCGTCGCATTGGAAGCATGCTGATGACATCACAACCAGGAAGTCATCCAGCCCATGCTTCATTCAGTGCCCAGAGGAAGTGAGAGGAAGAAGCAGAGTGCTGGAGCTTAGCTGATTCATCATCCTAGTCTGTTTGCTGCAACTTCCTGTGCACAACAATGGATCAGACTACATCAGGGGAGAGTGCCACGCCCAGGAAGAGAAAACTGAAATTCAGTGAAAGAGAACTGGAATACCTCATTGAGGAGGTGTCCAACAGCCATGACAAGCTCTTTGGGAAACTTTCACTCAAAGTGCCAGAGGCAGAAAAACGCAGGATATGGCTGCGTATCAAGAACAAGGTCAATGCTGTGGGAGTCACACACCGCAGCATAGATGACCTCAAGAAGAGGTGGTACGACCTGCGTAGCCGTGCCAAGGAGCGAATCTCAGAAAGGCTGAAGGAGGCCAGGGCCACAGGAGGGGGCACATCTACAATTCCAGGCAACACAGCCCTGGAGGACCTGGTGGAGGCCACAATCCAGCCCGAAGCAGTGGTGGGAGTGACCCAGCTGGACACATCCGGCGCGGCTAGTACCACACAAGGTAAGATGAATGCAACCATACACTTCAAAGTACAGTTCAATTGTGCACATACCCCCAGTCCAACCCCAGTGTTCAGGTCAAACTCCAGTCCACGTTTTCCCACATACACCCAATGCATTATGGGAGTTGTAGGCATGTCAGTCAAGTGGGCAGTCAAACACAACAATGGCAAGTGAAACACGCCAACACTGCATGGCAGTCAGTGATTACAGTCAGTGATTTAATGTGTGCCAAGTATGCTTAATGTGACACAATAGTAACCTTAACACTAATTAACATTGCACTGTTTCACATCACAGATGCAGCTGAAGTAGACTCGGAAGACAGTGATTTTCTACACATCTCCGAGATTCCTGCTGAGACTGATGTGGAGACTCCAGTTGCCCCAGCAAGCACATACCCCGCACCCACAAAACGCAGGGCACAAGTACCATCACTGCAGCCCATGGAATCAGAGCTGGCTACTGCACCCACTCCTGTGACCAGCCAGCCTCATGTGAACACAACACCTACATCCCAGGCACCAGTCCAACGTGGACGGAGGCGCAGTTCAAGGGCCCGCATTGCTGCTCAGGAAGACCAGGCTCCAAATGTGTGGGGTGGCGTGGAGTCCCAAATGTTGCGGGTGCAGCGCATGCAAGCAAGACACATGGGGGCAATCCAGCTACAAATATCAAAATTGGCAAAGAACATCAGCCTCATGACAGACAGTGTGCGGGAACTAACCACAGCGGTTGTGGAGGGAAATAGGCAGACCAACTCAAGCATGCAGGAGCTCATCAGGCTGAAGCTTGAGGGCCACAGCACACAGAGGAGAAGGCATCGCCAGAGCATGTTGCGCATGGCGGCCTATACCAGGTCCAACAATAAGCTCTGCAGCACCACTGCGCTGCTGTCACGTCGCTCCGTGGCCATGCAAATAGAAATGGGCCACTGTTGTGGGGATGTGTCCAGGGCCCTTGGACAGGTGATCACTGCCGTGGAACTGATCCAGGCCGGTACCGTTGGTGGCAGCAACTTAACGGGGGAGGAGGGGAGTGAGGAGGCATCCAGCCTTAGCAGCCTGTCGGTGCCAGTCACCACTGCCAGGAGGCGCAGTGCCCGCAGCACAACACCTTCTGTTACACATCAGGGGGATGTAGCCGATGCAGGCGACCGGCGTTTGGGGGTGCGTGGCAGGAAGCACTAGGAAGACATGTCATCCTTCATTTGCCCATGGTGACGTAACCATGGTCAAAACCATTATAGTGATTGATGTCCAGGTAATGGATTTGTTTATTTTCCGGTATTCTTCTATGCAATCACGGTTCTATTTTGCACAATTTTCTGTGTGGCAACACAATACTACATGGGCTCATGTTAGTAAATACTTTTCTGTTCGACATTTAAGTGTCTTGTCTCATCATTACATACCTCAGAAATAATGTTGTGTGATGTCTGCACGTCTCCTTTGCCCTTCTGCTGAGCTTGCCCCATGCACTTGTCTGAGTTGTGTGGGTGGATGGTGGATGGTATAAGTATATGTGTGCACAAAGTAGATGTCCTTCCCCGAATTCACCCCTGAGCAGACACATGTGGATGCCACTATGTCGAAATATATAGGAGTCATGGGTGCTTCCAGGGAATTGCACCACAATGTCTGTTATGATATGTTTTGCATTGCACACTAGTTGCACATTGATTGGGTGTTAGGATTTCCTGTGCCTGACAATGTCTTCAATCGCTGCTGGGGACATGCATGCAATCTATGCAGCCGATCACATGAGGGTACTGTGCTATCTGGTGGGAGTCCTGTTTTGTCTTGTTCAAATCCTGTTGGCTTGTGGGGACGGTGATGTGGGTGTGGATCCTTCTCATCATGGTGTCAAGGAAGGTGTTGAAGAAACGTGAAAGGGAGCTTTGTGATACCCCTCCAGCTACGGCTACTACCCCTGGAAACTGCCTGAGGAAAGTAGGTGCAGGCAACATAGGACCTAGACATGTGCGGGGATGGTATGGGTCCTACGGGTCTGGCGCTGCATTAGGGGTTCCAATACTGCTATTAGGTGTAGGTTCATTGCACCGTTCAGCCTGTACTTATCATACATTAAATCTTCTGTTTGTCCCAGTGATGTGATGCGCACTTTGAAACTCCGATCTTGTATTCTCCTTCTGCACTGGGCTGCTGCATGGATCCTCATCCTCCTCGCCATCACGTAGAGCGCTGACATTGTGAAAGGCTTCAGGGGCATTCTGAGTCAGTTTAAATACGTTTCTGAGGGTTTGCACCTGTGCAAATTTTTTTTTTAACTTTCCACCTGATTGTGATTCCCCATATTCTGCACTTGCAAAATAGCGTTTTTCATGCGATTCGCTAATTGCGAGTTTACATGCATTGGATTGCGAGTTTTTATTAGCTAATTGCTATTTGCGGCCGCTGTACAGGGACTTGGTAATAAGGATTCGCATTATTGGTACTCGCTAATTTTGCGATTCCTTATTTTAGCGATACTGTTTATTTTTCGGTAAATGGGTTCCTGCATCGGAAAAGGTTGAATTGCGTTCGCAAACGGCCATTTTTTGCGAATCGCTATTTTTGCGAGGCTTTTTTGGCTTGATGCATGTGCCTGAATATTCTTACTTTCGGTATTTCTGTCAGCAATATTTCTGACATCCCAATATTCTTGACACAATATTTTTGTATCACAATATTTCTTTCTAATATTTTGTCCAAACACCGAATTGAAAACATTAATTTATTAGACTCAGTCAATTTGTACATTTTATTTTTCCATTTCACAGATTTACAAAACTGTCTAATGTGTTATGATTAGGTAATTTGACCCACAATACTTAAGTGATGACTACTAGGCACAAAATGCTCTCTGATTATGATTGGACTGAGTTGTAAAAGGCATACTGTGCTTCATGCAATAAAAGCCTACATTTATTCGCAGAGGAAATAGATTGATTCAGTTTAATGATCACTTTTTCCCTCTTTGTATGTATGCTGTACAATGCAGCACACGTACAGACTTTGAAAAATGTGGAGACCTTTCAACAATGTTCCAACTTTCATCCTACTCAAGGAGGCATACTTTTTTGTGTGCAAATCCCTACTTACCAATATTAGCAGATAGGGACTTGCATCAAAAATTGTGGTTGGTTGCATTGAAATGCCCAATTTGTGCGCTGGAAATTAAACCACAAAACCTTTTTGTGCCACTTTGCATCACTTTGGGTGTCACCACAATGGCACAATAGGGCAATTTAGAGCACTCTCCTGAGCTTTTAATCAGTCTCTCTCCAAACAAGTTCCTGAGCCCACTATTTCCATTATAGTAATCACCATTCTTACATCGCCTTACATTTTTTTCTATTCCTGGAAATATGTCAATCTCATAATTACCCATTACAAAACTCTTGTGTCATAAGCTTCGGTTGTATGAGAAAATAGGGGGAAAATAACTTGATACAGGCATATCATGTCAAAAATATTGACCACAAAAATATCAAGTTTACATAACTTTGTTTATAAACTACGAAAATATCTATAAAAAATATCATGGACTTGAATTTCATACCAAGGGTAACTATATTGAAATATGTATTGCCACTTTTGCTTTGACTATAATTCCCTATTATATTGTACAAGGTGTACCAAGGCCCTTTAAGTTAATTGTCACCAGTGGACTGCAGCATATGATGTGCCACCACTAAAGTGACAATGCAAAACATGACTGCAGGCCTGTCACCAGTAACCAGCCTGTGCAGGATTAAACTGCCAATTTGACCTGTCAAAATAACCCCTATTTACAGGTCTAAACCCATCTTTTAACATGCCAGCTGCAGTAGGCCCTAAATACCCATAAGGCAGGGTGCCTGGTATTTAAAAGTAGGACATGTAACTGTTTAATGTTAAACATTTCCTTAGAGCAAAAATACTTAAAAAGCTATTTTCAATGTAGGAAGCTTAGCGGTGCCATAGGAAAGCAATAGGATACTTTATTAAAGTTAATAAAGTTATCTCCACCCAGGAACCAGATAAAAAGTCCAATCCTGGACTTTGTATAATATTTATTACAAATCCAATTCATTGTCAAAGTCGGATTTGTAGCAAATATTTTACAAAACTACTTTTATAAAGATACCTGCCTGCCTTAAGCCTCTACCAGATTATAAGCTTGAGCTTCCAACTGTCACCCATAGCTCCTTGATGAAATGTGAATTATCTCCGAGAGCTAGGACAAAGAGCTTGGATATGGGGAGGTGTTCTATTTCCCTGACAGGATGACCATCCGGGCAGTGCCCAAGAACTTAATTATCATCAAAGGGGCTTGCCCTGTATCAGGCAAATGAAACTCACACCTGAGCCTTGCCCCTCTATTGTACTTCTGATCAGCCAGGCACCAAACCCCAGTGGTAGATGAACTTCCCCAGAACTGGTTTTGAGGGACCACTGTGGATGATTTGCTCTATTCCATGGCCACACCTCTAGGTGGGCAGGTTTTGGTCAGGGAGGGGCCAGAAGTCAGCCCCACACACAGGCTAGTGCCAAGCAGAAATTTGGCACCCGTGGTACACTCTTTAGTAGTACTACTGGACCTTTGGCAGATGGAACAAGGACTGCATCTGCTGTTGGGACCTATGATTAGACCCAAGAGGCTGGACGTGCTCCCAAATGTACCTAGGAAAAAGAAGTGAACTCCAGGGGCCAGTTGGCTGACCTTCAGTTAAGCTACAGGGCTGCAAAAGCTGTAAGTAGACACTTTCCTGAAAGAGACCAGCTGCCCAGCTTCAAATGGACCTGTCCCGGACCCTGTTGGTTTCTTCTATTGAGTGATCCCTGACCTCTAAGCAGTGTTGCTGAGGTCCTGGAATCCCTGGCTGATGCTAGAGTGTACTCCTCTTTCTTAAACTGCTAAAGCTGTGACTTAGAGACTTTTTGCGAACTCTCTTTCTGGAGAACCGAGGGAGAGCGTGGTCTCTGTTGAAGCCTCTGCTGTCAACTTCCATTCACTGATCGGCCTCAAGCTGCTTGTTTGCTCTGATGAAAAAAGTCAGACTTCTAGAAAAGTCTCTAATTAAAAATATAGAGGTCTTTACCGGGACCAACACCAAGCAGCATTCGATTAATATTGAGGCCTTCCTAGGCACAGACTTTGGGCTTTGGTTGTTTGCAGAGTTCCCGCTTTCATCAATGACCGCACTGGGACCCCGCACTTCAGCAACCTGCTGTTGTCGAGCTCGGCTTCAGATCCAGTTTGTAAGTAGCTCTTTGACTGGGACCTACCTAGTCCTCATATCCAGTCCATGCTCCAATGCAGTAGGCCCCAAACATTACCCTTGTTCTAGTCTAGCACACCAGTTGCTTGTGGTGGTGCTTTGTGTTTTTTAGTGCTATTTTTATTTAAAGACTTGAAAATTCATATCTCCTCTTCCATTTACTGTATGCTAGTTGTTTTGGTATCATTTTGTTCATTCAAATATTCATACTTTTATAAATTGGAGTTTTTTTTTTAATGTGTTGTGTTTTCAACACTCAAGTGACTTAATTGGTCACCCTTACCAGAGCTTGCTGTGCCACAGTAAAATTGAGAGTCACTGTTTTTACTGATTGTCAGTATGGCTTAGGTGTTGTCCATAATTTTGGACATTTATGGTCTCAAGTGGGAATCATGATGTCATCCAAATATCTGATTCATAATGCAGAAGATGTAATGAAATTATTTAAGGCATTACACATGCCCTGAGAGATTGTGGTAGTACAATGTGCAGTACACAGGAGCGGTAATGATTATGTAACAGCTGGTAATCGGTATGTGGATGAGGTCACCCAGTACTGTGCTCTTGGGTATTTGCATTTAATGGGGAATATTCAAATAAACCCCAAAATAAGACCAATCTCAATTAATTCTTGTCTGTTACGGATACTTGGGAGAAAGTTAAGAGGTTGCAAGAGGAAGTTTCAGTTGTCAAACAGCAGGGTTGGGTCAAAGCAAGTTGCAAGAAGAATTAGAATGAGATTTGTGTTTCAGCAGACGGAAGACCTGTGTTGCCAGAGAGTATGTTGTACAAGAGGAAGTACTGAATTCCAAGTGCCCTGAGCCTCTTCTTAACCACTAGGTAAGAACGGTATTGATACTGAACCTCCCTAGTGTAATCAGGGAAGAGGAGAACCTTGGTGTCCCCGCAGCGAAGTTACAGGTGTGAGTGGGCCTCTCAAAGGCCTGCATCCCTATCCCTGAAGTTAGGAATACGAGCAATGACCGGTCTGGGAGACGTACCGGGGGTGGTTTGGGGGTCAATGCCCCATGGGTCCTCTCCACTGTGAAACAGGAGGACAGTTAGTGTGAAGGCATCCAGGATTTGATCCAGATTTCAAAATATTCAGCGACTTGCTGTGGTTTGCTGCCTTCAGGAATACCAATTACGGGAACATTGTTGCGTCTGGAGCAGTTCTCGGCAACTTTGAGACGGTGGTGCAGATCCGACATGTGCGTAAGTAGGCCGATCATTTTGGTTTTTAGAGTAGTAACGTCATCCTCCACTGTGGAAAAGCTGTATTCTCTCTCCGTGATCCTGGCTGTAGCATTACAGAGATCTTGACGAAGAAAGGTAATGTCTACTTGCACCTCATTGATCTTGGCTTCCACTGCAGCCTGGGAGGACTGAATCAATCAATCAGGGGAATTATAAGCGCACTACTCACCCGTTAGGGTCTCAAGGTGCTGGGGGGAGGGGTGTCAGCAGTTCCTGAATGGCTTGAAAGATCATGGCAAGTTCTCTGTCTGATGAGGGTGGCTTTTCCGCAACAGCACCCCCATTTGGGCTGGCCCCCTGTTCGGTGATGTATTTGTCCATTTGAGTCTGGGAGGTCGCTGGATGGGTGGACTTGTATTCTCCCATGTTGATGAAGTGTTGTCGCCGCTCTTCAATTTCCCACTGAAGAACCGGCCCCCTGCCACACCACTGCAGCAGCACAAGCAGCTGACCCCTAGGGAGCAGAAAGCCTCCACACCAACGGAGTTACTAAATGTGGTCTTGAAGCTATGGGGCTGGCAAAGACTGAGAGAAACAGTGGGGAGGGTGTAGCAAGTAAGACCCCCACCAAGCCCAGGTGACGTCCAAGGAGAGATGGGGGCCAGGCTGGACCACAGCCCCTTGGCTGAGTTGTAGTGTTCAGAGAATAGGGTGGAGTGTAGCAGCAGCAGTGCGTCGGGACGGAGGACCACAAGGCACCACAGGTGGAACATCTGCAGCAAAGCACCCTACAAGGAACTCAGGATTGGACCCCAAGGGAATAGATTGCCAGTCTCAGGGGCCCCCTGTCCTGCCACAGGAACCTGTCTCTCTCCTACTCTACATAATGACATTTTTATCTTTAATATTCATAGAAAAATATAAAATGTAAAATATTTGAATAATTACACTTCCCACCCAACTACCCCAAAACCCAACAAACAATTAAAATTAATTAAAAACAATATTAAAAATGAAACCTTATTAATATTAAACTCATTTCTGAATAAAACAACTAATAAATATGAACTAGTTTTTAAATTTTTATACTTAAGCTGATCTACAATTGATTAAATAATAAAGTATTAAAAACTACTATTAAATAAAAAAGATGTAACTAATCCTCAATTAGTAATTGACTTAACATAAAAAAATAAAGAACAATGATTTATATTTTATATTTTATATATTTTTGCCTCCCTATTTCCTTACAAACCTCTTCTGAATTAAAAATAACTAATTAAATTCAAAAAATATATTTTCCTTTACAAATTGCAAACTATACTAAAACAAATTAAAAACAAATATCATAAAACTAATACATTATATTAATGAAATAGCTTCATCATATACATCTGTATTAAAAAAGCTGTATTATATACAAGTATATTTATAAAAGCTATATTATATACCTAAAAACAATATTCTTACTTTCTATATTCTGTTCCACAATAGTTTTAAGTTGACAACCCTTTTGACGCACTATTCTTGTATCACAATATTTTACTTTAATATTTCGACAGGATTCCATTAGCTTCTCTCCTTGGCCTCATCCAACCTAAGATTTGATACCCAATTATAACATCAGTCCCCCACTCAACATAAGTCCTCCAACTTTAATTGCATCATCAAACAATCTCAATGTCTTGCCTACTGCTTGCTGAACACCCTTGTCACTTTATGGTTCTTCAGACATAGGACAATAATAAGTCTGTTGCACACCTCGAATAGAATGCTAGCACTCGCAGGAAAGCAAAGAGATCAATGCATATTAGTGATGCAGACAGCCAAACCCTCATAAATACCTGCATCTCCTTTTCAGTAAAGAGTAGAGGCCACTTTTTTCCTGACCATATGGGTCCCCAAAAAACAGAGCATGCATTAATTTCTTTTGTGTTAACACCCCACAATAAATACATTGATGTTTCTTCTCTAGTTTGTGTGTTATTAGGATGTATGGTGGCAACAATAATGTGCCCCCATTCTCTTTACCTCAAGTTCTTGACAATACCCCTCTAACACAAAGGCCTCACGCCAAGTTCAATGTCTGTCTGCCTTAACCCATGAGTGCAGTCTGTGAGGGGCCCATTTTAGTACAGATGGCAGAATGCCTGGTGAGATGAGAATGAAAGTCATCTCTCAGAGGTGGCCATCAGAAATACAAGCTGAACGCAGCAAACACCACATATTCTTTTGCATCTGATCTCAGATAAATCTTTTTTCAATGGCTTAGTCATATGCGTTCTGGTGGTTGGAATCTCCAGTAGATTCTGGCAGCTTTATTGCAGGATTCCATGCGTTAGTTTTCCTTCCTGACAACACTGTCAAATTGGGGAACTGCAGCCAAAACACTTTTGTCTCCTTGTTCATTTGTGAGAAGCTCAAAGGGTGTATGGTTCCTCTTCCGTCGAATTCAGTTGATGTCTTTTCCTGTCCATCAATGATTTATAGTGCAACAGCGAAAAAGTGGTACCTCTTCAAAAACCTTGCAATTGTTGTATTCAGGCCTGGTAGTATAGGAGTGTGAAAAGGCAAGTTAAGCACTGGCCAATAAACTTTGGATCTATTTTCACACATAAAAAACATATACATGAGTGTCAAGTTGATTGGTGAAATCATTCAGCCATATCTGCAGAGTTTAATAAAATGTGTCCATTATTAATAAGAGACTATTTCTTTCTGTTTATGGGAGGTTGGATATCGTGGAGCTGCCTAATTATTCCCAGAATTACCCTGAGGTGGTGTTCAATGATAATTATGGTAGGGCTGTGGCCAGATTAGAGGACGACGTCTGCAGGTGGATACGCTTGCCTTTATCCCTCATGGGCCGAGTCTCTTTGATGAAAATGGTAGTCCTTACCCGGATCCTGTTCCTGTTCTGCAACATACCGATGATACTCCCTTCCACCCTTTTCAAGCGCCTTAGGTCACTTTTGATTCAGCTCGCCTGGGCCGGTAAGCAACCACGGGTCCGTTGGGCGATTTTAACGCTACCTTACTCTATGGGGGGTCTAGGAGCCCCAGACTTAGAACTTTACTATTATGCAGCTCAATGCACGCCAGCTTTTTACTGGCTGCATCAGCTAACCCCTCCGCCTCATCTACAAATAGAGAGGGTTGCGGCTGCCCCCTCTCCACTGGCTTCGTTTCTGTTCCGTGATCCATGCAGACGCTCGGGTCTGTTGGACTCTGTCAACGCTACAGTATATGCTTGGTCGAACATTTAGAAAAAGCAGGCTGCGACTATATTATATTCACCTATAGCCCCCCCGGAATTGTACGCTTGGCTGCCGCTTCTCCTTGAACCGGAGGTGCAACGCGCACTCACAGCACTTGACGTCACGTGCATTGGCGACTTCTTTAAGGACGGCACTGGGCAGGAGTGGGATGACATTGTTTTGGATGGGCGTGAGGTTACCCCTCTGACTATATTTCAGTATTACAGGGTGCGGCACGCTCTTCGCAGCACTCTGGGCGATGAACTGTCTGAGTCCCTGGAAGTGGCCCCCTTCACCCTTATGTTAAAAGCGGAATCCCCCTTCAAGTTGGTTTCAAACATTTACTCACTAACTCAGGACTATTGGAGGCACCATTACACCAAAGCTAGACGCGACTGGCAGACAGATTTAGAGAGTGTGCTAGATGATCCCACATGGCGCTACTGTTGCGAGGCCACAAAGCGTATCTCTCTGAATGGCCGGCACCGCCTCATACATTTTAAATTTGTCAACAGAGTATACTACACACCACTCCGGCTTCATAAATATGGGCTTCATGACTCCGCGGGGTGTGAGAGATGTAGTCTTGACCCCGCGGGGTTCTTTCACATGGCTTGGTTGTGCCCTGAGGTAGCCAATTATTGGTTAGGCATCTTCCGGAAACTGAGTGGCATTACGGGTGAGACCCTAGACCTGGACCCGATGCTGGCGCTACTTGGCTATTCCAAACACATTCACAAAGACATTAGACGCCTTGTAGACATGGGGCTATTATTGGCTAAGCGGGTGGTGGCGATGCATTGGGCCAGGGGTCCCCCTCCCACTATCGTGCAATGGTCCCGCGATATGTTATATTGCAATACACAAACCGAATTATACAGTGAGCTGCTCCCTCCCCGGAATCGACCCAACAATTTCTGGAGCCTTTATCAAGAATACTTGGCTAAGAAGACATGATTGGTTGTTCAGTAACTCCTCCCTTTCTCATCCGGCATGAGCCTGGTAGGGGGGGCGGCGACAGTACGCTGTGGGTTATCCTGGTGGGTGTCGGTTCTGTGTTGTGGCTTGGGGTGTTGCACCTAAGGACAGGCTTCATGGCATCCTCTGAGGACCTGTCCATACATATTGCTTCCCCACGGTGTTCTTATGGTATATTTATGATGATTGTGATTGTTTCCCAGTTCCGGTCATCACCACTTACTGTAAAGTCCTTAGATACTGTGCACCCCACGCGGAATATTCTTGGATCACCCATGTATGCATACTGTGATTGTGTTGTTTTCATGATTTCTTTCCTTTAGTCCAAATTGATATTATTTGTATTGTTTTCATTACTTGCAAAATTCAATAAAGAAATAAAAAGAAAATTATTCCCAGAATTGCCCAGTAATACCTGTGGTGCCAGACCTCTCTCTTTCAGACATTGCAAATTGTAGAGGTATGTACTAGCTTTCAAAAACATTTGTAAATGAGAGATGCATGTACAATAGGAAGAATTAAGGTGCAGAAGAAAAGTGAAATGATCGGGGTAATGTATTCCCAAGAACTGTTGGGACAAATAAACAAATCATATGCCCTTCAAGCCTGATTGCCGAACTCCAGTCTTTTTTTTCAAGAATGCAACCTTTTGAGCATACACATGTATTGTTTCATAAACATTTTGTTGGTTTTATAATTATCAAATGTGGTGTGCCCCTCTCATGTAAATGATCGTCTGTATGCAAAAGTATGAAAGGTGGTAATTTTGACCCACGCTTCGCTGTGAGTCTTGGTTCCTTGCATAAAGGCAAAACATCTATCACATGTTGTAGTGATCTCCATCTAATGAGAGAAGGGCCCACCATCCCTGGGATTTCTCATATCTAACCCAATTTCCCCAATCAGAACCACAAATAGAAAGGTGCACCCGGAAAAAAATTGTAGGCCATAGAAATCCATAGAAGTATTCCAAAATATCTGTTTGATTCTTTCTTTATTTTCAATCCATATACGTACAAAGAACATCCAGCCAGCACGTTTGTGGTTTTAATTTAAGTCTGCTGGACAGTGGTACCAAATAACGGCAGGTACTGGAAAAGTAGTGCACAGGACCCTGATTTGTTGAAACTCAGAGAGAGGTGCGGTACCTGTGGTCCGCCATTGTTTCATGTTTTTTTGGCTTCCCAATTTCCCCAATCATTTCTACAGCCTGGTGGCTCTGTCACCTACCTAGATCCTTATCCACAGGCAACGTTTACAGACAATAGGGTTTTAAAGCACCATCCACTGCAAATCCTGCCCCCACTTTAAGAAGTCAACAGCAAAAAACTGTTCAGTCTGGATAATCACTTTCAATATATGCTTTTGTGTACATAAAATACATTTTGATAGTTTGACAAGAATTCCAATGGCATACTATGGTATCTAGAAATTATTTTAATCTTATGTGAGCCAGAAGACGAGCAAAAACAACCATTTAAACTCTGATTTCATCATCTCACATCTTTCTAATATCTTTTTTTCACAGTCACCCTGCTGTCTAATTGAGAGACTATTTTAGCTTGCACAATGTGCATCCACCTTTTTCCATCACAGTTATGCCAGCACACCATATGTACTGTTGGGTGTTATATTGTTTAGAATTTCATATTGCGGTCTTCCCTGCTCTTTGGCCACAGAATGATTTCTTTTTTGGATTCACCATCTACTCTGATCCTTAACTATCTTATGTCAGCATCTTTATTGGTCCTTTTTTTGTGTGGTAGGCCCCATAATATTTGCCTTGACTATTTTTGCTGGCGCTAGAACTCTGCACTTCACCTATGCTAACCAGTGATAAAGTGCTTGTGCTCTTGCATTCAACGTGATGAAATTGCCATTTCCCTTTTTGGCATATTTAACTTACCTATAAGTCCCTAGTAGTATATGGTAAACAAATGTGCCCAGGGCCTGTAAGTTAAATTTCACAAGGTAGACCACAGCAACCATTGTTCCATCCACTACAGTGGCAGCGTAAACATAACTGCAGTCCTACCTTCTGTAGCCTGTCTAAGCTGTTTTAAACTGCAAATTCGACCTGTCAAAATAGCCCCTTCTGATGGCTAAACCTTACTTTTAAATATTAATAAGTCATCCCTAAGTAGGCCTTACTGCCCATAAGGCGAGGATAAAGGTATTTAAAAGTAGGACATGGAAACGTTTAATGTTAAACATGTTTTTACATTCAGCAGACCGTAAAAGCTATTTTCACTGTGGCAGAGTTGGCTGTGCCACAAGAAAGTACTGGGATACAATATTATATTTAATAACGCTATCTCCAGCTAGGAAGGAGCTACAAATGTCATTCATGGACGTTTTGAAATATTTACTTCAAACCCAATTCTCTGGTGAAGTCACATTTGTAATAAATATTTTGAAAAACACACTTTTTGAAAATTACCTTTTCACTGCCTAAAGCCTCTGAATGCCCATTTGCATAAGCCTCAACTGTCACCTGGCAGCTGATTAGTTCCCTTGATGAGGTGTGAACTTGCTTCCATAGCTGAGACAAAGACCTTGGTAGCGGGGAGGTTTTCTGGCCCTCTGACCATCTGGGATGTGCCAGAAACCTGATTAACTTTAAAAAAGCCTACCCTGTCACAGGCAAATGTTAGCTGACAGCTGGTAAGCACTCTTCTTTTTTCCCCATGACAAGCAAGCACCAATTCCAGTGGAGGAGGAGTGGTCCCCTGAACTGGTTTGGAGTGACCACAGGGAAAGGTTTGCTCATTTCCCTTGCCACACCTCTGGGGTGGGAACACAGACTCTGCACAAGGGGAGAAGGATTTCACAATCTTGGATGTAGGCAGAGAAGGGCACTGTTGGATTGTTTGCAGTCAGGCACACAGGAAGTGCTGCAAATGTGAGTGGGGTACCCCCTGGGAACTTTTTCCCTCTTGGTTAGGGAGGGGCCCGGAGTCACCCACACCCACAGGATGGCACCAGGCATGACTGTTGCACCCACAGAACCCTCCTCAGATTACTTTCTGGACCTGTGGAAAAATAGAAGAGGACTGGACCTGCTGTGTCTAACCTGAGAAGAGCCTAGAAGACTGGACCTGCTCTCCCTCCAGGACAAAGACATGGATTTCAAAGGTCATAAGGCTGAACTCCTGTTCTAGCTGCCTGAATGGGCCATCTGCGCAGGATGGGGTGCAGAGCTGGGCACAGCACCACTTGCAACTGAATAGCCTGTGCTCTGCCTTCACACAAAGGGCCAAATGACCCTACATTGTCACTGCAGCAAGCTGGAGTAAGGACAGGGGAGGCAGGAAATTCCGTGTACTATAAAGCTACAATTTAGAAGCGTCTCCCACCTTCAAAAACCAGAGCACCAGGTGATAAATGTAGGACCTTAGACAGCAACTCTTCAGTACACTTCTGGACCTTTGGATACTCTGCCAGGAAGAAGGACTGCTGTGTTGCTGGAAGGACTGCCACTCTGCTGGACTGCTGCTCTGAAGCACTGCTGCCCTGATGGATTTCCGACCTGCTGTCCTTCTGCTCTGCCACCTTCTGCCTGGGTAAAAGGACTGGATCTTCAACTGTCACAGGACCTCCATCGTGACTAACAAGGACTAGCTTGCTGGCCTCCTTTTCAGAGCCACAGGGACACAAAAGGCTCCCACCATCTTGAACCCGCACCTGGACCCAGCCTGAGTGAGTCCTGGAACCCCAAAAGGTGGCCTACCAGTCCTGGACCCTTGGCTGTGGCACAAAAGTAGCCTAGGTGGCCAAATCCCAAAACTGAGAACTTAGAAAAAGTTTAGTCAAAAACTACTTTGAGTACCAAGAGGAGACCGGGACCAACCTGCTTGCCTATCTGCCAGAGGTGAATCAGCCGTCTGATTGACTTTGCGGCTTCTCCTGCTCACTATGCCACTGGATTCAAGCTAGCCTGGCTGATGAAGGGTGACATACCCCGAAACCGGTCCCAGGATGCTTGTTTCCGGTCCATGGAGGACCTGGCTTGGCAGTTCGGTCTGGACTGTTCCCATGAGGCACAGGGTCAAGACTGATTTGCATATGGCTGGGTCCAAACTGGGGTGGCATAGTGGGCAAAAGAACGATGGATTTAACCCAGATCTCTTGACTGGGGGAGAATGTTTGGCTCATTCAGCATTCCGTCCATCATTTGTTGCAGTTACACGTTTCGCCCTAAGTGGGACGGGTATGCCCAGACGTGGGTCCCTTGCTCACTATGCCACTGGATTCAAGCTAGCCTGGCTGATGAATGGTGACATACCCCGAAACCGGTCCCAGGATGCTTGTTTCCGGTCCAGGGAGGACCTGGCTTGGCAGTTCAGTCTGGACTGTTCCCATGAGGCACAGGATCACAGTTGATTTGCAAATGGCTGGGTCTAAACTGGGGTGGTGTAGTGGGCAAAAGAACAATGGATTTAACCCAGATCTCTTGACTGGGGGAGAATGTTTGAATCATTCAGCATTCCGTCCATCATCTGTTGCAGTTACAATGTTCTTCTCCACAGCAGCAAATTCTTTTCAGCAGTCCTTCACCAAAGTGGTATCCGACCTCATGGAACTGTCTTTAGCTACAGCTATCTGCCTCGCCCCATTGGAGATTCTCAACTTCCATTCTCGAAAATAAAAATCTTCACCGCAGCTTCGAACCACGGCCATTCAATGACATTGCTTCCTCCTCAGACACCTCCTGCAGCCTTGCCCCACAGAACTTTACCTTCTCAGAGACTTTTTGTCAGAATTTCTTCTAAGTCTGAATTTAAGCGTTGTCTGGGCCGAATCCACTTCTTGTATCCGAACCGCAATCCAATGCAGTTGGCCATATTTTCAACTTTGACCCGGTCTCGCGTTACTACATGTCGGCGTTTGGGTTCTAATTTTTACTAAAAAATGTAAAAGTTTACATCTCCGGTTCCACTGATTAAACTTTTGTCATTTTGGTGCAAATTGTTTTATTAAAAATGGCTCTATTTTTCCAAATAGGTTTAGGATTTTTCTTGTTGTGTGTTTTTACTTTATTACTGTTTTTGTGCTGCATAAATACTGTACACATTGACTCTAAGTTAAGCCTGACTGCTTTTTGTGCCAAGCTACCCTGGGTTAAGCACTGGTTAATTTATTGACTTTTTGTGGTTCACCCTGCAAGGGATTGTGGCTGTTGCTTGGCTAGGGATCACACCCCGGTCAACCAACAATCCACTTTCTCACAGGATTCATCTTAAATCAGGGCTGTACAGATGGGATTATGCACTTTTTCAGGGTCCTGCAGAATCAAAATTATCAGGTGTGGTTCTACATCCAACATATATCCTCATGCAATTTTATCTCTCTTAGCAATTGCAGGTACAATAAAATGGCAAGCGGAAATACAGCACATGCACAAACTTTACCAACATTTTACAATCACATGACACAGAGGAAATACATCATCCCTGTGTGCCAAAAACAGGAATGTGAGTCAAAAAAGAAGTCTCACACACACCTTGTGCAGTAGACATGGGAGAAAACAACAGGCAGACAATTTGTCATTGCTAGTGCAATGAAAAGTATGAATACACAATCCATTGCCATCCTCTGACCTTGAGAAATATTTACCAAAATAATTTGGCCAACAAGTCATCAGGCTGCATGGTGACTGAGGAAGCATACATTTTCTGAGCATGAATGTCAGCTGTTGGCAGAAAAGATAGTGAAATAAGAGCCATTTCTCATGGGAAGCACCACGGAAAACACAAAACCAAAGGTCAGAACAAGACTGTGACATGCCATCACAAATAAAGTAAATGCTGTCTCCACCCAGCCTCAGACAGTGGAGGATTGCAAAAAGAAATTCAATTGCCTCAAAAGGAGGGTTTAAGGTATCCTGGCTAAACATTGCAATGAAAGTCTGGCAACGAAATGATGTCTGTGTGCGGTGCTAAATTAAGAGCCCTGGAAGGAGACAGTGCATGAGCTGATAAATATCACCAGCTTAGAGGGCATTGCAGGTGGTGAGGAAGTTAGTGGAACTGCATATCCAGTTAAGGAAAATACTTTACAATTTAAAGAAATGAATATATGTGTTGGTTTAATCGTTGACATTTGGGGATGTGTCTTTACATATGTCATTTGCTGTCACCTGCTGGTACAACAGCATTTGTACTTAAAAGTCAACCGTGCACACTATCACACTGTCATGCCAACAAACTTGTAGATAAAGGGTAATACTTTCTTTCAACACTATATCTGATCAGGACAAAGCATTATTTTATGGGATTTGACATGTCCAACGCTGTACATGGCATTACATATACCTCTGAGTCACTCACATATCTAAACTTTTATTTTGAGGTAGATGACTTATCTGAGAACAAATCTGTGGTCAGTTAGTGTAGAGAACAGAATAATAAAATATGCTGCTCACTGTGGACAATGTTGAAACCACATTCATTAAGTAAACACAACTATAACACAATGCATTTACATTTCAAATAATATAGAATCAATTTTAAATTGCCGGCTACATGTCAAAGGAGGAGGTTTATGATGATGATCAACCCTCCACTAGTGCTCCAGTTCAGACATGTTCAATGACCAGATGAAAGGCATCACAGCAAGCCTCAATGGTTTCAGTAACACAACCATTCGCTGCTCTGTTAACCAAGCATGGTCAATAAATGTTGTCACCATAACCACCACTTTATCTATATCTGTTCCAACCACCTTTACTGCCTCTCCCACCACAACCATTTCCCTAACAACATACGTTCCCTCAGATGCCAAAACTACTGTGCCTACCTTGGCCATTGAGCCGGAATCACAAGTGTGGGCCAAGCCAGGTGATAATCAGAGGTGAAACATGGATCAGAGCCTGAAGCATGAGGCACAGAAAGTGTTTAATCAGGCATACAGCCAAGATTTACCTTACATCTCAGTCCCTAGCCAGTGAGGGTAGAATCTCCCCATTCAGAACCTTCTCATAACATCACTTGCCCCCTGGCACACATTTTGGAGAGGCTGAGTGTCATTGAGGCTTCTTACACCATAATCTTGCAGCAAACAAGGAAAACTTAACCCACCATTAATGACACACATGACTCATTGAGGAATCAAGTGACACTGCAGAGCCAGGAGGCATGTTCTGTAACGTTACACCGAAAACATCAAAATCAGGAGTGGAATACAGCTCTACGTGCTAGAGCCATGACCTCTGAATCTGACCGGTCAAACTGCAGAATGTTGCACAGGATTGCTAGCACCATTCAAAACTTTGCAAGACAAGTGTCCCTTCTGTGGAGCATGGGGGGAATTTCAGATGGGCCGGAATGGCTGAGGATGCCTGCTCCCCCCCCCGTGCCACCATAGTGGACAGCAGTTACACCACTCAACCACTACCACCCTCCGCCTCCTCCCCATCTCAGACCTCACAGCAGGTGCCTCTTCTGAGGTCAACGCGCAGATCAGCATGTGCAGTCAACTTCCCAGAGCACTCTGACATGCCTACTAAGAGAAAAACTACATAAGGCTTACTTTTGAGAGCTGTTATTATTGTTAGTTCTACATGTAGGGTACATATATGTTATTTAGGGACGAGTTGGGTATGATTAGGCTGCAAGGGCATATTGATATTTGCAAATATACTTACTTGGCATAGAGAAGAGAAGGACAGTGTAAGGGTAAAGTGAATGTGTGCATGTGAAGGATTAGTTGAGGATGCAATAGTTGTGGATAGGTATGTAGGTGGTATCAAGTAGGCAGGACGATTGTAAAAGAAGGTTGTGTTAAATGTATTTTTGTGGGATGGTGTGGGGTTGAAAGAGTGATGGTGGGGCATGCTAATAGTTAGGTTACAAGTTGGAGATAGGATAGAGCAGACAAGGCTAGTGTTGAAAAAAAATGAAAATATTTCAATTATTGTGAAATGTTATTCTGTGAGCATTAGACTTATATTATTATTGAAAGTAATGTCAAAGCAACACTTTATAAATCAGCAACACGTTCTAATAATTTCAGCCCTGATGACTGCAGCATTTCTGCCCTGCTGTTGTTGAGCCTGTTGACTCTGAGGATCTTCATCTTCCTCATTGATCAATCATCTGCCTGGTTTTCCTCATCTCATTAGACATCGGTACACAAAGCTTTATTACCACATTGTGCAGAATACAGCACAGAAGTGTGATTTGCCATACTTTCTCTGTGCATAAGCTAGTGCCCCACCACTTTGGCGAAGAACATCTGAATGTAGTTCTAGGGTCATGGGCAACTGTCATTAGCCACTCATGAAACACAAGTCATCTGCTTGTGAAACAGGTAAGTTAAATTTGGGCTGTATCGTCTTTACAGTACACATGCCTAGGCAAGGCTTATGTTAGTAACTTGAGTCGCCTAGAGACTAACCCTACTTGACCTAAATTTGATGTGTTCTATTCTGTTTCATTGTCTCACTTTTATGTCTTTGGTTACAATTTTAAATATACAGCTTCATACAAATATAATAAATCTTAATATTATATGGAAGCTCCATATTTTCAACATAGGTATGTGACCTCTCAGTGAAGTACTACTTTACTGAAACAATATTTAAATGGCAGTGCTTGCATTCACCAATCAACCATAACCCTTGAGAGTGGTATGTTGACATGGTGTGTGGTATCCAGCTACTTAGTAGGATCGTTGAGTCATGTGTACTTCCTGGGAAACAGGCACATCAATGAGCGATTATTCAAACATTAATGGTATGGTGCTTCTTTCGATTGTGCCATATCTGTTTAATTGCTCTGGATGGTACAAGTGCCACATGCATGCAGCTCATGCGACCAATTAGTTTGGAAATGGAACAATGGCATAATAGTTAGCTTTGACACCATTCACTATTTGTGTATCTGTTGTAAATATGATGTACTGTGGTGCTACTTGCAGTAGTGCACCCATTGCTTGGTTTAACACCTTTGCAAATCTAGGCTATGCCATAGCACGAAGGCTTTCCAGTCGCCATTGAAATACTGTTGTAAGCTAAAAAGTTAGCACCACCAACATTTTTAAGATGGTGGAAAACAGTCCATTTTCCAGTGTTGGGCTCCTATACATTCCTTGTTGCATTCATTACGGTGAGGATGGGGTTCAGGCCAAGCTGATAGTTTGTTAGAAGAGCTCCCCTGTATATTTTCTATAGATTCAGGCATCTCTTGGTCAATATGTGCATTCATCTACAACTATTAGGTGCTTGAACCCTGTTTGGTTGGTTCTACAACTGCACCTGCACCTTCAGTTGTAGCTGTGTGACCAATAGATTTACATCCTCGAGTCAGATGTGACACACCACCAGTGCTTCAACCATGGTGCTGTTTGGCAGAGTGTGAGAAAGAAGGTGTGGCCTGCACTAATATATGTGTATATATGAATATAAGTTGAAATTGATAAATAGCGTTCAGCTGTACTGATTACGTTGTCTGTGTTACTTACGGTCTATTTATGTTTGCTCTGACCAGGAAATATTTTTCAGTGGTAATTCTAGATTCAGCTGCAACTTGTTGTAGCAGTTTCATTTTCTGCACCTTGTTTTACACAGTGTGGTATTGCTGTATCTTGTACAACTGGGGGGTATATCCACAAGAACGTGCGCTAAACATCTCCAAAAAATGTTAACGCAACTTTACACATCGCAGTCTATCGCGGGAAAATAACCCTGTGTTAACATGGAATTCACAACACGGCGGTACCATGCGATAGTTTCCCGAAAACGCGGCCAATGTCCGCGATACAACCACCGCGAAGGCGATAAAAACACAAACCCCAACGCGAAAAAACATGCGATGGGCCAAACCGCGATGAGGAAATCAGCCATAAGCAGCGCCAGGCCTGCAATACACACACGGCAGGCGGGAAAATCACTACAAAAGTAGAAAAAACCCACAAACACAAAATAACCAACACCGAAGCACCATGGAGGCAGCCGGAGCAGGCGCAGAGGACGAGCGGAACACCACAAGCACCCCGGACGACCAGCCTGGGACCTCGGGACAGGGAAGGGCAAGGACAAGAAGAAGAGGAAGAGGCAATTCGGTCTGCAGGAGAATAGGATCCTGGTCACGGAGGTGATGGAACACCATCAAGAACTGTTCATCACCTCCAACGTGTCATTGGGCACCAAAAATGGAATATGGCGGTCCATCATGGACAAGGTGAATGCCGTCGGAGAGCACAGGAGGTCAATGGACGAGGTCAAGAGGCAATGGATTGACATCAAGCGCAAAACCAAGGAGAAACTCGCAGGCAACCAGAAGGCAGCAATGCAGATTGGAGGTGGGAGTCCAGCGCCACAGCTGGAGCTGGATGACATGGAGGAGCTGGTGTCGACAGTCAACAGCGTGGAGACCGTGGCAGGAGTTGGGGGAGCGGACACTGCTCGACATGACACAACACAAAAGCAACAGGGTGAGTAACCACCAGGTACTGGGGGGACGGGGGGAGATGGCCACAATGGCACACATGCACAATCAAGCAGAGCACAGTGCACACCCACAATGACTCTGGATCATGGCCCTGATCTACAAACTGTCACAATGTACATTGCCATGCTGTCTGAATGTGAACATACCATGCGGCTACATACATGTGGACACATTGTAATACAGCATCTCCCCTTCACATTGCAGAGGCACCGTCAACACCTCCTGCAGAGCAGTCCCAGCCACTGTTCACTGATGACGAGGAGGACACCCCCAGCATCGACACCCAAGCCCTCCAAGACATCATTGACATCATCCGCAACTCACCTCCAGGATCAGGGCAGCCCAGCTGCATCGAGGAGACCCCACCCACTCCACAAACCACCCAGCAGGAGGCACCCACAACCCCGGCTGTCTCCCAGGACCCCCACGAACAACACATGGCCTTCCAACGCCGTGTGTTGGAGGGCCAGAGGGAGATGGCTGAGCAGGTGCGGGTGGGGTTCGACCTCATGGCTACCAAACTTGACGCCATCCATGGGTGTCTAAGTCCCATCAGGGACCACCTCCAGTCCCTAACGGACACCCACAGGCCGCTCCATGGTCTCCAACGAGCCCTGGCTGACATCGCTGGAGTCATGACTCGGAGACAAGAACACATGTCCGCTCAGAGTGGCTTTGGCGATCTCAGCCATGAGCTGGCACACATGCGGAGGCTCATGGAGGACATGGTGCGGATGGAGGCGGAAAGGATGGCAGCCACCGCTGCACATCAGCAAAATGTAGCTGGGATCTACCATGCCCTGCAGATCCTCATCATGGCATTGCTGCCACAAGGCGTGGCGCAGATGAATACTGCTGCTCTTACACCATCCACATCTCCGCCCCCTGGTGTGTCAGTGCCTCACAGTGCGGCAGACATTTCCACTCCGGCACCTGATTTGTCACTGCCACACAGTGCATCCGACAATCCACCTCCGGCCCCTGATGTGTCAGTGGCACACAGTGCTGCAGCCGGAACTGCACCACCCATAGGTGAGGCAGAGCACACATCCAAGGATGAGGACGTGGATGGGATTGAGATCAGAAGGAGGCACTAGCATTCATTTCCGCCACCTGGCCTGTTGCTGCTTGGTGCCGCACATGGCCCCATGACCTTCCACTGACCCCCGATACACTCTGCTGCACTCACCTTGGACCGCGACATGGACTGCCATATCCTGTTTGGTGACCAATGACACGACGACCAGACTGCGGACTGTACTCTTCCTCTTCCGCTGTACTTGTCATTTCCCAATGGACTCTGGCTGGCCCTCCACGGGCCCATATTGTGAAGTGGGGTTGGCAGGGCCCTCTACTGCTCCAGCTGCAAAACTCCACTGGATGTGCATTACACATTCAGAAACGCACTGCTGTGTCATGTCTTTCATCATTCAAGTATGAATGTGTGGATGAATGTAGGGTCAGTGATTCCCCCTAACGTCAATGATGCTCATCTAGTGGGATTCCAGTCACAGTGCGCTACATTGCCGATTGCGTTCCGGGTGCCGTCGACACTACAACAGGGACACACGCATCAGTCACTTCCTTGTCCGGACATGGACTGAACCACGCCCAGAGCCCCCGAGTCATTGTTGCAAGCCCTGTGCTGGTCCGGCGTACGCCAGGCAGGACCACTCCGCTTACGCTCTGAGGGGGGCCACATAGCTACATGTCGCAGGTTTACACGCTAGTGGTCTGCAGGTCACTGGTCTAGTTGTCAGCATGTCACGGCGACTCCCTGAGGGCAGGTTTGCACACACACCACACCCATCCGGCACAGGCGTCACAGGCCATGTGACCCCGCCAATATAAGGGGCCGACAACGTCACATTCCCCACTGCCGGAGGTGACTGGATGATGGACGTTCCACGATTCTCAATCATAAAGGGCCCATGAGTTGTTGCGCACAGGGTTAGTGGCACCCGAAGCCATGCGGCCGTCACGGGCCTACCACCACGTGGCGCTGACTGGGGTTGCACAGGGTTAGGCGCACCAAAATTGCTGAGCGGGTGTGCAGCCTGCGATGATGACGTGTGCACTGATGTGGTCTCTGCCATTGATGCTTCAGAACTCAGCGTCATGTGTGGGACCTGCTGGGCCGAGGTGCGGGTCCGCATGATGTGGAGCATGCCATGGTCAAGGGACCGGGGCCTGGAGCTTGCACGGGCACGTGGTGTGCCCACTGGGGGACACACCGTTGGTGGCAGGTGAGCAGTGGGGCCTGGGTGTGCAGCCAGCGCTGGCCGGCGGGAGGGGCTAGGGTGCGGCTGCATGTGTGCGCAGGGGCGGACAGGCGTTGTTGCCGTGGCAGTGAGATGGACTCTGCCATGATTGACTCTGGCCTCGATTACAGATTGCAGACCTGGTGGCTTGCAGTGCATACCGGCATGTGATTGGAGACACACCGGTGGCAGCAGGTGAGCAGTGGTGCCTGGGTGCGCGGGGGCGGCAGTGTCCCCCCCTCTCTCTCTCTCTCTCTCCCTTCCTTTCCTTCTCTCTCTCTCTCTCTCTGCCTTCCTTTCCTTCTCTCTCTCTCTCTCTCCCTCTCTTCCTTTCTCTCTCTCCTTCTCCCTCTCCCTTTCTTTCTTTCTCTCTCTCTCTCTCTGCCTTCCTTTCCTTCTCTCTCTCTCTCTCTCTCTCTCTCCCTCTCTTCCTTTCTCTCTCTCCTTCTCCCTTTCTTTCTTTCTCTCTCTCTCTCTTTCTCTCTCTGCCTTTCTTTCCTTCTCTATTTCTCTGTGTCTCGCTCCTTTGATGTGCGCATGACACACGTTCTGATTTTGTGCTTTATTTCCCAGGCTGTGACATCAAGATTGTCCCGGACGGACCCGGCAGGAGTCTTCCGCATTGGTGTTTTGTGTTGTATTTCAATAAAGTTTTTGGTTGATACTTCAATGATGAGTGACTGTTTCTCGTTCTTCTGACCACACATGTGTGTTTCTTGTTGTCATTGTGCGACATCATGCGCTTTTTGTGGCTCTTGTGTCGTGCACGGTATGTGTTTGTCCGGGCGGGGGGTGGTCAGGAGGGGGCTGGGAGTGGTGGCAGTGGGTGTTGTGGCCCTCTTGGGTCTCCGAGCTGCATGATCATTGGCTCCATGGCATCTGTGGGTCTTCAGATGTGGCTCTGGGCTGGGCTCCCTTTCATACTGCAGGTAGTCGTCCTGCTTAACACCAGCAGAAGGCAGGTGTTAAATCCCTGGTGCTACCGCGGCTTATCGCCTGTTTTTGGTTCGAATCGCAGATCTGGCAGTTCGTTGTCAAAGTGGTGTAGTGGTGTTTTCGTGAGTTTTTGCACAGGAACGCCTACTCTGCATCTCATTAGGGTTAGTTGGTGGTGTCACCCGTAGAGTAAAATTTTGCGGCAGTTATCGCGGGAATACTGGCGATGTCTGCAGTTTGCACCCGCTTGTGAATGGGGCGATAAATCTTTCTCCACTTTTGCTGTGCTAAAGTGCCGATAACTCGGCGATAAGCCCTTGTGAATATGCCCCTGGGTGTTTTGTTTTACCACAAGGAGTAAAACCGAGTGCAGTAAAATTGCAGGTGTGAAAATATATTGCAATAGTGAAATTGTATGGATCAGATTTATCACTGACACATGCGTCATTACCATGCAGGCATCTACTAAGAATTTTTTTCAACCAGATCCCTTTACCACGCATGCGTTTACTATGAAATTTTCATTGTAAAGCCATGGTTGGTAAATGCATATCCGTGCTCCAAATTTGGCATGCGTGATAATGGCCGGGTTGGGTTGCATAGTGAATTTGGGATTGTTTTTCTACGCTTTGCAGGTCATTTGAGGAAGTCAGGAGCGGGGGTGGGGGGTTATTAGCAATAATCAGTAATGAGTGCCACCAGCAGGGCCCTGTGGGCCAAGTGAACAGTGGTACCTTGTTAGCTACAAGGTTTTGCGCATCCAGGGCCTCCATGTACCCCTAGCGCTCTGCATTGCAAGTCTGAGCCAGTGAGCAGATGATGCAGGTGGGGGAAAAGCAGCACTGTCAGGACCATGGAGGGCAGTCGTGGGTCCTCCCAGTCCTGCCCGAATGGGCAAACACATAGTTCGGGCCATCTACAGGGCCCTAGACACACCCGCCTAGGCTCTGCTGCTGGGGTGCACCAACTCTGTAGAACCCAATACCCAACCCCTAAAAACAGTCCCACCCCCATGCTCTGAGCCCTAATACCCACCCTTGTGAAAACTCCCCTGAGTTGCAGCCCTAAAAAACATCCCGTCCCTGGCCTTGAGCCCTATGCCTGACTCCTGGGCCCACCCAACCCTATAACGACCCCCAGGACAACCCCGAGGCCTAAATACCAGAGAGCAGAGTGACCGAAGACCGGACCATGACCAGAGAGCAACTTAGGGGTATATTCACAAGAACGTGTGATAACTACCGCAAGAGTAGCGTAACGCAACTTTCAATAACGCAGCCTATCATGGGAAAATAACCCTGTGTCAACGTGGAATTCACAACAAGGCGGTACCATGCGATAGTCTGCCGAAACCGCGGGCAAAGTCCGCGATACAACCACCACGATGGAGATATAAACACAAAGCACAACACCAAAAAACACGCGATGAGCCAAAGCGCGATGAGGAAACCAGCGACAAGCAGTGCCAGTCCCGCAACACACACCTGGCAGGCATCAGAAACCTCCATAAAAGCAGATAAAAAACCCACACACAAACTGACCAACACACAAGCACCATGGAGGCAGCCGGAGCAGGCGCAGAGGACCAGCGCAACCCCACAAGCACCCCGGACGACCAGCCTGGGACCTCGGGGACAGGGAAGGGCAAGGACAAGAAGACCAGGAAGACCAAGTTCAGTCCGCAGGCGAACAGGATCATAGTCACGGAGGTGATGGAACACCATCAACAACTCTTCGTCACCTCCAGCGTGTCATTGGGCACCAAAAATGGAATATGGCGGGACATCGTCGACAAGGTGAATGCCGTCGGAGAGCACAAGCGGACAATGGACGAGGTCAAGAGGCGATGGAATGACATCAAGCGGAAGACCAAGGATAAACTCTCCGCCAACCTGAAGGCAGTAACGCAGACCGGAGGTGGGGGCCCAGCGCCACAGCTGGAGCTGGATGACATGGAGGAGCTGGTGTCGACAGTCATCAGTGTGGAGACTGTGGCCGGAGTCGGGGGACCGGACACTGCTCGACAGGACACACCACAACCGCAACAGGGTGAGTGACCACCAGGTACTGGCTGGACGGGGGGAGATGGCCACAATGGCACACATGCACATGCAAGCAGGGCACAGTGCACACCCACAATCACTCTGGGTCCTCGCCCAGACCCACACACTGTCACAATGTACAATGCCATGCTGTCTGAATGTCAACCTGTACCATGCGGCTACATACATGTGGACACATTGTAATACACCATCTCCCCTTCACATCGCAGGGGCATCTCCAACACCTCCTGCAGAGCAGTCACAGCCACTCTTCACTGATGACGAGGAGGAGGACAACACCAGCATCGACATCCAAACCATCCAAGACCTCATTGACCACCTCCGCAACTCACCTCCAGGATCAGGGGAGCCCAGCTACATCCATGAGACCCCACCCACCACCCAAACCACCCAGCAGGAGGCACCCACAGCCCCGGCACCCTCCCAAGACCCCCAGGAACAACAAATGGCCTTCCAACACCGTGTGCTGGAGGGCCAGAGGGAGACGGCTGAGCAGGTGCGGTGGGGTTCGAGCTCATGGCTAACAAACTGGACGCCATCCATGGGTGTCTATGTCCACCCCAAGGTCTCCAGCAAGCCCTGACTGACATCTCTGGAGTCATGACACGGAGGGAAGAATACCTGTCCGCTCACAGTGGCCCCAGCGATGCCAGCCTTGAGCTGGCACACATGCGGAGGCTCATGGAGGACATGGTGCGGATGGAGGGGGAAAGGATGGCAGCCGCCACTGCACATCAGCAAAATGTAGCTGGGATCTACCGTGCCCTGCATGTCCTCGTCATGGCATTGCTGCCACAAGGCGTGGCGATGATGAATGCTGCTGCCCCCATACCATCCACATCTCCGCCCCCTGGGTCAGTGCCTCCCAGTGCAGCAGGTGTATCCACTCCGGCACCTGATGTGTCACTGCCACACAGTGCGGCCGACAATCCTCTTCCGGCCCCTGATGAGTCAGTGGCACACAGTGCCGCAGCCGGCACTGCAACACCCACAGGTGGGGCATGGCACACCCGGGGATGAGGACGTGGATGGGACTGTGGTCAGGAGGACCAGGCACTAGCATCCATTACCGACACGTTGCCTGTTTCTGCTTGGTGCCGCACATGGCCTCAAGACCTACCACTGACCCCCGATACACTCCGAGGCACTCACCTTGAACAGCGACATGGACTGCCACATGCTGTTTGACGACCAATGACACGGCGGACAGACTGCGGACTGTACCCTTCCTCTTCCGCAGTACAGGTCATCCCGGGATGGACACTGGCTGGCCCTCCACGGGCCCATATTGTGTGGTGTGCTCGGCATTGCCCTGTACCGCTCCAGCTGCATGACTGCACTGGATGTGCAAATAAACATCCAGTGACGCACTGCTGTGTAATGCCTTACGTCATTCCTGTGCGGATGCGTGGATGAATGTGGGGACAGTGCCTTCCCTTGTGTCAATGATGTTCATCCTGTGGGATGCCAGTAAGGGGGTGCGACCTTGCATCTTGTGTAGCGTGTTCCGTGAACACTGCAGCAGGGACACACGCATCAGTCACTTCCTTGTCCGGACATGGACTGGACTACGCCCAGAGCCCACAAGTCATTGTTGCAAGCCCTGCGCTGGTCGGGCGTACGGCAGGCCAGTCCACTCCGCTTACGCCCCGAGGGGGGGCCCTCATTGCTACCCGTTGCAGCCGTACTCGCTGATGGTGTGCAGGTCACTGGTCTAGTCGTCAGCATGTCACAACCACTCCCTGAGGGCAGGTTTTCACACACACCACACCCATCCGGCACAGGCGTCACAGGCCATGTGACTCCGCCAACATAAGGGTCCGACGACGTCACATTCCCCTCTTCCGGTGGTGACTGGATGACGGACACCCCACGGTTCGCACTCATATAGGGCCCATGAGTTGCTGCGCACAGGGTTAGTGGCATCTGAGGCCTTGAGTACGGCACGGGCCTACCACCACGTGGCGCAGACTGAGGTTGCACAGGGTTAGTGGCATCCAAGGCCTGTGAGTACGGCACAGGCCTACCACCACGTGGCGCAAACTGGGGTTGCACAGGGTTAGTGGCACCAGAGGCCTTGCGGACGGCACAGGCACCCCGCCACGGGACGGTGACTTTGGGTGCACTGAGTCAGTGGCACCTTCAGCTGCTGAGCGGGTGTGCAGCCTGCGATGATGCCCCGTCCCCGTGGTCCGGACAGCTCAGGTTTTGTGTGCCCTGCTGGACCACAGTGTAGGCCAGAGCCAGCAGGCAGCGTGGGCATACCACCCCGTGGCGTCGCTTCCGGGATGCCAGAGTTGGTGGCACCCATTGGACTGAGCGGGTGTGCAGCTTGCGATGGTGCCGGGTGCACTGGTATGTCCTCTGCCATGGAGTAATCAAGACCCAGCACCAAAGGTGAGACCTGGTGGCCAGCAGAGCGGGGCTGCATGATGTGGAGGGTGCCATGTCCGCGGGCCCCGGGCTTGTGGCTTGCAGCGGCACGTGGTGGGACCTCCTGTCTACGTGCCGGTGGCGGAAGGTGAGCATTGAGGCCTGGGTGTGCATGGGCGGGCATGCTCCGATGGGCGGCGGGAGAGGTTGGGGTGCCTCTGCCTGGGTGTGCATGGGCGGGCATGCTCCAATGGGCGGCAGGAGAGGTTGGGGTGCCTCTGCCTGGGTGTGCATGGGCGGGCAGGCGATGTTGTCTTGTGCAAGTGTGTGTACTGTGCCAGTCATGTATCTGGGCTCTGTTTCAGCTGACAGCTCTGAATCAGATGTGTGACCTGGTGAACTGCCCTACATACCGGCACGTGGTTGGAGACACTCCGGTGGCAGCAAGTGAGCAGTGTGGCCTGGGTGCGCAGGGGCGGCACTCTCTCTCTCTCTCCCTCTCTTTCTCTCTCTCCTCTTCTCTCTCTCTCTCCCTCCCTCTCTTCCTCTCTCTCTCCTCTTCTCTCTCTCTCTCTCTCCCTCTCTTCCTCTCTCTCTCCCTCCCTCTCTTCCTCTCTCTCTCTCCTCTTCTCTCTCTCTCTCTCCCTCTCCCTCTCTTCCTCTCTCTCTCTCTCCCTCTCTTCCTCTCTCTCTCCTTCACTCTCTCTCTGTCCTCTGATGTGCACAGGACACACCTTCTCATCATGTTTTTTGTCTTACAGGCTGTGACCTACGTATGTCCGGAGGGAGCGGCCATGTGTCTTCATTTCATTTCATTTCATTTCGTTGTTCATTTTAATAAAGTTTCATTTGTTGCTTCGAAAGTGAATGTGTGCTGGTCATTTCTGTGACGACACATCCATGTCACCAGTTGTGATTGTGCGGCATCAAGCGGAATATTTTTGTACATGTTTAGGTGTGGCTGATGTGGCATGTCTTTGGTCGGGGGTGCCAGGGAGGGGTGGTCCTGGGGTGGTGGCGGTGGGTGTTGTGGCCCTCTTGGGTGTCCGGGTCGCATGATGGGTGGTTCCATGGCATCTGTTGCCCTTCGGATGTGGCCCTGGGCTGTGCTCCCTTTTGTGGTGCTGGCTGCCGTCTGAGTTTACACCAGGTCAGAGCAGGTGAAGATTTCCTGGTGCTAACGCGCCTTATCGCCTGTTTTGTGTTTTTATCGCAGATGTGGCTGGTCGTTGTGAATGTTGAGGTGTGCTGTTGTCTCGGCTTTAGTCACGGGAACGCCTACTCTGCATCTCATTAGCGATATTTGCGAGGGTCCTCTGTTGCAATGTTTTTTGCAGCTGCTATCGCGGGTAAACTGGTGGTGTGGGCTGTTAACACCGGCTTGTGAATGGGAGGGTAAATTTATCACGACTTTGGCTGCGATAAAGTGCCGTTAAATCGGCGATAGCTCCTTGTGAATATGCCCCTCAGTACTTAGCCGTATGTGGGGGTGGGGGGTCTGTATTTGTTTTTGTAGTGTTTGAATATTACCGTTACCTGCATTATGTTACTACGCATATGCTTAAACCTTTACCATGCAGATTCCTTTATCATTCATGTCTTTATAATGAAATTCGATGTAAAGGCATGCGTGGTAAACACATATTCATCGTAAAGGCATACGTGCTAAAGGCATGCGTGGTAAAGGAATATGCGTGTTTATAACCGCATTGTAATGGCTGTTTCCCTCCACATCCATATCACAAATAGCGTTAGAACCCAGATATGAGCAGAAATGTGTTTATTGGAATATTTGGATCTTTCCCCGTCTTAAGTGACAGCTGTGTTCCTATCTCCATCCTGCTCTGCTATGTGAGCTCTGACGAAGTGATACTGACCAACATAAGTATATGCCCCCTGCCCCAATTAAGGTACATTAATATTTTCAGGCTATTTACATTAAATCCATTCGAACACATAAGGTTCCCCATACATTTTTTTTATATCCCCAAACAAATGTAAATCTTACCACTACCCATTCTAATTCTCATGGATCACAAGACTCCCACACCTGCATTCCATTCATGGGCATCAAATATATAATTTTCTTCCTATGCCCTTAGAATCACATACACTGTCCTCCCAAATTCTTCCACACCCATTAATGACATCACTTCATCGTTGTATTCCTTTTGGAGCCAGGTAGACCTTACTAATCTCAAAGTAGCCATCACTGCACCTCTGGCGAAAGTTGTGAACCCCTGGGCAAATGATTAGGGGCCTTCCTCGTGTGCTGCCTTCTGCGACTCATATAATGTGAGCAGGTGCTCCGAAAAAGGCTCACACTTAATGACAATCATCTTTTACCCTCAATAGTCTGGAATGGGGTGGAGTATGTTCTGCAGGGTAATAAGTACAGCCATTCCACTTTTGAAAACACAGAGATCCAGTTTATTCAAGGGTCCCCTGCATCAGTTACCAAAATCAGTGATATCACCAGTGTTAGGTATTAATAATAAAGCATGATTGGTATGCATTTTCACCATTGCAACACTATTACAGCTAGGTAAGTTGGAGGATCAGTGTCTGTTTACTTTTCAGCACTCCATTCACCTTTTGCTTCTTCAATGTCAAGTGGCAGACCAATGAGATATGAACACTGACTGCATCCTTTGGCATCAATGGATCCATCCCCATACCGATTTGCTTCCCATTTTGTCATCAGCTGGAATAGATCCCACTAACAGTAATTCATTTTCCTCTTATAACAGTGATCCTTGGCCTGCCTCTGATTTGCTCACTCAAACTGTTATAAATCCTCCCCATTGCACCACATGTAACAGATAAAAAGGGGGAAAACAGCACCTTCCACATTTCTTTTACCTGAATGCTAAAGACCTCTCGTACAAAAGAATTTTGATGTTACAAAGCCTGCAGTTTGTCAAATCTCAGGGTTGAGAAAAGTCTTTCCAACTCACAAAATGGTTTCAACAACTCTGATCACAATTAGGAGGGTTCATTAAAGGAGCATCCATTCCTAAATGCAATTCGTAATGACATGTATCAATGGTCAGTGAATGCAGTTGTGGTCACAAATTAGTGATCAGATACCAATACCCACTTACGGCTGGTATCTATTTCACGAAGGAGAAACTGATCCTTTTGTCGGCGAAGGACAAGGATATACTGTCATGTCAGAGGAAATGCTCCTTGAAGAGCTGTCTTCAGCTTTTTTCTA
Organism: Calotriton arnoldi; assembly: GCA_963921515.1. Classification (NCBI taxonomy): domain Eukaryota; kingdom Metazoa; phylum Chordata; class Amphibia; order Caudata; family Salamandridae; genus Calotriton; species Calotriton arnoldi. The sequence goes on along the minus strand of CAWUFW010018132.1, from coordinate 137,604 downwards.
AGTTGTTGGATGTTGGTGCTGATATAACGTTGATAGAAATGATTTCCGGATCCTGGGAGATTGAAAATAGAAGGCTTGCTTTCTGGTTTATTTGACATTTTTCATCCCCAGTCTGCAATATCCAGGCTCCTGGTCTGGCACTCTCCCCCAAACATGGTTAGTGTTTTGATAAGCTGAGGTCTTATTGCTGAGCATTTTATAAGTGATGCAAGTCGTCTTGAAGGTGATCAGGGATAGAGGGGGGAGCCAGTTTAGGTCTTTAAACATGTGGGTGATCTGGTCAAATATCTTCAAGCCTTTGATGAGACATGACACTACGTGTGGGATACCTTTCAGTGGTGGTAGGATGGTATCAAGTAGGTCACAGAACAGGGCCTTGCCTCCATTCAGGGAGAGGACTACGGCTTGTACAGTTGTTCTTTGGTCATCTTTCGGGAGAAAAAAAATATTTTCTTCAATAGAGGGAGTAGGAACCAAGCTGTCTTGGTCTTCCTTGCAATGTTTTGCTTTGAATAGAAGTAAATCCCAGAGATTGTGCATTGCCTGTTAGCAGGAGGGCAAAGCCTGGTAGGTTTAAGTTGGAGAGCAAGGCTTGAATCTGGGGTTGTTTGTGCTATTAGCCAGCAGGAGGAATTGAGGGCCTCATTTATGAAAAGTGTTGCATCGCTGGTTGAAAACAGCGATGTAACACTTTTCAGTGTGCCCTCCTTGCGACATCATGGATGCGCCGTATTTACAGTACGGCGTTCCATGTCGCAAGGATTGCCCATATACGTCAGGAATCCTGGTGTATTTGGTGGCGCAGTAATGACAGATTGCTGGAGTGTGTCACAAAACAGATGCAACTCCAGCAATGTGCGATTACACATGGGCGAGTCCCATGTAAAGGGGCCTGTGTCAGTTCTTATGCCTGCTGTGAATTAGGTGTAAGGATTTGACGCAATGAACACGTAGAAGTGGTGCAGTAAAATCACTGCGCCACTTCTACGAGCCTTTTTTACTGGGGGGAACGCCCACCCTGCATACATTATACCTGACACAGGTTTAATGTAGAGCAGTGGTTTACAAAGTGGTGCATCTGCCTAGATGCGTCACTTTGTAAATATGGCACAGTGTGGCGCATTGTTTACGCCGCCGTAGCGTCACAAAAAAGTGCCTGAGGGTCTTAATTATGAGGCCTTATGCCGGCTTTGCGTCACTTTTTTTGTGCTACATCATGGTTTGAAAGCTGATTTGTAGTGCTGTTGAAATTATTCTTGCTGGCATATTACTGTGGCTGAATGGCAACTGCTTTATAATTATTTTCCCTTTTAGTGGAAAGTCACAAATATGGCAGAAGTTAATTAAGTAGACTGGGTCCATGGATGGTGTCTTTAGCAGGTGAAGGGTCTGACCTGCGTTAAGGGTGTCTGAATTTTTCTTGGCTTAGGGAGATATAGTCAATGAGGAGAAGTGATGTGACAATTGTATGGGGCAATTTGATGATGGATGAAGGAAAGGTGTCATCTTAATAGACAGTGCCTTGAAAGAGTTCACAATTAATGGACAGATCCATATTTGAGACAGGATTGAAGAAGTTCCATTTGATGGTGAAGCAATGAGGGATGGATTTAAGTGAGGGGCCATGGAAGTGGTAATGATGTTAGATCTTCTTTGTTGATACAATGAAGAAGAGGTTGATACCATTTAATTTGTTGATGGAAGCAGGCGCTGTGATTTGTGTGAGAGGACCTATATTTCTTCTTATGTGCTGGTACACAGGCTACTTCCCTGTCACACAAAAAGAGTCTGAGAGTGTGTGTTTAAAAGTCAAACGCTGGTGAAAAACAAAAAGCAATTAACACCCTGTCTACAGGGCTGAATGGGCCATTACCGTCACTAATTTTAGGTCCTGATTTAGATCTTGGTGCTACTACCGCTGTCACGCAGTGGCGGTGGTCCAAGTATTCCATCAAGCTGTTGGCGGTCTGCCCATTGTAATTAGATATTGTGGCTATAGATGGTGGCGGTCTTCTCTGCTGGCTAGCAGTATGCTGGCGCCGTGAGGCCAGCGGGATTGCACCGAATCGATTTAGATGTTTCCGTTGTGCTGGCAGTGTCTTGGCTGTGGTGTCCTGATGGAGTGAGTTTCCTGGTGGTGTTGAGACAGGTGAATACTACTTATTAATGTTTCATGCTTGCATGTAAACCATACATAGGCAATGTGATATGCCCCTTTGTGTTATGTATTGCATGCCACTCACTAAACATACACACACTATTGAATGCACACCCGCAGGCACCACTAGCACAACACCCCGAAGCACCACAACAACAAATAATTTTTTGAAGTGTCTATACAGGTGTTGTTTAATTTACCTCGATAAGTAGGAAAATGAACACTACTTCATTACACCTAAGGAAAATATTGCATGTAAGAGCAACGCAGACAGGGTACAGCATTTGTCAATACATTGGACAAATGCAAAAGTAGCTTACCATAGATCTTGGCGACAACAGAGTCATTTGGCGTTGTGGTGAATTTGGTGAAGTAAAAGAGGGACCTGCACGATGGGGTACAAGATAGGAACCGAAGTGGGAAGCAGGAAATAAGGTAAATTTTTACCTTATTCTCTTCGATTGCAACAACTTGAATTACGAGCGGATTCCCGCCACAGTTGCCACGGCAGAAAGGTACATCATAACCAGTTTGGCGGGATTCTAGGCTGTAGTCCCACCAACAGCCAATTCTGCCTATCCCACTGTTGATGTGGTTGAGAACTCCTGAAGAGTCGACAGGGCGGCTGCGGTCTTTCGTCTGTGGACCCTCCAACATCTAAATACGGCGGGTTGGCTGCCAAGCCGGCAGGTGGAAAGACCGCCGAAAAAGCGACGGCGGAACCCAATCCAGCAAGATCTAAATCAGGCCCTTAAACACTGAGACACTGCATTAAACACTAGAAGGACATTTTCTGCTGTTTTACGACTTACTCACACTCTTTATCCGGCAACACTAAAGATATACAGATGTTTAAATAGAGTGCCTTTGTGATGCAGTTACTGACCCCTGCTTGTCAACATTTAACTTTCCTGTGAAGAGCCCAAACCACCCTCTGTCGGTGACAGGAAGGCTACTAAGGATACTGTCATGCAATTTGGTTTAAAAATACACAATTTATGTATGTTTTCTATAAAATAACTTTAATGGACACTGTATGATTTTTTATTTTTCTCAAATCTCTTTTCTGATGGGCCTTTGCAGTTTCTGATATCGGTCATTGTCAGTCTGTGTTACTGACTGTCAGTTTTCCTTTCCATTTTCAGTTTAATACATTGTTTTCATGTTTCATGCATGCAGAATTATAAATAATACACCACTCCAATAATGATACTTCACATGTTCAATACAGTTTACATTTCTAAATGTAGAAAGTTTACATTTTATTGATTTTAAATTGTTGACCAGCTTTCCTTAAAAATGCAAATTTTATTCCATTTAATTAACTATTTTGACAACATGAACACCTAGCAGAAATGTTGATCAAGTTAGAAAACAATAAATACATAATTTTAAAATGACAAGAAAACACCAAAATCCAATATGTCTGGCTTTGGCAAGCTGGTGAAATGGTTAATTGCATTTAAAAAATATTGCATGCAAGTGCAATTGCATGTGCTACAAAAATAAACAGAAGAAGAGAGTCATCATCTACACATGGCAGCCATATGTTTGCAATAAACAAATAAAAAAAAGAAAATTAACCAGTGCTAGTATTTCCCAGAAGGTAGGTGTACATAGTGCAGGAGAAGAGAATTTGTCAGTTTTTATGTAAATTAGAGGAAAATGTGATTCTTATTTGTACAAAAAAGGGACTTTTGAACTACTGCAACCTGAATACCTAGGTTAAGCAAACAAGGAATTTAAAAAACTAAAGAATGTAAAATAGAATGTATTGCAAAGGAGAATGTATTGGCCCTGTCACTGGAACATCATTCTTTTTAAGTGATGTGCACATGTGATTAGGCGAAATGATGTCTGTCACAGTACGAGAGAGCCATCAGCTGAAGTGGGCTGACCCATTGCCCTTTGCTGAGTGCTGTGGTGGACGGAAGCAACATGTGAATGAGAGCTGCATAGACTAACTGATGAAGAAGGATGACTTAAAGCCAATGTTATCCTACCATAAGGTTTACTTGTACAGAGCACTGACACTGAAGTTTCTTGGTGCTAAAATAACCTAAGCGTAGTGGGAGTTGCATAAGTGTATTTAAAAATAAGAACGTTTTCAAGTGTTTTCTGAAAATAATGAGTAAAAAGTGTAGAGAATTCCACTTCCAAGCAGCTACAATTGAGAAGTCAGAGTTGCTGAAGGTGACAGTTCTGGTTCTAGGGATCTTAAGAAGAAAGTGATCATTCAACATTTAATTGCAGAGGGCCCTCTGCCGACACTATTTACATGAAATAAAACCTGGAAAGTGTTGAAAAACAGCTCTATGGTCTATGATCTCAAAAACGTTCTTTAAAGCACCAGTAGGCTATGTAATTGTTTTAAGAAAGATGAATTATTGTTATCTTTGAAACCTTCCAAGTCAAATGGGCAGTTGCATTGTTTCTGAGATTTGTCAGGGTTAATACGAGTTGCATTGCCATAACTGAGGCAAGTTTGAAATCAATTATGTATGAATGGAAGAATATTTCATGTAGTTTTTAGATGGAAATAGCAGATACTTCCGATTCTGGAAGCATTAGGGTCAAAGATAAATTGACATTAAGACAGATTTCCATCTAATCGAGTGTAGTTGCAGGAGGAGGGCAGGGACTCATTACTGAAGGCCAGGTCAGAGAATCCATGGTGCTTGCACCCCCAGGGATAACTGGCAGCTCAGTCTTCACTGGATTTAATTTCAAGCAGTTCTGTGACATCCATCAGCGTGCAAGAGCAGTATGGAAGAAGTACTAGATTGGTCCTTCCCAGACCCAGCTATCAATTGTGTGTCTTAGGTGTACATATAAAATTTTGCTCCCACTTTGGTGCATGTTGAAATTGAATATAAGTGGAGAAAGTATCGAGCCTTGAGGGATGCCACAAATGAGAGCTTTGGGTTCAAATGTGGATAGAGGAAGTTGCACAATTTGATAAGTATGTATTTTAATTTATGATTTTTTTTACATGAGGCTGATAAGACAACTAAAACTGCCTCTAGGCCAGACCTAAAGTGTACTCAATGCATACATCAAGACACATGAATCTAAAATTAATACCTACATGCCCTGTATTCATTTTTATACTCATTGGAGTTCAGCGATTGCTTACCCTCTTTCACAGTCCAACTCAATGCATTACAAGTGTTAGAGGTGTTTTTAGAGATTATTTTTATGAGCTGATGTACAGTTCTCTAGGTTCCTGATTTACTAATATGCATGGAGTCTCTCTCCTGATTTTGAAATGGAAAAGTCAACATACACACGTTAACCTGGTGCACATACCTTAAAGTCCCCACTCTAATTTGATCAGTTGGGTCAGTTTTACATAGTTGTAAGTCAAGACTTCTCTTACCATGTCATATAACATGATGTTTCAGATGAGTGAAGCCTGGCAATGAAAACCTTCTTTTGATATAGCTCTTTATACCACACTTCTGACATTTATTAGCTCTGTAAATAAAGGATTAAGGGCTAGATTTAGATCTTGGCAGACTGGGTCCCACCGTCGCTTTTTCAGCAGTTTTCCCACCCACCAGGTTGGCTGTCTGCACCCCATAATTAGATGTTGGCAATTCCTTAGACAAAAGACAGCCGTGGTTCTGACGACTCCACCAAGAATTCTCAACGGCGTCGTCAACGAGATAGGCAGATTCGGGTAGCGGCGGGACTCCAGTCCAGAGTTCCGCAGTCCAGATTACGATGTGCCTTTCCGTAGAGGCAACTGTGGTGGGGAAACCTCCAAGCTTGAGTTGACAGAATGGAGGAAAAAGAGGTGAAAACCCACCTTTCTTTGGGGTTCTACCACAGATTACATCTTGAACGCCATTGACCAGGTCCATCATGTGCTGCTGCTACTAGACCACGATGCTCAGCCACCCAGTTGTTGCCAGAATCTGACATAGATTTTAGTGGTGGGTATGGGTGCACATTCAATAGTGTGTGTATGTTGTTGGTGTGCAAAGCTCTATGTAAAAATAAGTCATACTTACCTGTCTCCACACCACCATGGCCTCAGCTCATCAGCAGTCCACCGCCAGGACACCACCAGCACAATGGGAACATCTAAATCAGCTTTGCGCAATCCTGCCCGGCTGATGGGGCGGAGTACTGTGAGCCAGCAGATAAGATTGCAGCCACCATAGTCTTCTATCTCTAGCTGTAACTTCTAATTATGGCAGGTAGACCGCTGTCAGCTCAACGGAGTACTTGGGACGCCTTTGTGGCGGGATGGTGGTAATACCGGCAGGATCTAAATCAGGCCCTAAATCAGCCCAGCTAGACTCAAGCACTGCTGATCAACATTCATGTCAGTGACAACCATGTAACTCACTGAGACATTGTCCCAGATATTGAACACCAGAGTCCGCTGTAGCAGTCTTTGGGGGTGGGTGTCCGTCCTCACTCTGTTGGCCACCAGGTGGAGTGCAAAGGTGAAGTGCTCTTCCCACAGATCACAATTTTAGCCTTGTCATTGTTCAGATTTCAACAGCTGTTTTTCATTCAGTGGGCAGATCAGTCATGCAGGCAATTTTGATCCGGGTACTGGGTATCTTATCCATGAGTGAGAGATTGCGTTGTGTGTCTTTGGTGTAGAAGAGAGTGTTGATGTCATGAGAGTGGATGATGCTGGCTGCAGGGATTATGTATGCATTGAAGAGGGGCGGGCTTATAGAGGATCCTTGGGGAACTCCGCAGATTAGTTTGCAGGCGTCCGAGGTGTATAGTGCAAGGAGTACTAACTGGGTCCTTCCAGTTAGGAAGAGCAGATCCATCGGAGTGCATGCCCTTAGATTTGGATGTTGTGTAGGTGTTGGATGAGGGTGGGGTGGGGTGGGAGGCCGTGTTATATGTTGCAGAGTGGTCCAGGAGAGTGAGGCCACCATGTATCCTCTGTCCAGAGTCATGCGGATGTTATCCATGTCCATGATTAGGGCACTTTCTGTCTTGTGGTTGGGTCTAAGACCAGACTGAGTGGAGTTGAGGAGTTTGTGGCCAGTGAGGTATTCGGTGAGGTGTCTGTTGATGATTTTCTCTCGGACCTTGGCTGGGAATGGTAGCAGGGAGATTGGTCTGTAGTTGGCGTACATTCAAGGGTCAAAAGAGGATTTCTTCAGCAATGGGAGGACAGTTGTCTATTTCAAAGCATCTGGGAAGATCACGGAAGAGGCAGAGACATTCAGAATTTGTGTTCGAATGGTGTTGATGGGTTGCAGTCCTCTGGTGTAGGTGTGGTGGGGGCAGTGGCCCAATGCGGCCCCTGAGTGAATGGAATTCATGGTGGTGGCAGGTTTTTTTGGGTGATTTGTGGAAAAGATCAGGAGGCATTTGGAGAGGTATGTTAGGTCCAGTTGTTGTTTGAATTTGCTGCAAATGGCTGTGATTTTGTTGCTGAAGAATTAAGAGAGATTGTTGCAGAGGTCGTATGAGGGGGTGATTGAGTTGGAGACTGCCACTTGAGAGGTGAAATACTTCAGAATTGTGAAGATGTCTTTGCTTCTGTTGGTGTTAGCTCTGATTTGGTCCTTCAGAGCGGTGGATGTGGTGGTCCATATCATTTGGTGGTAGCATCTCAAGGCACATTTGAATGTACTCCTGCCTGGATTGTCCTGGCTCATTCTTCATTTGCACTCTAGTTGTTTTCAGTGGCATTTCATCAGTCTAAGCTCCTCCGTGTACCGACTAGCCTGGGGTCTAGATCTTGGTGTGTTGCTGTGTTTGAAGGGGGCCAGGGAGTCAGTGTAGGAGATGATCCAATTGTTGACATTCTTGATACTTTGGGGAAACTCTTGCTGTGTTCAGGTTGGAGGCTATTGAAAGCAGTATACCAGCAGTCCTTGTTAGTGATGCTGTTTCAGTTTCAGCTGCCTGGTCTTGTGGTGGTGCATGTGCATTGGACTGGGATATGACTGCTGAACTTAGCGAGGGTGTAGTCTGTCCAGGAGACTGGAGTGGCCTTGTCAACTCTGAGGCTGTTAAAGATGGCAAAAATGAGGTCAAGGAGGTATCTGGTGACTTGGGTTGGTCCCTTACACGTTTGGTAAGGTGCAGGCTTCCAAGATCTTTGATGAGTGTATTTGAGTTGGGGTCGGCATGGTCTTCCAGTTGGAAGTTCAGGCCTCTGAATAGAATGCACTTGCTAGCGTCGAAAGCAAGTGGTGTAACAAAGTCTATATTGGTGTCGATGTAGTTGGTGCGCTGGCCCAGTTGTCTGTAGATGATGGTGTCTGTGTAGGGGCTGTGGTGATGTCAGGTGCTGATGCATGGTTCAGCCAGGTTTGCTTGATGAAAAGTAGGTCTGGTGCATTGTTATGCAGCAGGTCCTAGATCTCTATGGCGTGTTTGGTGAGTGAGCGGGTGTTGAGGAGCATACATGTAAGTGCAGAGTGTTACATGGGTGTTTGCAGGATTGTGAGAGGGTAAGAGAGGGTGGTGTGGGTGCTGTCACTGCGGGTGCCATGAGTGTTGGGTGTTGGTAAGTGCATGGAAACTTGCAGGAAGAACAGTAGAATGCTCCATCGGTGTTGTGTGGAGTAAGGCCGGGTTTGAGATTGTCAGTGATGTCTGAGTTTGGTTGACTGATGAGTGTGCATTAATGAGCATCAATTGAATGTGTTCTGTTGTGAAAAGAGGGTATGCTCGAGTGAGTGGTATTCGGATGAGGTTAGAAGTATTACATGGGATGAATGTCTTTATGTGGTCTGGGTGTAAGTGTGTAAAAAGTGATGTTTGCAAGACACATGATGAAGATAGGTTACCTGGAGCAGGGATTCTGGTCCTAAGTCCATATAAATACAAACAGGTGATACCCTTGCCTACACTTTTCTTAACCGGGGAAGCCTGGGTGATGGGACACCCTGAGGAGTTGGATAAAGTAGAAGAGGAGGCAGGGAATGGTGGATGGATTGCTGTAAAGATGGATGCTAAGAAATCTGGATATGATTTCCTGTTAAACTGGATGCTGAGAAATGATGTCCAATTGTCTGGCATCTTTTTTTATAGATGGATTTGGTGGGAAACCAGTGACGTCACTTCATGTATATGAATTCTGGGAAATACAGCTATGTCACTTCTTGTATAGATAGATGTTGGGAAATCTGCAGATGTCTTCCTCCTAATATGGGTGCTGGGCTGGTAACTAAGGTCTATTTGCCTGTCTTCTTCTTTTAATGATTAATTTTGGCACAAATTTGGTGATGTCACATCCTGTAGAGAAGATTGCTGGGAACTCTGGAGGTAGATTCTGGTTGAGATGGACCTGTGTACACAAATCCCGATATCTTTTCGGATGGAAAAAAGGAGAATGTGTCCCTTTAAGGCAATGTTACTTAGTAAGAGTAGTAACATGACAAGACGTGTGCAAAATATAGTCAGCAATTTACACCCACTAATGGTGACCTACCTCTAGGTACATGAGGCCTTAGCTTCTTTTATTAGGGTTTTAATTCTTATTTGCTGTTCTCTCACTGTGTCAGACATTTAGTAACTGGAAACATGATAACGTTCCTTCCATGCCCGGGCTTTGTCTTCTGGATTTAAAACCTCTGCATCTTAGCTAAAATTGCTACTTAGGGCCTGATTTAGAGTTTGGCGGACAGGTTACCCCTTCACAAATGGGATGTTACACAGTTCCCACTAATCTAATAGAACTGTGTATTTAGAACAATACAACTTCATAAAACAGAGATTGAGGGCCATATTTATGAACCGACTTGCATCACTCTTCCAACAAGCAACGTGGTGCAAGAGTGACGCAAACCTTAAGTCATATTTTTGAAGCCACGTAAAAGCCTTTTTGTGCCAAGTGGCTCTAAAAGTCTGGAGTAATGCAACACAGCGCAAATCGTTACTTTGTTCTGGGTAGGTAGTCCATGGGCACTGCGTGGGGGGTTTTCTCGCAACTCCCATGTTTTTGACGCATTCCCAGAATTACAAGCTTCAAAAAGATGCGCCTTCCCAGGAGAGGCATAAAAAGGAGAAATATATTTATTTCTCATTATTGTTTCCTCTTTCTATGTGTGCTGCATTCTGCTGTAACACAGGTTTGCCTGCATTTGTGCTAGGCTGCCAAAACGGCACCAGTGCAATGGAAAAGGACAGGAATGCACCGTATTGGATAAATACAGCACATTCCTGTCCATTCCCTGTGACACAGGGCAGTGCAGGAAGGTGTCTAGCTGTGCTGCCCTGCGCCACAAAAGTCATAAATATGCCCCTGAGTCTTCTTATATAATCAGTAAATGTTGGTCTGTTTGGCTAGCTCACAGTACCTCATTTAAACTCTTAAACCTCCAGAGTTATAGATGTTGTCCGTAATCTATAACCTGACTCTCAGATTTCCAAGGAAATCATGGAAATAGATCCAGCCCCTTTGTTTGTCACTCTTGTATGCCCAAAGTGTCACAAAGAAAAGATACAATATTGCATTTTCAAACATTTATTGAAAAGTTCCAATCCATGTAAATAAAACATGAACTGCGATTGTAGAGACGATGAGACACATTATTGTAATGAGCATAATTAGACCAGCGAAAAATACAAACAATTCAATCATAGCAATTGTTCATAACGTTGCTAATTTTACCTCTATCTATTGTTAGGCTCTATGCTAAAGAGAATATATTAGTGGTTCTCATCTGCATGATCTGATGGAATGACCTATCCCCATACCTTGGAAGTGTATGTCAGGAAGCTAGGATCAATGCATCCACAAATGCATCTCCAAGGGTACTTACTATCTTCCGTCTCAGGATGAAGGTTGACGGCAGTGGGACTGCATCTTTCAGCAGCGTTCCATGAGGACTCCATCAGAAGTGAACCTCTCAGTGACTTTAGCATGGTTGCAGTTTTTATAATAAAACAGTAAGCTAATCAACCTGTGTCAATGGTGCAGGACAGCATTTAAATTAGACTGAAGCAGAAGAGTCATCTCTTTGCAAGCACAGAAATAAAACAATGCCTCTTGTTCTGAATTTGTGCGAGCCTGGAACTAACTGTGCAGGCTACCGGGTGACAATGCCAATCAGGAAGAAATGTGTGCAAAGGCCATTCTCGCAATAGCAAAACATGTACAAAGCGTTGTTGGAAAATGAGGCTAAGTTAACATGCAAACTAAAATGGAAGTTGAATGCAAGCCACATAACACCCTCCCCTTGGTCGCAAAAGGGACTACTCAAAGAGAAATAAATAATAATATGTAAAATACATAAAAGCAGTGCGTTATGTATGTTTGAAAAGCCTTGCGTTTCACATAAAAATCTTTAAACAACAAATAGATGATGAAAGCAATAAAAGAGGCCAATTAAAAACCATGTAAACTAACACAAAATGCTGAAAAGAAATTCATAAACAGAAAAAGCCAATCAAAGAGTCTAAGAGGCATCCAAATTGAAACACAACATCTCAAACAAGTCTAGAACACCCAAATCTAGAAAGTCGTCAGGGTCCAGGATGGAACCTGCATCTGCAGAGACCACATCAACAGAAGCCAGTTAAACAAGACCCAAATGACAATGAGAGTCATCTCCAGCCCAATAAACAGATGTTGAGGGCAACTGCAGTGCAAGTGCAAGCTTCGTAGAGGAATTAAAAGCTCTGTATTAGTGTAAATAGTGATGTGCTTAATGATGGTAACAAAACATTTCACCATAATTTGCAGAATTTAAATGCAAATCCTCATTCTCAAATACAGGGTATGGTTCTCAACCAATTATCCATTTAGAACCATCTCATTCCTCTGACATAGAACGTGGAGAGAGAAAATCACCCATAGCAATTTTAAAAACATATGCAATTTGTAATGTTTCAGTTGGAACAAAAATGTCATAGGGAACTTTATCTCAAACATTACCATCATGTACAGGAATTGCAGTAATGTTCACAAGGGACAAGTCTCTTCGAACCTTATGTGAAGGAGAATGGCACGTTAGCACCTCAGATACAAGTTCTGGTGAAGAACGATCTGGAAGATAGTGTTCATACAAAAGTAGAAATAAAACTGTTATAAATCCAATCCAGAGGAAAAGAAAAAGTAATGAAACAAAAATCCAACATTAGGACCACGGTGGAACCAGATAAGTCTGTTTGAGCCAAAGAAAAATGCACGTATACCATTTATAGAGGAATGTGATGAGACGGAAGAAAAATCATCAATGTCGATAAAATAACCAGAGGCAGTCTGAGTAAAAACAGGAGCCTCAGTGTGCAAAGGAGAGCAGATAGATACCTGCCAAAGGCGGTTGATAATATATAACTTCATTGCTAGGAACAGTAGTGGAAAACGGCAAACTCACATTAGAAACAATTATGTGTTATCATCATTAACTGGTATGATGGAAAGTTCAGCTTCTGTGGACCCCAGCTGGGGTGTAGAAAGATTTGGACTGCTTAAAGCATGAAGATGGATTTCATGTAGGGTTGGGAGAGTTGTGAAGAAATTACCCAGAAACCCCCATGGCCTGCTGTAAAGGATTGGTCACATGCTGTAGCTTGATCAAATCATGTGAAACAAGTCTATTGTGTTTCCCACCAGCGAGCAGTGGCAAAATCACAGTTTGAGAACCTTTAACAGCAAGGACAGGCACCGGTGCACAGTAGGACGAGCCAACCTCTTTTTTATCTGCAAACTTCTCTCGGAGTAGATCCTGACTTTAGGAATCCAACCAGAAACCACTGGTTGCTCCTTCACTTCGTCAGGGACAGAACGTTTAGAATTCAAATTGGATCGCTCATTTCGGAAGTCATGTAATTCCTTTAAGATAGAAAAATGTTCATTGATGTCAAAGGCGCATCTCCAGCCCCTGTGCCAGAGTTATCAAACTCTGGACCATACATTTGGACCCCAAAGAGAATCTTGTATGGGGTCTGGTCACCCAAATACCTGTTAGACAGATTATTTAATGCTCTCTGGGCTCCATACAGGTGATGGACCCAACTACGACCGGAACCTAGTAATCTAGCTTTTAAGGACTGCTTTAAGTCATGTTTTTTCTGTTACACTATTAAGTTTCTTTCACAACGATAGGGGGTGGAATAATGCACAGCAATACCCGGGGTGCCTTAAAGGCAAAAACCAGTCCCTGGTCTGAGTGGAATGCTGCTACTGCATATGTGCCGACAAAGACTTGCAAATCTTTATTAACTGCTTGAGCGTGAGCTGATCGCTGTGGCCAAACCCAAAGAAACCAAGAGTAAGAATCAACAGCAACTAGATATATTTGAAGGAGCCATCTGAATGTAGTGGTCTGCAATGATCTAAATAGACACATTTTACGGACTTGTTGGAACCTAAAAGAGGTGTCTTCGGTGGATGTGCAGCAGAGGAAGTCTTAATCTGCTGACAAATGTCACAACTAAGGACTTCATTTTTAGTCTGTTTGTAAAGACCCTGAGACCAATAGCGTTTCTGTAGTAAAGAAACTGTAGCCCTCACACCAGCATGTTTCAAGTTTAGTTTCAAGTTTATTAAATAATTGCTGTTACTTAAAACCATTGCAATACAATTTAACTAAATATAAATATATAATTCCATGTCATACATAAATTTAACAGTTAAGTCTTTACACATGTTAAAAAATATCAAATTATAAAAGAAGAATAAAACTCCATTAAATTAATGACCTAGGAGAACCCCACTGTAGCCTAATTTTGTTTAGTATGTAATACTAAGTACATGTAGATTGAATAACAAATTTAAAATTTAAGTCTTTACACACTTGCATATTTACAGTTCTCAGTTTGTAGAGTGAGAAATAGGGTTTGTAATGACCAGGGACTGCCACAGTGGTATCGAGTAAAGAATCAAACTATGTTTCTTTATATTGCAGTCTGAGTCTTTTGGGCTGGGAGAACAGCATTGTGATACAAACTTTGCTCAACCTTTTGCAAAAATGTAACAAAGCGGCAGTTCAGTTGGGGATCCCCTGGGTCAAAGCAGGCCAGGATTGCCTGCCTCCTTGTGTGAATTCCCCTTTGGTTAAAAGCCCTTACTAGGAATTGGCACCTTTCTTTGCGTACAGTTATACAGGAACAGACTAAATGCATCAGATCTTCCTTTCCAGTCCCACAAAGGCGGCAAGTGACAGGAAGATTTCCACGCACCCAGGGTGCCAGATGATCTTTAACTGGTAGTAGCCCCATCCTTTATTTTAAAAACTGCAGCTTGATAAAGGCTGGATAGCCTGTTGTGAAATAGTTGTGGAGGCTAGGAGTTGTTTAATTTTTAAGTGTCATCCATACATGTGCTCTTTTGGATAGTGTAGCCTTATCCTCCATGGAAGATTGAATTTTAAGTGACTTTGTAAAAAGACGCTTGAAGGTCTGGGAACTGATAGGTGAATCCCAGAGTTCTGTCAGTCCTGTAAGGTTGAGAGACTCTTGTAAGTACACTCTTGCCGGTGATGTGTTACAGTACTGTAATACTTACCATAGCATGTGGTTCAGGGTGTTTGGTTCGGCTTTCTGAATCTTGTTCCAACATGTTATGTATGCTCCTTGCCTGGCTAGCAACTGTTTTAACAGTTTGAATACCAGTCTGATATGGGCCGGTGAGGTGTAGTTGGGCAGAGAAGAAATGGTTCTATAGACTCGGATGCTTGTGGTATCTAGGATGCTAGCATCTCATCCTCTTAAAGCTTCACTTCCGTATGAAATTGTTGGCAGAAGTTTCGCTCTTGCGAATTTGAGCAGAGGCTTCAGTGAAGTTCATTTTTCCCCTGCTATAGCCAAAGCCAGGCCTTTCCTTCTTGTCGCCTCCTCCTGGGCTGTGAAGGTGCCTTTCCTGTCAATGATGACTCCAAGATATTTATATTCCTCCGTGTTTTCCAGCCGGGTGTCACCCAAGAAGCAAGCCTGCGTTTGGGTTTTCTTGGTGTTACAGACCATGGTTTTTGTTTTGCCAAGATTGGTCGTCAGGCCGTTGACGAGTGAATATGTCTTCAAGATATTTAGGAGCCGCTGAAGGCCCACCCGAGTACGACTGACCAACACCACGTCGTCGGCATATAAAAAACTAGATGTTGCTGTACTGCCTAATTTCGGAGCGTGGGAGTTACATATTTGTAGTTGTTCAGTCAGGTCATCCAAAAAGAGGTTAAATACAGTTGGGGCTAAGACGCATCCTTGTTTTAGAACCCATGTAGTTTTAATTTTGCGGAAAAGGTCCGTTCCTGCACCTATCTTAAATTGAACCCATGTTTCATTATGCAGCATTATCAGCAGGTTTAGCAGTTTTTGTGATATTCCACAGCTGGCTAGCTTCTGCCACAACCTCCCTCGGTCCACGCAGTCGAAGGCTGCTTTAAAGTCAATGAAACAAAAGAATAGCGGTGTTCCAGAAGCTTGGGCAGCATCCATTAGTAGAGAAATTGCTATTATGTTTGTGATCATGCCGGATGCTTTTTGAAACCCAGTCGGGTTGTATGGTATGATGGCATTGTTGGAGGCCCATGCTGTTTACTCTTCAAGTATGATTCCAGTGAAGTATTTGGCATCGTTATCAGTTAACGTAATAAGACGTTTGTTTCTTGGAGAAGACCTTTGCCCTCCATTAAAGATTGGTGATATAATCAAGCCTTTCCATGTCGCTGGTGTGTTATATGTGCTCCTGACCTGTGTGAATACTGGCGCCAACATTTCTGCCCAGAGGTCTGGATCGTGTTTAAACACCACCGGGGGATGCAATTAGGGCCCAGTGATCCTTCTTTTAGCCCTTTGTTTATTTGTTTTTTGATGCTCACAGCTTCAATCTCAGTTGACCTTCATCTTGTGCTGTAGTTGAAGCTTCCCAGCTAGCTGTCTGCTGTTTATCCTTTTTATCATGATTAAAGTGATTTTTTAGATAATGGGCCAATGTTGCTTCAGTGATGTACGAATCAATGCCTCTATGGCCGGGTTTAAGAAGTTGGTTCATCGTAGTCCAAAATCTTGCTCTATTATTGTGTTTCAGATGAGTGTGTAACTTGGCCCAGAGTTCATTGTTCTGATCTCTTTTTATTGACCATCTTAACTTTTTGGTCTGTTTTTTATGAAATATTAGAGCCACAAGGGCAGTCAAATCTCCTCGTCGTTTCCTTAAGGTGCGAAGAGCTTTGTTTATTCCAGTTTTGTGCTCCCGGGAATCTAGGGTCGTGTAATGCACTGATGGCCTCCTTCCGAGCTTTGTTGCCATGACCAGGTTTGTTAATTTTGGCATATGTTTCCCAGAGTACTTCTATAAGGATGTCCCATTTGTTTGCCAAGTCCGTTCCTTTGCTTATGTAGTTCTGCATTATGTCCCCTATGGTTGCATGCAGTTGTTAAAGAAAAGCTGATGTAGACTTAATACATCTATAATTTGAAGTGTAGGCTTCATCTGCTGTCTCACTAACGTATTTTGAGAAACTGAGGGCTGAAGAGAATGTGACCTCTTGCGGAAGATGGTTGCTACCTGGTCTATCTGAGATTTGGAAAGAATGAACGTATTGAAGCGTGGGTAAGGATACAAAAGTATAGTCGAGACAGGAGCTAGATCTGTTTGAGTAGAAAGTGGCGGCTGGAGGGTAGCCTTTTTGGAACCTGCCATTCAGAGCCCTAAGGCTTAGATGTTCTATGTCTTCCAGTAGTTCACTCCCGAGTTTATTTTGGTGGCTGGTTGTATTTCGGCTTTGTTCAGGAATTTCCCATAACGCAGTTTGTGATATTGTTAGGTCGCCAGTGGATATGGCAAGTAAATATAGGTTAAAATCCCCAGATATGATTAGATGAGTTGAGTCTTCCTCTTCCACTATCCTTCACACCAGCATGGGCAGATGCTAATCCCTCATTAGTTGCTATTATTAACTCAAACCTGCTATCCCTCTAGTGGGTACTCGATCACGGGCTTGGGGATATTTTGAAGACTCAATAGCTAGGAGTATTTTGCTGAATTGCCTTTTGGCAAGGGCTCGCCACCAGCTGAAGCACTGACCGCAGCCATGATGTCAGCATCAATCCTCGTTTGTGAACGAGTAATCGCAGCTACTGAAACTGTCTGAAAAGCCACCTTGGCAGCTTCGTCAACCAAATAATTCCCTTCAACATGTATACCAACACATTGATGACTCAATGTATGAATAACATGAGACTGTGGCAGAGCATCTTTAAGTGTTGCCACCTTGCACTAAAGCAATTTATGCTTATTAGCCTTTCCTTTCGAATCAGTGAATCCATTCAAGCGCAAGTAAGGTAAATTATCATTAAAGGCCTGGACACAGTAATAGAAATTGCACACTATCAGTGTAGGGAATTCAGGAACAGTATTCTGTAGTGCCAGAATCAAAGCTTTTAATTCAGCCAGCTGAGCTGAACAGTCATCTAAAGTTTCTGTATGTTTTTGTGCCTGAAATACACCCTCTTTCATGACACCTATTATTGCAGCACATGCTGCTGAATATTCTGACTTAGTACCAACCGCGGGCTGGACTGAACCATCAGTATAGATCATAAAATCATATTGATCTGGAGGCAAAATGTCACTATACACGGGGTATTCTTCTTCTTACTGGATGTATTCCTGTGTTTGTAAGGTAGATTCAAAAACATAATCTACATTGGTAGCTGTCAAGGAAGTGGACCACTGGATCCATCTTGGATGTAAGGCTTTTGTGTTAGAAACACTAGCCTTGGTGACAGCCCATAAGGCCAGAACAGGAGATACCACAATTATGCGTTTCCCTTGAGCCAATGGACCTTTCTTCAGGACAGTTGTTTGTTGCAGTCAAAATGTTTTCTGTCGATGCAAAACACATTTCCTCATTAGAATATAAATACAATTTATAAGCAATCTCCACTGTTTCACCTTCATTGAACAAAACATATGTGTATCCAGTTGAACCCACAATTATGTGGATTACCAAACTGGTAGTGTTAATACGAGTGTGTAAAGATTTAGTCTCAAGCATGTCAGTCTGTACATTTCTGAGTATATCAGTGTGTTCAGTAATAAAATCTTTATTAGAATAATCTGGACAAATTAAATTGTACAACGGTTTAATTGCTGTGCATAATTTGGTATGTATGTCCGGCCAAAGTTTAGAAAGCCCAAAAGAGTTTGAAGCTTTCTCAATGTATTTAGTGTTTGTAAGAGAGCACATTTCTCTAAGAAATATGATGCCAAGATTTTGCCTTCATTTGACAACTTGTATCCCAAAAATAGGACTGAGAATGTCAAGTTTCGTATCTTTCTTACTGGACTTTGGTTCTTGTAAGTCCTGGTTTGTCCGACATAGGGGCGACCCTTTCCGGTAGCCACGGTGCTGCTGACAATGAAAAAGTCTGAGCAGCCAGTGCCCTCCAGAAGGAGTCCCAAGAGGAAAAACCCCGGAGAGAAAAAACCTCAGATGATAATGAGACTCCAGGAACGAAGGAGAAGACAAGGAGCCAGAAAACACTGGAAGACCAGGAGCCCAAGAAGAACCAGGAGAATACTGGAAGCCAAACTGGAGCAGAAGAGGCAAGGGAAAAAAGGAGCGCCAACAGAATGAAAGGAACCCCAAAAACTGGAGCCAGGAAACCAACAGGAGTGAGGACACACCAGCAGGAACAAGGAGTGTTGCAACGCAAGGAAAGACAAGGTCCTGTCCCTTTTATACAGAAAAACAGGAAGTGACATACAGGAAGTGACAAAACAGGAAGGAGAGGTGTTGCCATCCTGGATAGGGAAAGAGTGAAGTGCAGTATAGGAAGGTCGCCATGTTAGAAAGGTAAGTAATCTTCCCCCATTGCATTCTGGGAGCAAGTTTGTGAAGAGGAAACAAGCAACAAGATGGCCCCCAAGGAAGGAGATCACCGGATGCCACCACAAAGGTAAGTGTAGTGCCCCCAAGAATGGCAGAGAAAGTCGCAGTCCCAATCTGGGAACTGCGGTTTTCCAAAGGTGCCTTTATTTAATGGACGGGCCGCTGCACAAGTTCACGGCATGCCTGACAGAGAAACACAGCAGGGGTCGCGGATGCTTTCCACGATGCCAAAACGGCAACAGCGGGCCGCCGTGCCACACCGCTGTGCGCCTGAAGAAGAAGGTGGTATGCCGCGGGCTGCACCGCGGCCCGCGAGGAGGAAACGGGCAGCGCCGCGGGTCGTGGTTTTGCCCATGGCGCAACAGAGAAAGGCAATTTTAGATTTTGGAAAACTGAATTTTTAGCCATATTCAGCGAATCCCAATATTGTGCGATCCACCCTTGCCATTTATGTGTTTAAATCATCATCTGTGAAGTAAATGTCATCAACATATGGCAACATTTCTGAATCAATTTCTTGTAGAATTGATGTTACTCGGGCACCAAACAGATCTGGACTGTTCTTATACTGTTGAGGGAGCCTACATAATCTTCTCTGGGCCTGAGTGCTAAAGGAAATGTCCAATGTAGTTTTGTATTTTTACATACACTGTTGTTGCTTTATCCTGTGCTCTGTGCATTCTGCGCTGCAAAATTGCATGTGTGACTGTTTAGTTGTCTGTAGTCTAAGACTATATGACAGGAATGATCTGGTTTAAGCATAGGAAACAGTGGATTGTTCATGCGGGAGACACAAGGCTCAATCAAACCTTGATATTCTAACTGTCATAGAATCTCCCTGACAGGGCATTTAGCTTCATGTTTGCTAGGGTATTGTACTTGTATTTAGGGGCTGGACTGTAAAGGTAAAATATGATAAGGGGAATCCCTATCCCAGCCTGCCTGATTGCGATATAATGCTGGGGCTTGAGCTAGAGCCCATTCTGTAGCATTCGCTGTTTTTAGGTTTCTGGGAGCAATAACAGAAAAGGAAGGTATAATTATATCCTCTCCTTGTGGGACTTTTATAACAAACTTAGGTGGCCAATTAGTCTCAGCCAGGAGGGTGTTGTATTCGTTAGTTAAATTTTTTAAATATTACTTTCATAGTATGTGGTATATTTCTGACTGTCTGTCCGCAGAGTCCTGAAAAGTACCAGAAGAACGTGTATCAGAAACCTGATATCTATCAGGCTGGTTAATTGTATCTCTGTTCCATAAAGTGTAAGGTTTTTTGGAATTCTCCTGCTCTGGAGATCCACTCCGGGTTTTTGCTTTAGCTTTATTTTTAGAAAGACTCTGGTGTCTGCTTGGTAACTTCGGCATCAGATTTGCCTTTAAGTTGTGGCTTGCTAGGCCTGGTTCCCAGACTGAGTGTCACAACCTCTAGAGGTGTAGGTTTAAGAAACAATTTTAGGAAGCTCATGTTCCTGGTTTGCCACTGGAAATATAGTGAGTCATTGGCAGCTGCCTTCCATTTAATACTACTTAAAATGGGGGCGTGGACAATCAACATGGCCAACAGGACGTGAGCCTCTCAAGCTCCCAGTCCGTTCGCCTAAAGATCCTTACAGATCCTGAAATGCATGGCTGAAATAAGCTGTA
Organism: Calotriton arnoldi; assembly: GCA_963921515.1. Taxonomy (NCBI): domain Eukaryota; kingdom Metazoa; phylum Chordata; class Amphibia; order Caudata; family Salamandridae; genus Calotriton; species Calotriton arnoldi. The sequence continues at coordinate 117,024 of CAWUFW010018132.1, read as the reverse complement.
ATAGATAATTGCTGGAGCACATCAGCCGCCTGCACAATGGGAGTCGATCTGCGGGACGTGAGATCCATCGTAGCACCGTGATCGGCAAAGTGTGCAGAGGCTGCGGCGGAGACTAGAGCCCCGGGCCTAAGGGTGGGCGGTGCCCGAGACGGAAGCTGGTGGACTCTCCCCCTGCAGCGAGGACGGGGCTGGCTGGAGAGGACTGCGTAGCTGTGCCTCCCCCGTGCATACCAACTCACATTTGTCTGCCGCTCGTGGAGGATTGAGGCAGGCAGACACGGCACTCCAGAGGTGGTGGGCCGTGGGCCAGAAAGTAGGCAAAAACTCCTGACCTTACAAATGGCAGCAGTCTTTGCCGCGGACCGAGGAGCGGCATCAAGGCGGCCCGGAGCAAGGACTCCTAGTGAGCTGCAGCGAAGAGGTGCATCTGGGGGGATGCATAGTGCCTAGTGAGGGCCCGACCATCGAGGGAACATCAAGCTGCATGCGAGGTAGGGGGCCGCAAGACATACTGCATGCAACCGGCACTGGGAGCACCATAGCCGGGAGGCGGAGTTGTTGCAGTCAGTTGGGCCTCCTCGCACTTGTCCACTCCCCTGATACCTATAAGGGGAGACAGCCAGGGGGCGCGGGGAGCCATAATACCGCTGCGAATTGGGAGAGTGCATGATTAGATAACGGAAGGCACTCCCAGATGAGACACACAATTGATAAGAGTGGGCCTCACTGGATGAGGGGATTGATGCACGCCAGCCAGTGGGGGTTGAGATTGAAGCCCGAGCTGGAACAAGGAACCATGCTGTGTGGGGTGGCTGGAGCACTGGAGGAGGACTATTCATGTGCTACAAAGAAGCCCCTGAATGACGCAGATTGTGGATCTGGGAAGTCGGTATGACCCTGAAATGTCGTGAGGCACCTGGAGCAGAGCTCTCCTCAAAACACCCCTTAGTGGCACGCAGTGAGTGATTGAGATAGTGAGGGACCCTGTAATCGTCCCACGCTGTTGAGTGCGAACCGTAAAGGCCCCCCCCTGGAACAGAGAGAACGGGGAACGGCTCCCCGGCCAGAAGGTGCACAATTCTGACGGTACAGGAACTAGTGGTGTACAATACCCTTTGGAGGGGCAGGAAGGTATTGCTACAACTGTTGATGGGCAATCTGAGTGAGTGTGCCCTCTGGAATAAAGATCATCATGGTCAAGGACAAGGCGCAGAAACCATCCGGGTCCAACACCATCACACAATGCACTACCCCTAGACATCCTCCGCAGCATTTGACCAGGCAAACGGGGGAGTGGAAGATGAATCGGAGGGGGAGAGTCCGGAGCCCACCAGAGTGGAACTCATGGCAGCCATACAGGGGTCCAGAAAGGAATTGGAGGATCGCATTGATACAATCTCAATTGATGTCATCCTACTACGTGCGGACCTGCGAAAGGTGGCAGAAAAGGTCGCGAGTGCGGAGGCAAACATAGTGGAGCTGAGAGGGGATGTGGTGATGCTCAAACAGCAAGTAGCACAAATGACAATGTCCACGAAGGCGCTAGAGCGTCATCTAAATCTAAATCCATATTTGTAAAGAGCAAACTACTCACCCTTACGGGTCTCAAGGCGCTGGGGGCCGTCGTGGAAATTAAGTGAGCTATTGCCCAGAGTCACATGGTGCTGAGCTGAGCTGCCGCCGGAGCCGGGGATCAAACCGTGAGCCCTGTGCTCCGAAGTCAGCTGCCCTGGCCGCTGCACCACACCTCTCCATCTGAGGAAATGGAGGGCAGGGCAGGGCATGGTGCAGCAACATTAGAGTTTTGGGCTTTCTGGAAAAAACTGAACAAGGTGCAACAGAGGAATATCTAGAGCATTGGATTCGAACCCAGCTCCGACCCAAGGTCCTTTCAGACATGTTCATGATTAAGAGGGCACACAGAGCCCTGGTGCCGCCCTCCCCCCCCCCTCCAGGTGCTCAGCCCCGGGCAATTATAGCCAAAGTCCTCAACTACCGGGACAGGGACTGCATCCTGAGGGCAGGGAGGGAACACCAGAATCTCCACTACGAAGACAATATGATCACTGTGTATCCTGATTACACGAAACAAGTACAGGACCTCTGGAAATCATACTTGGGGGTAAAGAGCAAGTTGTGAGACATGAATATACAATACATGCTCCTGTATCCTGCTAAGCTAAAGGTGATTGCCGGAGGCAAAGCACATTTCTTTGACACTCCAGAGGATGTCTGGGAATGGCTGGAAATTCGTGGAGGCAGACTGCCACCCGGTGAACCCTGAGGCCAGTGGAGACGATGGGGAACAAGATTGTCCAAAGGTCCCCGACAGCACGCTGGTCAGGAGGGGCCACAAGACACAATGGGCCATTTAAAGCAGAGGATTACAGTGGGGGAGGATGGATCACTGCAACTGGATGCCCCTGAGGAGCCTGGCCTGTTAGATGCCTCTTCGGACGTTAATCCTGCTGAGATGGAGTTGGGGGCACAGGTCCTGGACCCAACGATAGACACTGTGCCTGAAACGTTGATGGAAGAGACACCTGAGAGGGCGGGGGACTAGAGGGTGCATGCAAAGATTGGATGTATGGATCACAGCATAGAGCCCAAATTGAAGTAAGGCGAAGTTATAAAACGCATTCGATGAGTTTTGAGGCACAGCTTGGGTGCTTGTTTTTTGAGAGAAGCAAGGCAGATTGGCAGGGCTGCGACAGAGGGTAGGCGTAAATGGGAGATCCTAGTAACAGACTAACTGATGTATGGGAGGGGTTCGTAACCCCGGAACAGCAGTATAGCTGCTGACAAATATAGGGTGAACGGGCTGGGGACATAATGTTACTTGTTGCCCCCGTTGGGCAGTTTGGGATGCTGTGCACATCCTGGCACAAGCGTAAAGTGGGCTGTATTGACTGTGTAGTTTGCCAAGTATTGTCCTTGGGAGGGGGTTGGGAAAGATTGGGTCCTTGGTTATGGACCAATATGAGTTATCTTGTAAGAATGAAGCGGTTGAAATACTTAAACAGGTATTCCAAGAACACAGGCTGGAAGGAATCACAATACCAAGGTTATGGTGCAAGATGTAAAATTCTTGAGTTGGAATGTTAGGGGGCTGGGCACCTGCACTAAGCGACATAGAGTCCTTTCGTTCCTTAAACAACACAATATCAAGTTCGCGTGTTTGCAGAAAATGCATCTGGATGATGTGGGTGCAACAAGACTGGCAAAAAAGTGGAGGGGCCAGCTGTTCCATTCCTCATAGTCTACACATGCCAGGGGTACATTGATCTGGGTGGCACCTGGTACTCCGTTCATGTTACAATTCATGGAAGCTGACATTGGGGGCTGTAATGTGTGCCTCTGGGGCAAGTTAGACGGGAGGGACATAGCTATATTGAATGCCTATGCCCCAAACACAGATAACCCTACTTTTTGTCCAGTACTGCAGGATTTAATCACAGCAGACTTTGAAGCTCCGCTCATATGGTTGGGTGATTTTAATTGTGTTGTGGATCCAGATCTGGATCGTCATCCCCCCAGAAGGAGGCCACGTATGACTAAGGAATTGCAAAACATGATGCAGCAGTTGGGTCTGAGAGATGTTTGGCGGATGCAACACCCGACACAGAAATTGTACACGTGTTTTACACCCACACACAACACTCAAAGCAGGCTAGATAGGATTTTAACAACTGAAGTTCCCTACTTGTTGGCAGCTGAGATAACCCACTTGGCGTGATTCATGTAGGATCATGCTTCTGTGTGCTGCGCAATACAGTGGAGTGCTAGGGTCCTGGGGCCCCACTCCTGGCGTATGCCACCCGATTTTTTAGAAGATTGTGTAGGCAACGAAGCACTTTCACAGGCGCTTGTGGACTATATATCCCTTAACTGGAATACCAGGGCAGCAGAGCTAACGAGTGGGACGCCATGAAAGCGGTAGTTCGTGGGGCGGGAATGGGACTGACCTATGGAGTGCGGAGGCAGTTGCAATCCGAGTTGCGAGACAGAGAGGACGCCTTGGCTGAATTGCAGTCGGGTATACATGGGCAGGACGACACACAGGAACAGGAGCAGGAACGCACACTGCGGGAAAAGGTTGCGGATACATGGGATAGATTGGATAAATACACACTTACCCAGTATCGACAAAGGCTACATGCGGAGGGAGACAAGTCTGGTCACCTGTTAGCATGGATCTTGCGTAGAGAACAGGCGCCCCCATCGATCACATGTATACGCACCAAGGCGGGTGAAATGGTGTACTCCAGAGCAAGCATACTGGAGCAATTTAGGCAGCACCTGCAACAGGTATATACATCTGATCCAGCGGTTAAGGTGGAATCCTATACTCCATTCCTGGAGAGCCTCCAATTGACGAAACTCTCTGCAAACGCTCGGACAACACTTGACGCGCGGCTAACGGAGGAGGAGATATTGGCGGCACTAGCAGATATACCTAAAGCTAAAGCCCCGGGGGTGATGGGTTCCCGATTGAATACTATCAGACTTGCTCAGCTAAATTGATCCAACCTTTGCTACAAACATTTAATTAATCTTTGGAGAAGGGAATAATGCCCCCATCAATGCGCGAGGGAAAAATTTGCATGATCCCAAAACCAGGGGGAGATAGTCTGGACCCTACGGCGTATCACCCACTCACAAGGATAAACACTGATGTAAAAATATTATGCAAGGTGCTGGCCAAGTGGCTGGGCCCACACATGGGACATCTGGTTCATGAGGACCGCAGCACCTATATGAATATTTGACGTTTAACACATATTTTACATGAGACGCAAGCAATCACTGAGGAGATGGCTGTGGTCTCCATCGACCTCGAAAAAGCTTTCGACACAGTGGAGTGGGGCTACCTCCAGGAGGTGCTGAGGGTTGCCCGGGTGGGGACCGCGATTCTGTAAGTGGGTCAAAATACTTAGTACAGACCCATGTATCATGGTCCGACTGGGGCAGTGTAGGTCTGCGAAATGGTCACTGGAGCGTGGCACTCGGCAGGGATGTCCTTTATCCCCGCTGCTCTTTGCCCTGGCCATAGAGCCCATGGCGGTATGGGCTAGAAGGGATCTTGATCGGTGGGGAATACGTATGGGGAACCTTACCCATCTAGTTTCACTATATGCGGATGACGCTCTGTTTTATGTTGCCTCGCCCCAAATGGGGATCCCCAGGCTCCAACAACTTCTAAAGGCCTTTGCCGAATACTCAGGCCTGCACCTCAATAGGCACAAGTCCTTGATGTTCCCATTAGCGAGGCTAAAGGAGTACAATCCTGATAATCTACCCAGTCTCGGGCTGCGTTGGGAGACAGATTCCTTTCGCTATCTGGGAATACAGATAGCGCATGGGAACACAAATGTGCTACAATTAAATATGGCTAAAGTGATTGAGTTCCTCAAGCGTTCGGTAGCATTTCGGAATACACTGCCGTTGTCCCTAATGGGTAGAGTAGCTGTGGCAAAGATGGTGGTATTACCACGGTGCCTGTACATACTGCAAAACTCGATGTGTGAGGTCCACATGTCCATATTCAGACAACTGAAGTCAATATTGATATCTCTCATGTTGGCAGGGAGGCGTAGCAGGGTGGCTCTGGAGGTTCTGATAAAGCGCTATGAGGAAGGAGGATTTGAGGCGCCCAGATTGGATCTGTATTATTATGCGGCACAGTTGCAGCATGCAGCCCGGTGGTTAGACGATGGTGATAATTGGGAGAAGCGCCTACTCAGTGGGCAAGTACAACCAGAAAACCTACCTGCAATACTAATGGAGGGAGCAGGCGCACCCGTGGATTTTCCATATATTGTAAGACATACGGCATTCATATGGCAAAGATGAGTGGAACGTGTACTTAGAAGGGCCCCATTCCATAGAGAATTAAATATTTGGGATCTAGCCCCAGTGCGAAGATTGGTTGATAATATGTCCTTTCAGGCGTGGAAAGAGAGGGGCTGATTGGTCCTGGCGGATCTGTACGCAAATTACACTTTCATTACATTTGAGCAAGCCAGTGAAGTGTTTGACCTGGGGCAGGGGCAGTATCTGCAGTATGCGGGTCTTATGGAACTGGTATGGGGCACATGGTCTACATACCCAAGCATGCCACAAACGACTGAGACATTGGACGTGCTGCTTATGTGTGGTGGTGGGAGCAGACTGGTGTCATTATTGTACAAGGCTATGAGGGCAGACTCGGGGACCCCATCACACAAAGCAAGAGATGCATGGAATGAGGAACTGCAACCACCATTGTCAGAGAAGGGGTGGGCAGGGGCATGCACATTGACGCGCATAGTATCATGCAATGCACGCTTAAAACTAATACTCTTTAATTTCCTGCAGTGAGTTTACATGACTCCCATTAGACTACACCGCATAGACGCGACCTAGCCTCACGAATGCCCTAGATGCACCATGGCTCAAGTAGGATTCCTGTATTTAGCATGGGAATGCGTAGAGGTACAGCAATATTGGGTAGGAGTAGCTGTGAAAGTGAGCGAGGGAATTGGTATCCATGTGGAAGTTAGTCAAGCTCACTGCCTCTTGGGGCAGGTGCAGAGGTCCAAGAAATGAAAAATGGCGTACAAATTACTGCAACTGGCCTTGGTATTAGCCAAACGGAGGGTGGCTATAGGTTGGATGAGTGTAAGAGCGCCTACATTGGAGAATCGGGTGAGGGATGTGCGTGAATGGTCTCTAGCTGAAGAGCTGCATATCCGAGCATGTAGGAAAAAGAAAAAGCTGGCAGAGGATATTGCAATTTGGAGAGAACTATGTAGGAACCTTCTTAACCCAGTGTGAACTGGAACTGGACAGATGGATTCCACAGATAGTGATGATGAAACATAGAGTAAGGACCCATTTGTACTGTAATGTTGCGTGGTGTATAGCTCCTCTATAACTATGACAATTATTTAATAGATTACTGTATAACATGCTGTTGTCCACGAATGTATGTGATTAATGTGTCATTAGATTCCACTATATTAAGATACTTGTGTCGATTAAGAGATGCTGAAGTCAGTGTATAACCGCACAAATGTTATTCTCAATTGAATAAATAAAGTAAAAAAAAAAAAATACTACTTAAAATAATTGAGGAGACAAAGTTACCAATATGTTTCATCCCCAAATTGAGGGCAGGGGTCACTTCATATTCACCCTGAATTGGTTTAAGGACTTCAGGTAAAACAGCAATGAATGGCGTACTGTTGGTGATGGTATATATATCTGCAAAAACAGTACCCCATGTGTTACACTCCTCCACCGGGGAAGCCATTCCAAGTGGAAGACACATAGTGAGAATTCTGAATTTTTCATGGGGTCCCATATAGGGAAACACTGAGTCCACCTGATTTGTTTTTTGTCCAATCAAAAGTGAAATTTCTCCTGTTTGGTAGGTATTTTACCCATAATGGCATTAATAGTTATAGGACTAATAGCAGGCATAGCCAGTTTAACCTGTCCAGCTTGAGGAGCCCTTGCTAGGGCAGCAGTTATTGTACGCAGAACATACTGCATTAGTCATCGATATAGTCTAACTAAGTGATTTAAAAGAGCAAGCGTATCTTGTTGTTGCAACTGTTGTGCATTAGGATGAGGTGTATAGCCTGCTAAGGCTAGCAGGTCACCCTATCATTACTGAGAGGACCCAGTCTGACATTTTGTACTGTGTTTGGGAGGGCGCCTTGGAACCAATTATTATGTTCTTGGTATGTTAAAGGAATTTCTAAATATTCATAATGTCTATTTGCATCAGGGACTGATGCTTCACCGTGTATGTGAAATGTTTGTGAATTGGCATCGACTGCAGGAAAGTCAACCAAGGAATAAAAAAAACGTACTTCTGTAATCTTTGTGTGACTCAACCATGAAGATAACTTCTCCACTTGTATTGGGAAGCCCATTTGTAGTTAAGTGTGTAGTTACTGCTTGCCTGCAATTTACAGGAATAAGTGTTGGAAGCACCATAGTTAATGAATGGAATTCAGTGAAAGGAAAATATTATAGTGGGAAATCCTTCTAAATAATCAAGGTTTATTAACCTACAGACATAAATAGGTGCTTCCTATTAAGCTGAAGGAGGATAAAAACCCTTATCACCATAGACGTCTCTGTATAGAGGTAATGAAGGTGCTTTCGACACATGCAAGTAAACTACTCAGGTGACTCAATTATTATTTATCATACCTAGAACGTTGGTGGCGCCACAAATTTTACAGTTACTACCAATCTTGTGGGACTGTGAATTTAAAACACCAGAACTTCATAATACAGAGACTCAGTCTTCTTTTATAATCAATAAAGTTGGTCTGTTTGGCTAGCTCACAGTACCGCATCTATACTCCTAAACCTTCAGAGTCATAGAAATTGTCATTAACCGAGAACATGGCTCTCAGATTCCCAAGGAAATTGTGGAAATAGATCACATTTTTTTGCTTGTCACTCTTGCATGCCCAAAATGCCACAAAGAAAAGATACAATATTGCATTTTCAAACATTTATTGAAAAGCTCTAATCTTTGCAAATAAAACATGATCTGCAATTGTAAGAAATATAAGACATAATATTGTAATGAGCATTATTATAATAGTGAAAAATACAAACAATTCAATCATGCTAATTATTCATAGCATTGCTAATGTTACTCCTATCTATTGCTAGGCTATATGCTAAAGAGAGTGTTCATTGGGAGTATCCATCTGCACGGTCTGTTGAAATGACCTAACCCCATACATTGGTAGTGTACGTCAGTTAGCCAGGATCAGTGGATTCCCAGATGCACTGCTGAGCATACAGCTATCTTCCTTCTCAGGATGAATGTCGGGGACAGCGCAACTGCATCTTTCAGCAGCGTTATGTGATGACCCTGGCAGAAGTGAATCTCTCACCGACTTCAGCACAGATGTGGTATCCATAATAAAAGAGTAAGATAGTCAAACTGTGTTAAAGGTGCAGGACAGCATTTTAATTAAACTGAAGCAGAAGAGTTGTCTCTTTGCAAGCACAGAAAATAAAACAATGCCTCTTGTTCTGAATCGGTGCTATCCTGGAAGAAATGTGTGCAATGGTCATTCTCACGATAGAAAAGCATGTACAAAGCACCCATAGAAAATGAGGCTAAGTTAACCAGAGAACTTAAATGGAAGCTAAGTGCAAGCCACATAACAGTAACAGATATCCCATCCACCGTATTACAAGTGCCATCGGAAATAATGCACTTGTAATACAGCAGACGGGATATTCATTACGTTTGTGATGGAGTAACCCATCCTCTGAATTGTAATCAGGTCTATAGTCGTTTAAAAACTCTAGCTCCTTCAGAACTGCCCAAATAAAAAAGAGAATATGGACCTTCTTGGGATGATCCACATACTATATATATAAATGGATGTCACCATGTGATATTGACCTAGAGTACTTCCAAAGTGATCCACTATTTCCTTCTTAAAATGCCCTGCCACCCAGAAAAATGCTATTAAATGAACATTTAATAAGACAGTGGCCTTTAAATGCTTGTGCTACAGAGAAGCTTGACAGTAAGCACCTGCTTTACTCCACCAATAGGTTCCACAACAGTGAAACACATATTTCTGGAGATAGAATTATAAAGGCAATATCATACTTTGTTAAAACAAATGTTACTAATTTTTGACTAGCTGAGGAAAGGGCACAGATTGCCCATTGACGCAGCTTCATTGACCAAAATACACTACTGAGGTGTGTTTTACAGGAAACGCATAGTTGAAGGCTCTTCATAAAGGATGGTTTTGATTTAAATGTAGCCACATGGAAATTGTTTGGTAGGAAATGGTGTATGTGAAAATTGGCAGTGACACTTATGGCCACAAAAGTAGGTCCTGTATGGGTATTGTTCCAGTTCTTTATTACCAGAGGAGTAAGCTGAGGATCCTATAAATCTATCTCACCATTAGAGCACAATGACTTGATTAGCTACCATGAGCATTTAGCCTCACTCATGTATTTAGACCCTGCACATCAATAACAGTTGCCAAGTATGCACTATGAGACACTATGGGTACGATTCACAAAGGTAAACTTAGACTTAAATCTAAGTTTAGCATTTTTCAGTATTTACAAAGGCACTTCCGAGTATTATCTTTACGACAGCAGAGTTTCTGCACTCGATCAGAGTTTTCGCACTTGGGGTGGAATCTCCACACTCAGGGCTGACTCTCCACACTTGTAGTGGAGAAAATGAGAACTACACACCTGACTAACTAATAAGTGCCTACACCTGAAATTAATAATTACAATTGAAACTTTTTAATTTAAACCACATAAAAGCAGCCCACATCCAAAACCCTGTTTCTTCCAGCTCATTTAACAACCTGAATGCTCCCTGTGTCACTTATATAGTCCTTGCCCTAGCTGCCTGCACCCTTTGAAATCTCCACCCAAGATGTTGCCCATCTTGAAGAAGAATCGTAATTTTGCAGAGGAGGAGACTGAAACCATTGTCAGATTTGTAGTCCAAAACTACAAAAAATTACATGGGCTAATCCCATATTTACAAGTGTGACACAGAAGGCAGCCTTATGGCAGCAGTTAATACATGGAATAACTGCATTAGGGGAGGACGTCCGGACCATGTGTGGCATAAAAAAGGTGTCACGATGAGAGGAGACGGGTGAAGGAGAAGTTCACTAGGATAGAGGTGGCAAGAGCTCTTTCTGATGGACCAACTGGAACCTATCTCCATCTCCTCCCACTCAAGAAGGACGTCCTCTTCATTATGCACCCCCGCCTGCTACATGAGCTGCATGTGACAGACTACCATATTGTGATGACAGGTAATAAATGAAGTACAAAGATCCATTCAATATGTAAATGTGTGTTTTCCCATTAGCAATTGTGACTTTGGAAGGCACTCCATGTTTGTGCTATGACTCATTGTGATTTGTGCTCTCATGTATTTCATTTTCTCAATCACACTGCAAGCCCCAAACCCTATGCAAATCAAATTCAAAGTTCCATCATCATCTTGAGTAAAAGTTGTAAATCCTCTACCTGGGTCTTCAGATATGAATTTTAACTAGGGCATGGATTTTACTTTGTTTGTGTTTCTATCATAACTGTATATTGTACTACATAGCGATGTTCATATATGTATATAAGCATCAATTGCTGTATATGTGAGTAATCTGCTATATTTAATTTGACTGGGGCAGAAGTCCCTGCACCTACAGGAGGTCGACTACAAGTCCAGGTCAACCACAACCACCTGCAAGAACTGATACATAAATATGCTAACAGGAAGTGTGGTCCATGTTGTACTGTAATGTTAAACAGTCATTAGATATATTTAGTCATGGCCATTTATTGGTTTTCTGCATGTAAACTCAACTAGTATATTTTAGTTCGACATGTATAATGTTGAATTTCATCAAAAATGCATCCGTATTCTTAAAAGCCCTGTGATATTGGCCAATAGCCTATTGCAGGCAAGAGTGACTTCTGCTCCTCGTAGTGATGTCACAAATGGTCAGGCACCACACAGCTGGCAATGGTAGACACTGGTAAGTTCATTTATAGATAACCTCACAAAAGACTTGGCCCAGATTCTCAAAGGTTTAGCGTTTGGTTAGCGTTACTTTTGTAATGCTAAATCGACGCTAAAACGTTTTTGGGATTCGCTAACCAAATTGGTACTTGCACTGGTTTGCATGGAAAAGTAATGCAAAGCAGCGCGAAACGCTGCTTTGCATTACTTTGCGTCAAGGGGGCGTTACATGCATTATACATGGGCTTACCCGTGCTACTGCCCATGCCTTTTGATGCTAAGCATTATTCCTAAGCATCAGTAGAAAGGGTTTAGTGCTAAAAATTAATGCTTCTGAAAAGCAGGCATTAAACGGAAAAATGCTTTCATTTCTCCGTGCTTTTCTCACTTTGCATGCGTTCTGCACTGTGCAGCACACAAACAAGGTAGGAAAAGCTTTTTCACTTGTCTAAGCACAGTATTTTGTACAGGAAGGATACCCTTCCTGTAAAAAACCGATGCTAGACTCAGCACACACCTTAGCACTATGGAGCTAAGGTGTGTGCATGGCACTCGGCAGACGAAATCAGCCCCGGCGCAAGGGAGAGGGGAGGAGAGATCCATATCTTTGTGAATATGGTGCTCTCCTGCTCTCTCCCTGTCATGCAACGCAGTGCAGAAGTTTTGGCTTCTGCGCTGTGTTCCATGACAGCCACGAGAATCTGGGCCTAATTATCATATTAATGGATGACATGTCAGCATTATGTGGCTTTGCAAACATCCCTGTTGTCACCCAGCTCAATATGCACAAATATGGTTTATAACATTAGAATCCTTCAAAACATGTTGTGTAATATGAGTGTACGACTCAACATTTCTAATCAATGTAAAATGTATTAACACAATAATTCAGATTGTCTCCTCTAAGGGGGTGTGGCTCCAACTATTTAGAAAGTGGATTTGATTAACACATACATATTGTTGTAACAAATACGCAATTTAAAAAAAAATATGTTTATGTTGGCCTCATTACAGCTGCTTTCAAGACCACATCAGTCATCAAGTGCACCAACATCAACACACGTCGGCTCCCAGGAGACTGACTGGCAGCAATTTGTCCCACTACCATCTGTCTGTCAGGATAGTGTGACAAAATATGTAGGTAACTATTATCTTGCATTGTGTTCACAATAGCTAACTTTAGGAGAAATTAGCTTGCCTCATAATGTAACTTGTTCTAAGAATGTAATGGTGGTAGGTAATGTACCCAGTGATGTCCATGCTTTGTTGTTCATTTCACTTTATGATAATGCTGACAATTAATGAAGGTGAAACTTCTTTTTGAAGCTGCTCGATCGAAGAACTCGTCATGGAGTGGGCTTTCTGATTAAGCTGCTGGGGGCACCAGCCCGGTGGACTCTGCTCCCAACCTTCGTGCCACTCGCCTACTTCGGACGCCTGCTGGACCCGCGCCCCGCATGAGCGACGCAGCTGCTTGCTCCCTCACACTTGCCAAGTCTCAGTCGACACCCCTACCCTTGCCTGGGGTCGGTGAAGCCACAGAGGAGTCGGCTCGGGAGTGGAGCACAACACCCTAGAAGCCCAGTGAGTGCCTCTGCTCCCTGCTTTTACCATGTCCGACGTCTGCTCAGACATTCTGTCTGCCTCCGGTGCAAAGCAACATCGCTGGAGCCCAGTGGGATTCCGGTCGGCTGTCCCCACTCCAATTTCACAGCGCCTGAAGATTGACAGGGATGGCCCCTCCCTCCCCCCTCCCTATGCCGATCTGCCTCTTTGGCATGAGCCGCTCTCCACTGCCCACGCCAACCTGTCCGCTTGTTTAGTGGCAGATTGAGACAATATATGTATCTGCTACAAGAGCGTTCCCACTTGACCTATGTCAAATTCACCATTGGCTTCCTACAGCTCAATTGGGCTCCCCTATTTTTGCAATATCACAATATTCACAAAAGTTTATTTATTCAAATCCATTCTTTTTTTGATTTCGATTCAATTTATCAAAAGTTAAAAACAATTTTTTTAGTACAAAAACATGACTGTTTATAAAAAAAATGTTTTTTCATATGCAATGTCCTTGTTTTCAATTTATCATCGCAACATTTCAACATTTCAGCATTTTTAATTGATATTCATTGCATGTTTGATTTGCGAAAGATAATGATAACCCCATATAGTAATCTATCTAAGCACCACAACTACCTCACATCACATCACACCCTAATCTAACATACTCATGCATTCTTCACACACATCCTTCAACCAGCTACAAAGGCATACACTATTAGATCATGATTGAGAATCCTTCACTGGTTAATCATGATTATGTTGCCAGCTAGATGTCCATACTGTCGACGCACGTTTCGGTGGGTGAATTGATTCAAAAACCACCTTCTTCAGGACCTCCCTTTGTTAATTTAATTTCTAAAGGAGGGTGCTGGGGTATCTGAAAATTAAAGGGGATGCTTTAGAATGGGGGACGCCCAAACTTTGCTTTAAAATACAGTGGAGAGTACTACTCATTCTTTAGAGCGAAGTTAATCAAACTTTGAAGAGAAGGAAAAGGGAAGAGGAGAGAGAGAAAGAAAAGGGATAAGAAAAGAAAAGAAAAGTGAATACCATCCTTCACCCTGACACCCAATGTGAAAGGAATTCTGGTAAGTCAACTGATTGACTGGCATTCTTATTTTTTCTAAGAGTGCAAAAGGTTACCACATTGTGAGTTACAGCATCTAATTCTTAAAGTGAGGAAGTGATACTGAAACAGTTTTCACCTTATATCCCTTCCGTTTTTATCTTTTTTGGTGAGCATTCCTTTTTTTTTAATTATCTAACCTTAATGTGTGCATAGTGTAAGTTTATTACTGACCCAAAAAAAGGGACGAGATGGCGTCACGGTCCTTGGTTGGTCTCTTGTGCACGGTCAGGAAACTTTGTCCCAAGATCGGTATGTTTTTAATGTTCTTTCTGTGCCCGTTTCTTGTATCTATGGTGGTATAATTTGACATATTTGTTACTCTGTATCTTATTTGCTTATACTGATAGTTAGTTACTATGCTGCTTATGTGCCAGAACTGAGGACACATTACCCATTTTTTAGTCTTTGTGTAGTTGGATTATTATGTTCCGTCCTCGTGCTTCTAGCGAACAGTGCGCTTAGATTCGTTTTACCTCTTCAATCCTCAGGTGAGTGAAGGCATACTCTGTCATTATTTGTTCATTATCCTTTCTGCCCGTAGTATCTTAAAGGGATAAAGAAATATATATGGTATATTGTATTGCCATTCATATATGTAAGAAACGGCTACTGGCTCAAATTTCTTATCTAGCGGCTTTACCTAAGCATATCAAAAAGTCCTCACGGCCACGAGGTTTCTGCTATAGTATTCCTAATCTGTTTTGGGATATTACAAGTAATGAATTGCTGTTGTTACAGAGGTTTGCCTTTCTGTAGTGCAGAAAAAAGTATTCTCATTTATACTGCTTGGTCTCGGTTTGTATACACTCGTATCTCACTACTTGGCTGTCACTGCCTTGTAGCCTACACAGCATGTCTAGCTGCCGTATGTGAAATCCTTACTCTCCCTCCGCCTCAAAATATCGCCTGTTCGTCGGTCTCCACTTACTTGTCATTCCTGAAGTCGCCCGTATAGTGAGTCGTTCTCGTTTCGCATCACGGAGAGGAATGGCAACGTGGATGCCAGACTCATACAGGGGGCTTGGCGTGACATGCACTACGTGGCGTGCACACGTGACCGAACGTGAGACAGCGTTTGTGTCTGACAGATCCGCCATCTTAGAGGAGGTGTCTTTCTTTATGTTTCTCATGGATGGTCAGAGCGTCAAACTCGCAGTATACATTATACACTTTGTGTAGATGTTAAATAATTAAAACATTAAGGTATTCTGGACATTTATTTGGTTATGTGGGCATAATGTTGGCAATGATATTATTTGTCATAGATATATAGACCGCACTGGACGGAGCAATCTGTTTAGGAGATAAATGTAGTATGTTATTCTATGGGCTCTCCTAATGATGTTACTGCCTTTAACTGTCTGTTGATGTGTAGCCTGTTTGTATTGGCAGTCCTTGTGAGAGATTTTCTATGATTTACATAAGAGTACATGCGCCATATTTAGTTGGTGTTCTATAGGTACTACTGTAATACTGCTAATCAGGGGTCCTCTTGATAGGGTGATCATGCTAGAATGTCAGTGCTAACATGATATCTACCTCTATATGACTCCGAGTATAACAGGTTGTTATGATATTTTTGAAGACTTATTTGATGCTGTATCTCTTCAGCCTCCCATACATGGCTTAATTAGTGTGAGTGTATCCTATTTGTTTATAAAGACAACTTGGGTAGACTGTCCAATACACATCGGTCCCAAAGGACACATCGTTGTATTGTGCTCAAGACTAGCCTCCAATAAGATCTATGCCTTGAGTGGTAGGACATAGGGTGAGTTGGTTCATGTAACTTTCCAAACTATTTCCTCATTGAGGCCCTCCTTCACAGTATTAAGAGTGAAAATCCAGTATGTCTCTCTAAGTTTGCGTGTGTCCGTCTCACTTCGTCCTGGTTTGGTCTTTATCTTCTCAAGGATGAGCCAGCGCAGGTCCTTTACTGTATGTGTGTACTCATGACAATGTTGTGCCAATGGTGCTGTGAATTTTTTTTTTGTTTGCTGATTTGTGTTCAGAGTAACGTACTCTGAACTCTCTCCCCGTTTCCCCAATATAGCCTTTGTTGCAGGGGCATATAATAAGATAAATGATATTGCTGCTCCTGCAGTTTGTCATATCATGGAGCCTGCCTGACCTCAAAGGAAAGCCATAGAAGCGGTGGCAGCGCTACTGGGCAGAACTGAGGGGGAACGACCGGATGGTTTTATTCTAGAGTGCCTGGAACTAGTCTTGTACCAAAACTATTTTGAGTTCAATAATGACTTGTTCCAACAAGTGAAGGGGACCAGCATGGGAGCTTCCTGCGCTCCTAGCATCGCGAATATCTTCATGGGGGAGTTTGAGCGGAAACACATCTTCAATGAGATAGCGCCATATCATGAAAATGTAAAAATATGGCGAAGATTTATAGACGATATCTTCCTAGTATGGGAGGGGGAAGAACAGTCACTGGTGGACTTTATATCTTGGTTAAACCTGAGCGATGCAAACCTCACATTCACAGCCAACTATAGCAATGAACATGTGGAATTTTTAGATATTGTCATCTCAGGTAGGAATGGACATTTAGAAGTTAGCTTCCATAGAAAACCTACAGCTAAAAATACAATTTTGAAACACGACAGCTTCCACCCAAGCTGGCAAAAAGACTCTTTACCATTTAGAGAGTTTTTAAGAGTGAGGCGCAACTGCTCCAACATCTCAGAATTTGATTTTCATGCAGGACAAATGAAACAAAGATTGTTAGATAGAGGGTACCCTAAACGGCTGGTCAGAACAGCTTACAAAAGAGCAAGATTTTACAACCGAGATGCTCTTCTGTCAGGAACAAAATGTAAACAAACAGATAAACTAGTCTGTGTTATCAACCACTCCACATTAAACTTTAAAGTTAAAAAAATACTAGAGAAAAATTGGAATATCCTTAATGCCACCAATGATCAAGACAAATTGGAGAAACCTATTTTGGCGTACCGTAGAAATGACAATTTAAAAGACAAGTTGGTCCATACCAGAGACTATCAGCCAAAAACTCTAGGAGACAGAACAGTGACAGGTCTACCCGCCATTAAAGGTAATCACAGATGTGGTACATGTGCAGCCTGTGACACAGCGATAGTCACAGACAGATGGGAATACCAAGGAAGGTCAGGCAGGCTCCATGATATGACAAACTGCAGGAGCAGCAATATCATTTATCTTATTACATGCCCCTGCAACAAAGGCTATATTGGGGAAACAGGCAGAGAGTTCAGAGCACGTTACTCTGAACACAAATCAGCAATCAAAAATTAAAAATTCACAGCACCATTGGCACAACATTGTCATGAGTACACATATACAGTAAAGGACCTGCGCTGGCTCATCCTTGAGAAGATAAAGACCAAACCAGGACGAAGTGAGACGGACACACGCAAACTTAGAGAGACATACTGGATTTTCACTCTTAATACTGTGAAGGAGGGCCTCAATGAGGAAATAGTTTGGAAAGTTACATGAACCAACTCACCCTATGTCCTACCACTCATGGCATAGATCTTATTGGAGGCTACTCTTAAACACAATACAACGATGTGTCCTATGGGACCGATGTGTATTAGACAGTCTACCCAAGTTGTCTTTATAAACAAATAGGATACACTCACACTAATTAAGCCATGTATGGGAGGCTGCAGAGATATAGCATCAAATAAGTCTTCAAAAATATCATAACAACCTGTTATACTCGAGTCATATAGAGGTAGATATCATGTTAGCACTGACATTCTAGCATGATCACCCTATCAAGAGGACCCCTGATTAGCAGTATTACAGTAGTACCTATAGAACACCATCTAAATATGGCGCATGTACTCTTATGTAAATCATAGAAAATCTCTCACAAGGACTGCCAATACAAACAGGCTACACATCAACAGACAGTTAAAAGGCAGTAACATCATTAGGAGAGCCCATAGAATAACGTCCTACATTTATCTCCTAAACAGATTGCTCCGTCCAGTGCGGTCTATATATCTATGACAAATAATATCATTGCCAACATTATGCCCACATAACCAAATAAATGTCCAGAATACCTTAATGTTTTAATTATTTAACATCTACACAAAGTGTATAATGTATACTGCGAGTTTGACGCTCTGACCATCCATGAGAAACATAAAGAAAGACACCTCCTCTAAGATGGCGGATCTGTCAGACACAAACGCTGTCTCACATTCGGTCACGTGTGCACGCCACGTAGTGCATATCAAGCCAAGCCCCCTGTATGAGTCTGGCGTCCGCGTTGCCATTCCTCTCCACGCCGCAAAACGAGAACAACACACTATACGGGCGACTTCAGGAACGACAAGTAAGTGGAGACCGACGAACAGGCGATATTTTGAGGCGGAGGGAGAGTAAGGATTCCGCTTTTTGTGAGCTAATTTCACATACAGCAGCTAGACATGCTGTGTAGGCTACAAGGCAGTGACAGCCAAGTAGTGAGATACGAGTGTATACAAACCGAGACCAAGAAGTATAAATGAGAATACTTTTTTCTGCACTACAGAAAGGCAAACCTCTGTAACAACAGCAATTCATTACTTGTAATATCCCCAAACAGATTAGGGATACTATAGCAGAAACCTCGTGGCCGTGACGACTTTTTGATATGCTTAGGTAAAGCCCCTAGATAAGAAATTTGAGCCAGTAGCCGTTTCTTACATATATGAATGGCAATACAATATACCATATATATTTCTTTATCCCTTTAAGATACTACGGGCAGAAAGGATAATGAACAAATAATGACAGAGTATGCCTTCACTCACCTGAGGATTGACGAATCTAAGCGCACTGTTCGCTAGAAGCACGAGGACGGAACATAATAATCCAACTACACAAAGACTAAAAAATAGGTAATGTGTCCTCAGTTCTGGCACATAAGCAGCATAGTAACTAACTATCAGTATAAACAAATAAGATACAGAGTAACATATATGTCAAATTATACCACCATAGATACAAGAAACGGGCACAGAAAGAACATTAAAATCATACCGATCTTGGGACAAAGTTTCCTGATGGTGCACAAGAGACCAACCAAGGACTGTGACGCCATGTCGTCCCTTTTTTTTGGGTCAGTAATAAACTATGCACACATTAAGGATAGAGTATTAAAAAAAAGGAATGCTCACCAAAAAAGATAAAAACGGAAGGGATATAAGGTGAAAACTGTTTCAGTATCACTTCCTCACTTTAAGAATTAGATGCTGTAACTCACAATGTGGTAACCTTTCGCACTCTTAGAAAAAATAAGAATGCCAGTCAATCAGTTGACTTACCAGAATTCCTTTCACATTGGGTGTCATGGTGAAGTATGATATTCACTTTTCTTTTCTTTTCTTCTCTCTTTTCTTTCTCTCTCTCCTCTTCCCTTTCCCTTCTCTTCAAAGTTTGATTAACTTCGCTCTAAAGAATGAGTAGTACTCTCCACTGTATTTTATAGCAAAGTTTGGGCGCCACCCATTCTAAAGCATCCCCTTTCATTTTCAGATACCCCAGCACCCTCCTTTAGAAATTAAATTAACAAAGGGAGGTCCTGAAGAAGGTGGTTTTTGAATCAATTCACCCACCGAAACGTGCGTCGACAGTATGGACATCTAGCTGGCAACATAATCATGATTAACCAGTGAAGGATTCTCAATCATGATCTAATAGTGTATGCCTTTGTAGCTGGTTGAAGGATGTGTGTGAAGAATGCATGAGTATGTTAGATTTACGGTGTGATGTGATGTGAGGTAGTTGTGGTGCTTAGATAGATTACTATATGGGGTTATCATTATCTTTCGCAAATCAAACATGGAATGAATATCAATTAACAATGCTGAAATGTTGAAATGTTAAAATGTTGCCATGATAAATTGAAAACAAGGACATTGCATATGAAAAAACTATTTTTTTATAAACAGTCATTTTTTTGTACTAAAAAAAATTGTTTTTAACTTTTGATAAATTGAATCGAAATAAAAAAAAGAATGGATTTGAATAAATAAACTTTTGTGAATATTGTGATATTGCAAAAATAGGGGAGCCCAATTGAGCTGTAGGAAGCCAATGGTGAATTTGACATAGGTCAAGTGGGAGCTCTCTTGTAGCAGATACATATATTGTTTCTTTCCCCCTTCTCCCAGACCTCAAAATTATCACTTAGGGTGTACGTTCTAGACATTACATTAGTGGCAGATTGAATCCAGCGGTGATCATGCACAATCGTCGTTGTTCTCCCCGGGAAGTGGGTTGAGGACAATCCACGCCCTGTGCACAGGACCTTGGTTTTGGTGCCCCCAGCCCAGGCGGAGAGCACCACATGCACTGGAGGAGTGACGTGCAGGACATTTTGACCCCCCACCAGTCTCTGAATTCACAGTTCTGGAGGCGCTGCAGCCCATGGCCCTCTCTCTTTGGGAATCGGGAGGGCCCTTCTGCCATTTTGTGGATCTCCTACCACCTTTCCCCTACTTCCTACCTCACCACTCGACTCACCCTCAGAGGATGGCCACTTCAGAGCTAGAAATAAACAAAAGACTCAATCACAAGTAAAATCATCTGAAACTAAGGAAGGACCATGACCCTACCTCCACATTGATTTAGCTGTAATCAAAGCAGGACTATGGCCCTACCTCAAGAACCAAGAATGGAACGGCCATCTTTGAGCGGTCTTAAGAAATCCCGGATACTGTATTATGGAGCAGACTCCCCTACATCTTCCCTCACTATACTCTCAGAAACCCTGACTCTTATCCTATTTTCTACTGTCCCCCCCAAACTGGATTTGTAGGCAATTAACCCGCCCCTTCCATTGGCTACTGCTCCCCTCTAATTTACATGAGACACCTGACCCATCCTGATATGGTCCAAACTTGCGGGACCCCCCCTCAAAACCCTCATAAATGATGCCCCACCAAGGACAGAACCACAGGCTGTCCCCCTCTCCCTTTCTATCACTTCCTCAATCCAGATTTAAAAAAATAACTAAAACAAATCTAATTTCCCTCTAGACACCCGTCTCTCGAGTATCTCTACTCATAGTCTGTCTCCACACGACCCCCCTAGTGTGAAAGATGTCAAGAAATACTCGCCTACGCTGCCAGACCGCCACCAATCCCTCCACCCCCACACATCACATTAACCTGAAACCCCACGGCCCACACTCTTTCTCCATCTCCTACCCCCTAACCTTTCAGCCAACACCAACAAACTCTTTAAGCACGGATTGCTTAAGCAACTCCCTGAAACACTCATAGCAGACCTCTACCACAACACCTCCAGAGGAAAAACTAAAACAAATCAAATTTTTTACACCACTGATCAGGCTAAGGGGAGAAAGAACATAGCAAGTCACCTCCAAGTCACTAATGCCACCAACATCCCCCACGGCCATAAATTACTGATCACCAACTCACCCGCCTTCAAAGGCAATGCCACTATAACCCTATACAGAAACGGCATAGTCATGGTCTAAGCCAACGAATTTAACCTACGCCAATTTGAACTCATCTTCCCCAAACTACACAGTCCCATTGCTAGTCCCTCCAACTACCCAACCTCTACCCAACCCACCCCCCAGAACTCTCTACAAAGAATTACACTCACTAAACCTACCATCAACTCACACCCACTGCACTCTACACCATCCCTCCCGATCCCTCTTTCCTCCCAGAAACTACCCCATCATTCCCCCCCTCACCCCACTCAATACACTAAACCCGCTCTACCTACCACTAACAACCTCAACACTCGTCATACCACCACCCAAGCCACAACCAAAAAAGCTTTAGGACACTCACTAAACTCACTCCCCTCGACCAGCTCAGGGATAAACACCCGGCCCACCTCTACCAACAGTCCAGCCACACCAGAACACCCTAGCCCCAACCAACACCACCAAACTTACAGCCCTCTCAACTCCCTTCCCTTCTCCACCCTTAACCCAGTTTCTGCAGCCTCACTTACCGAACACATTACACGCACGGAAAAATAACTCAAATCCCTCCTTTCACAGAACTGTATGCCCACTACATCCTTAACTAAAAGCCTAACCCTCCTTCAAAGACAACTCGATGTAATCATTCAGGGCATAAACAAAATCCTCACCAACACCAAAGCCTCCCCTATCCCCACCCAACATCGACATATCCCCTCCCACTCAAACATCAGTGAACCTTCTCAGCTTCCCAAATCCAATACGATTAGCTGGTGCACCACCCCTCTCAGCAACTAAACATCACAGACCGAGAAGAATGAGCCCTACGATGCCCTTGAGAGAGGCCATGGATCTTGCCAAGTCATACAACCTCAAGTCAGCCCCTACCCCCCCATCCTCCAACATTCAGGGGATCACTGGAACCGGCAGAGACATCAAGCCTCCTAGGATTATAAGACCTCCATCACAACTCACCGCTATACCTCTGGCTCCCCCCTCCCAAAATCACACCTCTAGCTGCAAGGTAAACTGCATGCTAATAAACTGTAGGTCAGCAACCAAACACGCAACAGAATTGGCTGAGACCATACTGAACTATGACATCAGCATTGCGTTTGTCACCGAAATCTGGCTCAACTAATCATCCTATCCAATCCTTGACCTCCTAGTCCCCCCAGATTTCTCTTTCGTCAAGAAGGACAGGTTAGACCATTGCGGTGGTGGCATATCCATCATTCATAAGAATAGCATCACGTTAACTGAAATAAAAACCATCTCCTACTCAACATTCGAATATCTCAGCACCAACCTAACACTAAAAGACAACAAAGTAACAAAATGCCATCTGCTATACCACCCTCCAGGAAACTCCTCCACTTTTGGGGAACAACTATCTGACCTACTAACACATTGCTCCCTCTCCAACTCTGACAACATTATCCTAGGTGACTTCAATCTCCACTGGAACAATGAAAAGGACACACTAATACAGTCCCTAAATGAACTTCTACTCAGCAAAGATCTCACCCAACACTGCAAGGGACAAACCCACCAAAGGCTCTACCCTAGATGCTATCATAGCCAAAAACTAAATAATAAGCATCAACAACTCTCTCCCAATTGACTGGTCAGATCACCACATCATTCTATTCAACATTAACCAAGCTACAGCGCCTCCAAACCGAGCCCAATCTACCCATCAATGGCGCAGAAACCTCAATCCTCTCCCTCTCCCTGACTTGGAAGAAAAAATATCATCTCTACTCCCTCCTAACACAGACTACCTCAATACTGACGAGCTCACTACCCTATACAACATAACGATAAAATCCGCCCTTGACCAACTAGCCCCCCTAAAATACAAAAAAGGTCATAGATACTCCGTCAAGAGCCTGGTTCAACAAAGACTTCAACTCTGAAAGAAGACAACTCGTAGCCGCTGAAAGACTCTGGAGAGCAAACCCATCCTCAACCAACCTCCTCCAACTCAGAAAAGAACGCAGGAACTACAAAAAGCACATCCTCAAAGAGAAAGCCACCTTCTTCCAAAACAACCTAGACAAAGCCAAAAACCACCCCAAAGACCTCTTCAACATCATCCGAAATCAAACCTCCAAACCTCCCAAAGAAAATCCCACTGCCTCTAAAATACAATGTGACTACCTAGCCAAATTCTTCAATGAGGAAATCAACAAAATTGAACTCTCCTTTGACCATCACGCACAAACCCAACCCAGCGACTCTTCTCCCAAAATGGAAATAACCCCAACCTTAGCTCACTCCACTATCCACAAAACTGAGACTCCTCCCCATTAACAACCAGACAAACCTTAGGTTTAGGTGGGAACTTACACTCGTTTCTCCAATGCCCTAATTTTCCGCAATTATGACATGGCCATTTCTTCTTTGCCTCTTCTAGACTCACTTGACCCTTTCCTTTACCTATGTTTGGTCGCATTTTATTCTGTCCTGATTCGTTTCCATTATTATTGTCCAATTGAGCTTCTTGTTTTTCTGCCACCTTCACTTGTGCCCACATTGCCTTTTCTTTCAACTTACGTTGTTTACTCTCTATTTCATCACTACAATACTTAGCATATCTCAGTACCTTATCTACACTTCCATTCTGCCAGTTTATCATGTGTTGCTTAATCATATCACTTATTTCTGGTTTCAGGCCAAACACAAATCGGTATACAAAATGACTCATGTCCTTTTCACTCAACTCCTCATAACCACTATACTGCTTGAAAACCAATAACAGTCGCTCATAATATGCATGTACAGACTCCTTACTTTCCTGTGTAGTTCTATCAATTTTAACCCAATCTGTCTCTTTAGGAGGAATCTTATTCTTCAAAAAGGTAATCACCTTATCGTACTTCTTCATTACATCAGGACCTGGAGCTCCTGTTTTAGGATCTCTTGGATATTCTGTAGTTGGCCAGTCAACTGTAATCTTACATTCGGACCATAAATCTGTTGGTACCACTATGTCAAACAATCCATCTAAATCTATCCACAACACTTTTGAGACCTTTACAAACCTTTCTACTTGTCGGTACCACTCAACTGGCTTCTCTCTTAACTTTGGAAAGTCATTGGTAAATGACAGTATGTCCTGCCTAGTCCAGGGAACATGCACGTAACTACCACCTGGAGTTTCTCTCATGGGGTATTCTTTGACAACAGATTCTTTTTCAGTTATCATAAAAGCCAATGAACCTTTGTCTGTACTTTTCTCATTCTTCTTTGTCCATCTAACCTTCCATCTGTCCACATCACCCCATTTTCTCAACAACACAATTAACTCCTTTATCTGTGTCAGCCTTCCTGCCGTGTTCAAATTTTCAATATCTTTTTCACAAAAGTCTACTCTGTATGGTTTCTGCAACGTTTTCACTTTTGCAAAATCTATTCCAATCTCACTAGCCACTTCTTCTAGTTTGTCATGTAAATTCTTTGCCCTCCATGTTATACTTTTGCACAGAAACATTATTTCATCATCCTGATAATTTTTTATCTTTTCGGTACCAATCGTTCCTAGAATTAATTCTTCCATATCTATTTTTAATCTGATCACATCTAATGGTTTTTCTTCTGTTTCTTTTATTTTAAAAGCTTTCATCCACTCATTCAACTCATCAGGAGTCGGACCTATGGGTGTATTATTTAGTTCTATCCAGTTACCACTCTTTTCAGGCGTTTCTGTTGCAGATTCTGTTACCATATGCATTTTCCTACCATTGCACTCATTCACCGTTAAATTTGTAGGTGGACTTGGTCTGTAAGTACTAGCCAAATTACTTGTACTTGCACTTTGTTCCATCCTTTCCTTTTCTCTCTGAAATTGTGAACTCAAGGGAATCACCAAAGATCGTTCATCAATTTTCTGATTCTCAAAAACTGGTATTACTGGACCTATTGTTACAGGCACAGTAACTGCTTCCATATTTTTCGTTAATTCTCTAATTTTCTCAGTTAGTTCTTTTGTTGTCCTTGCCAATTCGCTTGCATTGTCGCTTTCTATTCCTTCATTTTGAGAAGTTCTCATTTGTTCTTGTGACCTATTTACTTCAATTCACTTTTCCGGACTTTTATTTCGCATAGTCTCTATTAGTGGCGCATTTGGTGTCACCACTGTAGAACTCTGCTGATACGGAGGTGGATTTCTATTTAAAATATCTTCCAGCAACTCGTCATCCGTTTCGCTCTCATGCATATACTTTTCTCTCTCTATATGTTTCTTTTTCTCAGTCCGTTTTTCTTAGTCCCTTCCTCAACTGTAAAAGCTGGGAACAAACCTCCTGTCATGTTAGCACATCTCCATCGTTTTATTCTGTCCTCATGATTTACTCCCCACAATCTTCCAGGCATAAACTCATGATCTCTCATTCCTCTGAATCTCTCTCGTTCATACATCTCATCTTCCCATTCCGTCAAAGCTTCAAACTGTGTTGGTCTAGGTCTAGGTTCCAACTTACACATTTTTTCTCGCAAGTTTCGCAAAACCGCTACACTAAATGATCCATTCTCAGGGAAAGCCAAAGCACCATCATTCTTCGTATATTTAGCCCAATTTTCCAACCATATGCACGTATGATATCCATATTTCAGCATCATATGTGAAGCCGCTGATTTCGGCGGAGGAATTACTTGTCCCTCTCTAGTCACAACCTTTTTGTCTTTCTTAAAGAAATTCTTCAATTTCGTCGTCCATGACGTTCTCTCCCTTTCATACTCGTAATACGGCATGTTTTCTATTTGTTTCTTTTTTACGCTAACGCTGTTCTATGTACGGAACTTCGACCAATTACAGCGCGACTCACACTAACGTACCAATCAGAACAATTCCCACCGTCCGTGAACCAACCAATCCTAGCGCGACACTTTTCTACGTCACTCCTGCTCTGTGTTCACGTGACTAGCGCACTATCCAATGCTAGCGCAGCACTGTTCCACGTCACTTCTACTCTTTACCCCTCCTTTACAAAATTTATCGGCAATTTTTTCTTTTCGCTGTTTTCTTCGTTAGTTACAACAATTAAAACAATTCCATAGTCTGATTCGCTAAACAAAAGTGACAGCTTTGTCCTTTTACACAAGAATCCTGTTTTTCCAGTAGGCAGCGCTTACCTCTACCCTACCACAGAATTATTTACTCTCGTCGATAAAGTAGCACTTCCCTCTACCTTACCCTTCTTTCAAACAAACAATTTACTCGTTTCTCTGGGGATAAGACACATGTGGAGACTAGTCTCCTGAGAATTAAGGCCAAAGTTTCACAAGTAAACGTGATTTGCTATCTCAATTACACACTTTTCGCACAGAAATCCCTAACATAACACAACCTGCGTTATTACCAAAATGAATTCAGACCATGTACCAAATTCCATGTGACTTCTCTTGCCACACGTGTTCCACTTCCTACATCCCAGAAGCGTGAAAACTCACATATAACATAACGTGACTCAACATATAGTGTTAGTCATCAAAAAATAATCAATAATCAATAAACAATAATCACTAAACTAATCTATAGAAAACCATAACTCTGCTACCAAAAAATCTGATGCAGCGCGTACAATAAAAACTACTCTCCTCCCAGGTTACTTATAGGTCATCCAGGGGCAAACTATATTTCTCATATCCACATGACGATGGGGCCCATAAACATCGCCTAACACACATGCACACTCCTGGATTTCCTTTACACCTTTATGAAATTCTGTACTCCTAGGAGAAGCATGAGAACTAAATGGAGAACACCATTTATGTACCGCTGGAAGAGCCAGGATATCTTATTACCTTAATTTGTCACTTTCTTTTAGTTATTTCTTAAGATATTCCTGCTCATTGTTTTGTCGATGAATCATTCATGTAAGAAATTAGTTCATAGTGATTAAGACCAG
The DNA here is from genome assembly GCA_963921515.1 of Calotriton arnoldi. Taxonomy (NCBI): domain Eukaryota; kingdom Metazoa; phylum Chordata; class Amphibia; order Caudata; family Salamandridae; genus Calotriton; species Calotriton arnoldi. Next base: position 89,416 of record CAWUFW010018132.1, on the reverse strand, counting down.
CTGAATCACAATAACCAATTACTAATGTCACAATCATTTAGGAAAATAACCACTGAGTCATTTTTGGTTTAAAGAATCTTAAATTTTATATAATTTTTAAAAAGCATGAGAAAGAATTTAATACTTTATTCAATTATTCATTCTTAAATTCAAATATTTATTAAGCATAATCAATTTATTGCAGAAAGAAAATTTTTGTCATGAAGCCAAAACCCTAATTACCTGCCTAGCTTCCTAATTTAGCCTAATGATTTCTAACCTAAGTTAAGAATTAGAAATAGCCTGATTCTCATACTCAACTGGAAAATTAAGACAGCAACAGCAACTTCAGCTCGTCAGCATCAGCTACCTGCAACCCATCTCATCTAACAGTCTTTCAGCATCTCCCGCTCAGTAAGGGATCGATCAGGACCACCCAGCACTGGAAGCCACCAACACGACTCTCCAACTCCTCTCCTGACTGTGACTGCAACCGCGACTGACCCCCTCCCACTAAGAGTAGGCCCTCTTATACCCTAATTCTAACTTTGCTAACTAACTGTTGCAACATTAATAACACGCTTTTCTTTCATTGGTCCATGCATGTCAGCTTATTCATTCTTTTAATCAAGTTCTCTTGGATTCAAGGGTCCTTGGATCATTTCCTTTCCCATACGCTTAAACATTTTTCATCCGTTTCGATCAGTACATTTGTAACTTCTTTCGACACATTCGAGAACTCCGCAGTCATTGTCCTTTCTCTTAAACTTGTTTCCCACGGGCCTTCTGCTGATCATCATGGCACACTATCAGTTCAATTAGGTCACACCAGCCTTGACCATTTCTTGCATCCTAGCGTCTCAGTAACCTCACGAGGTTTTAGCTTTTTTCTCCATTTTCATCCCATATCACGTGTCCCCTTGCACCTGCGCACATCTTCCCACTGGCGGCCATTTTATATCGCCACTCGGTTATACTTTTAGAAGCACTAATTTGAGGCAAACAAAACATAATTAAAATAGAGAAAAATATCCCTTTCGTTTCCCTCCCGTCGTCTACGTACCCCAATTAGTTGTTACCTAGCAGAAAGCAACATTTAAGCTGTTCCTTACTTACCATCACTATTGTTTTTGCAACGACACGTTTTATTTCTATGAAGCACAAACATGCATTTATTTTTAATTAGTACGCATTTATTTTTACGTTATAATTAGACACACGGACATCCATTAATAGATTATTTAGCACATACATTGGCATATTACCATTCCCACACATACAGTGTTGATTAATACATTTAAACGAACATTTTATTTAATTAATTATAAAATTTGTTAGGGGTTAAATTTTTTAATTTTTCCTGCTCCATCAGTGTATATACCCAAGGAGGTTATTAAGGATTTCCACAAAAGTGAAGATATTGGGCAATGGTTTGCCGCTTATGAATTAGCCATGGTGTCCCACCAGGTCCCTGAGAAGGATTGGGGAGCGGGGTTGTGGGGACGCTTTGTGAGTGAGGGGAGGGATACCTTGTTGGACCTGCCCCCAGAAAGTAGGATGGTTTATGCCCACATGAAGGAAGCGTTGATGACCCGCTATGGTTTGACCCCTGAGATGTATAGGCAGAGGTTTAGGGTCTGCAAGAAGTTAGAGGGTACCACGTGGGTTGAATATGTGTCTTTTTTGCAGAGCCATGGAACGCTGGGTAAAAGGTAGCAAAGTAGAAACTTTTGCACAGTTTTATGATTTGATTGCATGGGAGCATTTATCTAGTAATTGTTTTCCTGAGCTACACCAGCACCTAATTGATTGCAAGCTGACTAACCCTAGAAAGCTTGCTGAGGAGGCGGACCGCTGGGTGAGCACCCGGGTCCGCAAGGGTCCAGTGGGAGACGTCGCCAAAGGTGGGCAGGGTCCCCAGCAGAGGAGTGGGGGGACAAGGGTCAACAGAGGGAGTTCCACCGAGGGCCCCAAAGTAATCCCCCAGGGAACCAAGCAGTGGTGTCCCAGCCCCCCAAGAAAGGAGGACAGGGCCCCCAACAGGTAGGCCTGTTCCCAGGGGGCCCCCACGTGTTACAACTGTGGTCAAGTGGGCCACAGATATTTTGATCCCCAGTGCCCCCAAAGGGGGCCAGTGCACCCCCCGTGCACCACCCCGCCAGATTGCTAGTGTAGCCCTGGGAGAGGAGGAGATGGGTGCCCAAGAGGGGTGGGATCCCGTAGAGTTGACCATTGTCTCATTAGGGGACTTTGAGATGGTCCCCAAGCCTGCACTGCCTGCTAACACTAAAAAATACAGGCAGTGGGTGACCATCAATGGCCATAGGGTGGAGGCTCTAAGAGACACAGGGGCCAGTGTAACTGCTGTCAGCTCCCGGTTGGTGTCCAAAGAGCAGGTTGTCCCCCATGCATTCTACCCAGTAGTGTCCGCAGACAACTCAGAGAGCCAATGTGAGGGGGCTCAGGTTCCCTTTGAGTGGGGGGTCTCAGGAACTCTTCAGGTAGCTGTGAGGCCCGCCATGCCTGTAGACTGTCTGCTGGGCAATGATTTAGAGGACTCCCCGTGGGCTACGGTGGAGAGGAAGGCTCACTTAGAGATGTTGGGTCTGCCTGAGTGGGCGTGTGCTACCACTCGGTCCATGGCAGCCAAGGAGGGTGTTGAGAAGGATCTGGAGCCTGAGAGTATGGCCCAGATCCCTGCCTTAGAGAGAAGGGGCAGGGGGCGCGGGAAGCCGGCCCCCTTGGTTCCCACGGCCCAGGAAGGAGCAGACCCTGAAGGGGATGCCCTGGAGCCTACCGGGGAGCAGATCACCAAACTGGGGGACCTGCCTGAGCTGACCCATTGGCAGCAGGAAGAGGGACCCACCAGGGAGGAATTTTGTGAGCAGCAGAGAGTTTGCCCCTCTCTTGAGGGTATGCGGCGACAGGCTGCAGCCCAGGCAGAAGGTGACATGTCTGGTTCACATCTGATTTATTGGGAGAACAGTCTCCTGTATAGTGAGCCTAAGGTTGCTGAGCCAGGGTCAGCCCGTGTGCTGGTGGTACCCGAGTACTTCAGAACCTTCCTACTGGGGTTGGCTCATGACATTCCATTGGCAGGACATCTGGGGAAGACCAAGACCTTTGAGAGGCTGGCCGCCCACTTTTATTGGCCCCAGATGCACAAGAGTTCAGACACTCATTGCAGGACCTGTGAGACTTGTCAGGCAAGTGGGAAGAGTGGGGGGAAGATCAAGGCCCCACTCCAGCCCTTTCCAGTTGTGAGTACCCCATTCGAGCGAGTGGGCATTGACATTGTGGGGCCTCTGGACCCCAAGACAGCCATGGGCAAGAGGTTCATCCTGGTCTTGGTGGACCATGCCACCCGGTACCCTGAAGCCATCCCGCTCAGGACAGTGACGGCCCCCGTGGTGGGACGTGCACTGATGGGGATTTTCTCCCGTGTGGGATTCCCCAGAGAGGTGGTGTCTGACAGGGGACCAACTTCATCTCCCAGTACATGAAGTCTCTGTGGAAGGAGTGTGGGGTAACGTATAAGTTCACCACTCCTTACCACCCCCAAGGTAATGGTCTGGTTGAAAGGTTCAACCGGACCTTGAAGGGCATGATCATGGGCCTAGAAGAGCCCCTGAGGCGTAAGTGGGACGTCCTCTTGCCATGCCTGTTGTTTGCCTACCGTGAGGTGCCACAGAAGTCCTTAGGGTTCAGTCCCTTTGAACTCCTCTATGGCCACCCGGTTAGAGGACCTCTGAGTCTGGTCAAGGAAGGCTGGGAGCAATCTCCCAGGAAACCTCCCCAAGATGTATTTAGCTACATGTTGGCCTTCAGAAACCAGACTCGGCGTTTCAGAAAGATTGCTGAGGCAAATCTGGAAGCCATCAAAGAGTGAGGCCAAGGTATCAAGGGCTATAAACAGGGATCACTCATGTTTTTATAAAGGGTCCTCACTCACCCACCTAGTTGGTGACATGCTTCATCATAGGACCCCCACCAGAGAGGCCGAATGCCTCTCCAGTGTGCTTCAACGCCTGATTACAGCGGAGCAGGATTTTTGAGTGTTGAGTGCAAGTGATGGTGCAAAAAGTGATGTTAAAATAATCTTTACTACTCCTAAAAAAATTTAATAGTAGGGTAGTAAGACTAGGTTAAAAAGTGTGTAATGGACGCTATGACTGAATAAATTGATCAGCCATATCCAAAATTAAAACATTAGGTCGACATGTTTCAGCCTCTGTGCGCCAATTGCGAGGCTTTCCTCAGGACCAGGGACCATGGCGGTATGCACTCTCTAAGGTGCACCCTAACCTATGGCCACGTAGAGAACCGGATTACTCACGGTTCAGAAAAACAAACACGCCTCCAACTCTTCTGAATGCGTAATTAAATCTGTGAAAAAAGGACATTGAAAAGCACATACACAGGACATGACAAATACACATATTTTGCCCGGTGCTTAGTCCCAGAATTCAAGCGATCCTCTGTAATCGCCTGCCCTTCAAAAGTGACTACTTAAATTGCTCCCGTCACATGAAATTAAAATCAACAGTGGCGAATGCGTCTACAAAGTGATTCTTGTTAAACTATCCATTCGGATAGCTAGGTGCAATTACGCAATACCAGCAGTAGATAAAATATATGAAGTATACCAGTTCACTACTTCTGATTCTATGCGAAAAACTGCTTTACCGTCACAAAGTATAAATTATATGTCCGGTTTTCTATATGACTAATTGCCAACTCCGCAATGCCTTAGAAAGATGCCTAAGAAAACATGGTGGAACTACCTTGTTAAGTAAGAAAAGGCTATGTGTTCAAATCTTCTCTAGATGCAACAACTGAGAATGACAGTCACGGAGATGTAAAGCTTACGTTTCGATATGAAGTTATATTACAGCATGGGTCCTGGCAGGGGGCGGTGACAAGCCGTCACTTGCTGGCAGGTGAGAAACAAAAAGACGAGGGTCATTACGATTTTATATTAGGGAGAAAAACCCAGTGTTGACCGAATCGTCCTGTGTCACTTACTGCCTCAAAGTCAGCCGCCCGCGTTGCCTAGGTCGTGCCCGTCTACAGGACCCGAAAACTGCAAATAATCCTCCATGAAGAAAATATAACAGGAAGTACCGCCGCTGTCTCTAGGGCGGTGCTCAACTCGCGGAATGACGTCAACGTGCACGCGCGTCATTCACGTCAAGTGAGTAGACCGCTGACCCAGTTACAAGCGTACTGGCTTCCCGGTGAGGATTTGCGCATGCGTACAAGCAGTAATGTCGAGAAAGAATGAATACTGTCTAAACTTACTTGTTGCATGACACCGGGTGCCCAACATAATGTTTATATGGCACCATGATAAAATGTATGTACCCTATGGATGATAGATCACGGTCTCCAGATTATAAAAGAACAGCATAGAAAGCCTGCTTCCGTGATTGAAATTAAACTCAACTACAGAAGTTAATGAAAACTGGGGGATAAGCAACGTCCATGTAGGCCATACCACAATGAAGAGAGCAATGTCTCCTAATTCAAGAGCTCCCTTTTCGAGAAAGAGCAACGCTGGATATACCGTCTGGCCACCCACAAGCAGGGAATGAATGATAATATCCCATGGGGTTCGGTTTTAAAAAGATAATTACCAAATGTGTAACAACATATAAACTTATAGTGGCTGTCATTAGTTGTCCCCCTATGTTTTCTAGCTAATGCAGCCAGCTATTACTGAATAAAATTAGGCTTCTTGTTAGGTAGACTTTTTAAATGCTGTAACCGCCCCCTTTTTGTGCTCTTGAATTAGGAGACATTGCTCTCTTCATTGTGGTATGGCCTACATGGACGTTGCTTATCCCCCAGTTTTCATTAACTTCTGTAGTTGAGTTTAATTTCACTCACTTGACGTGAATGACGCGCGTGCACGTTGACGTCATTCCGCGAGTTGAGCACCGCCCTAGAGACAGCGGCGGTACTTCCTGTTATATTTTCTTCATGGAGGATTATTTGCAGTTTTCGGGTCCTGTAGACGGGCACGACCTAGGCAACGCGGGCGGCTGACTTTGAGGCAGTAAGTGACACAGGACGATTCGGTCAACACTGGGTTTTTCTCCCTAATATAAAATCGTAATGACCCTCGTCTTTTGTTTCTCACCTGCCAGCAAGTGACGGCTTGTCACCGCCCCTGCCAGGACCCATGCTGTAATATAACTTCATATCGAAACGTAAGCTTTACATCTCCGTGACTGTCATTCTCAGTTGTTGCATCTAGAGAAGATTTGAACACATAGCCTTTTCTTACTTAACAAGGTAGTTCCACCATGTTTTCTTAGGCATCTTTCTAAGGCATTGCGGAGTTGGCAATTAGTCATATAGAAAACCGGACATATAATTTATACTTTGTGACGGTAAAGCAGTTTTTCGCATAGAATCAGAAGTAGTGAACTGGTATACTTCATATATTTTATCTACTGCTGGTATTGCGTAATTGCACCTAGCTATCCGAATGGATAGTTTAACAAGAATCACTTTGTAGACGCATTCGCCACTGTTGATTTTAATTTCATGTGACGGGAGCAATTTAAGTAGTCACTTTTGAAGGGCAGGCGATTACAGAGGATCGCTTGAATTCTGGGACTAAGCACCGGGCAAAATATGTGTATTTGTCATGTCCTGTGTATGTGCTTTTCAATGTCCTTTTTTCACAGATTTAATTACGCATTCAGAAGAGTTGGAGGCGTGTTTGTTTTTTCTGAACCGTGAGTAATCCGGTTCTCTACGTGGCCATAGGTTAGGGTGCACCTTAGAGAGTGCATACCGCCATGGTCCCTGGTCCTGAGGAAAGCCTCGCAATTGGCGCACAGAGGCTGAAACATGTCGACCTAATGTTTTAATTTTGGATATGGCTGATCAATTTATTCAGTCATAGCGTCCATTACACACTTTTTAACCTAGTCTTACTACCCTACTATTAAATTTTTTTAGGAGTAGTAAAGATTATTTTAACATCACTTTTTGCACCATCACTTGCACTCAACACTCAAAAATCCTGCTCCGCTGTAATCAGGCGTTGAAGCACACTGGAGAGGCATTCGGCCTCTCTGGTGGGGGTCCTATGATGAAGCATGTCACCAACTAGGTGGGTGAGTGAGGACCCTTTATAAAAACATGAGTGATCCCTGTTTATAGCCCTTGATACCTTGGCCTCACTCTTTGGTTGTTTATTATATATTCCTGGGGAATAAGAGTGGAGACAAAGAAGTTCCCTTTCTCTCTCTTTGTTTAGCTATAAATCTGGAAGCCAGCCAGGAAGAAATGAAACGTTGGCACGACCAGAATGCCACTCTGGTCGAATTTGAACCTGGTCAGAAGGTTTGGGTACTGGCCCCAGTGGAGCCTTGTGCGCTCCAAGATAAGTGGACCGGTCCATTTGAGGTGGTGGAGCGCAAAAGTCCAGTTACCTACTTGGTGGACTTTCAGTCTCCCAGGAACCCCTTGCGGGTCCTGCATGTGAACCGCCTAAAGCCCCACTTTGAGAGGTCTGAAGTGGGCATGCTTCTTGCCACAGATGATGGGGTTGAGGAGGAGAGTGAGCCTCTCCCTGACCTCCTGTGTGCAGAAGAGAAGGATGGGTCAGTGGAGGGTGTGATCCTCTCCACCACACTGACCCCTGAGCAGCAGAGAGATTGTCACCACCTGTTGGGGCAATTTTCTGATTTGTTCTCCCTGGTACCTGGTGTCACTGATTGGTGCGTCCATGAGGTGGATACCGTGGACAGTTCTCCTGTCAAGCACAAGGCTTACAGGGTAACTGACAGGGTCAGGGCTTGCATTAAGGAGGAGGTCTCCAAAATGTTCGCCCTAGGGGTGGTTGAGTCCTCTAGCAGCCCCTTGTCCAGCCCCGTGGTCTTGGTACCAAAAACTGCGATGCCTGGTGCCACTCCTGAACTTAGGTTCTGTGTGGACTACCGAGGTCTCAATTCGGTCACCAAGACCGACGCGCACCCCATCCCCAGAGCTGATGAACTCATAGACCGGTTAGGGGCTGCCCGGTACCTCAGCACGTTTGATCTGACGTCTGGGTACTGGCAGATCGCCTTAACTGATGCGGCAAAGGAGAGGTCAACATTCTCCACACCAGATGGGCACTACCAGTTCCGTGTGATGCCCTTTGGGATGAAGAATGCCCCTGCCACCTTCCAGAGATTGGTCAACCAGGTGTTGGTTGGGCTGGAGGCTTTCAGTGCCGCCTACCTGGATGACATTGCAGTGTTTAGTTCCTCCTGGGAGGACCACTTGCGCCACCTCTGGGAAGTGTTGATGGCGCTGCGCAGAGCAGGCCTCACAATCAAGCCAGTAAGTGCCAGATTGGGCAGGGTTCTGTGGTGTACTTGGGACACCAGGTGGGGAGCGGCCAGGTGGCGCCCTGCAGCCCAAGATTGAAACCATCCTGGCTTGGGAGCCCCCAAGGACCCAGACCCAGGTGAGGGCCTTCTTAGGACTCACAGGTTATTACAGGAGGTTTGTCAAGGGGTATGGCAACATTGTTGCACCCTTGACTGAGCTGACTTCCAAGAAGTGGCCAAAGATTGTGAACTGGACTGACACCTGTCACAAAGCCTTTGATGCCCTCAAAACTGCTATGTGTACAGCACCCGTACTCCAGGCACCCAATTTTGCTAAGGAATTTCTTGTCCAGACAGACGCTTCAGAGCATGGGGTGGGGGCCGTTCTGTCACAGATAAATGAGGAGGGACTAGACCAACCTGTAGCCTTCATCAGTAGGAGGTTACTTCCACAGGAACAGAGGTGGAGTGCAATTGAGCGTGAGGCATTTGCTGTGGTCTGGGCACTGAAGAAGCTGAGACCATACCTGTTTGGGACTCACTTCCGGGTTCAGACAGACCACAGGCCCCTCAGATGGTTGATGCAGATGAGGGGTGAGAATCCCAAGTTGTTGAGGTGGTCCATTTCCCTACAGGGTATGGACTTCACGGTGGAACACCGCCCTGGTACAGAACACGCCAATGCTGATGGTCTGTCCAGAGTTTTCCGCCTTAGCGATGAGAACTTCCAAGGGGATGGGTAGTTCTCCCCACATTTCAGCTGGAGGGGATGTGTGTTAGACCTGGCACCATTGGCGTGGGTCTCCCTTCCATTTTTCGCTGTTGTCTCCTCTGTTTTACTGGTGTTAGATGCTCTGGGCGCTGTGCCACTGCCATTCAGTGTCACAGCGCGAATGCTCCCTGTGTAAATATGTCTATGTGAATTGGTATATCCCTGATTGGCTTATTTGGTTTACCTGTTAGTCCCTAGTAGTGTGGCCTATGTGTGCCCAGGGCTGATAAACCAAATGCTGCTGGTGGGCCTGCAGCACTGATGTGTGCCACCCACAGAAGCAGCTTGTAAAGTGTGTCTCAGACCTGCCACTGCAGTGTCTGTGTGCAGTCCAGAACTGCCATCTTGGCTGTGAAGTGCACTCACTTCCCAGCCCCTGAACCTTCCCTTGGCATCCTGTAAGTCACCCCTATGGTAGGGTGCCTTGTATGCGTAAGGTAGGACATGCCTTGGTGTGTGTAGCATGTCCTGGTAGTGAATTATGCCCCATTTCGTTTTTCACTAATGTAAGGCTACCTGTTCCTCATAGGCTAGAATGGGCAGTTTGACTATTACATTCTATAGTCCTAACTGACCCCAGGAACATGGTAGAAAAACGAACTTAGTATGCCTGAGCTCAGAATATTAAAATACATCTTTTAGTGAAGTTTATTTTTATATTCTGTGTTTGAAAATACCACTTTTAGAAAGTAGGTATTTTCTTGCCTAAGCCTTCCAGTGTGCTCTGCCGTTATGTGTATTGGCTGTCTGGTTTTAGAGGGGCAGGACAGGCTGAGTCAGATCTGGGTTGAATAGAGAGTTCTGCATTTAGAGTGTGGGGAGGGGTGGCTCCTTGACCTGAATAGGGCTGTGCCTGGCAAGGTGAATGCTGGCTCCACCTCCCACTGTGTGTCTGCTAGCAGACCCCCTCTTTCTGAAAGGAAGGATGCAGCCTGGTAAACAAAGTGCTCCAGGCCTGAGCAGAACTGGTTCTGGCTAGGTTCAGTGACTGGTAGCTTCTAAGAACAAAGGCTTTTGGGGTATAAATATCTGTGCTCAAACCCCTACATTTTGTATTGTTTTTGGATCTGGAGAGGAAACTCTGTCCGTGCCACTGGAGGAATCTGCAGGAAGTGACTGTCCCTGTGCTTGTGTGTTGTTTCTTGCACTGGCCTGCAGCAGTGACCACTGGACCTTGAAGAAGAGGAAAAGGAACTCTTGAGAGAACTTTTATTTTTGTTACAGCAATTACCCAAGGGCTAGGAAAAGAGCATCTTTGCGGGCCGCTGCAGTCAAGAGCGCTGGGAAAATCATTGCGCTACTGCCGCCGAGGGCCCGCAACACGAAACCATCGCTGACGCCCCTTTGCGAGCCGCTGCAGCCGAGACGCGCTGGAAAGATCATTGCGCTGCTGTCGCCGCGCACTCGCAACCCTTAAAGAAATCATCGCTTCGAGACATCGCAGTGCGGACGCCGTGCGACCACCACTTTGATCGCATCGCACCGAATTTCGTCGCTCCCTCGCAGAGCGTCTTGTCTTCGCATCGCAACACGATCGCACAGCGCAACAGGATCACCGCATCGACTTCTCCCACGCGGCAAGAAAGTCATCGCATCGGCGGTCCAGCGTGCAGAAGTTTGTCGCATCGTCTCCGCACGCATCACGCAGATCGGCGCATCATCCTCCCTTGCGGCAAGGATTTCAACGCATCGCCGGCCTCGCGTGCCGAGAATCATCGCTACAGCTTATTTGCGACATTTTGTTGGTTTTGCTACTAAACCCAGGTACTTTGTGAAAGAAAGGGTCGCAGAGACCACTGCTTTGAACTTGAACCTTATTTTTGCAACCTTTGAACTATTTTTGACAGCCCTTCAACAGCTATCCTATTTTTGACAGTATTGTGGCTTTTACAGTTATTGGTCTTGTGATAAATCTGCCTTTATATAAAGATACTTATTTTTTATAATAACTACTTGTGTGGTGTCCCTTTGTAGTGTTCCTCACTGTGTTACTGTGTATGATCATAAATGCTTCACACCCTGCCTCTGAGATAAGCCTACCTGCTCGTGCTACGTTACCACAGGGTTGAGCAGGGGTATTAAAGAGGGTAGCCCTCTCACTCTGACTTAGGAAGAAGGGTCCCTACTTGGACAGTGGCCAGCCATTGCCAACTAGAGACCCCCATTTCTAACACATGGGCTTCCCAATATGGAACCCAGGGTCCTGGATGTAATGTACCATTGCAGGGACACGTACTCTAAGTGTTAGGACACAGCACACACTCAATTGAGTACTAGTACCTCCATGCATTGTTCCTCACTGACACGCATACATTCAGCACACACATTTATTCTGTGCACTTTCAGCACTGTACCCTTTCTGTGTTGTGCCATGGTGTGCTACTTGCAAACACATACATTGCCAGTAGACACATTCATCATTGGCACACTGCACAACACTTATCCTTTCATGATTAATTGTACTTTTTGCAATGGCATGCTTCCACTGCTCACACACTGCAGAGCAGTACATCTCTCATGTAATGTATTCATCACAGGTATACATACACTTGATACATGCGCTCACCATGCATGTACTGCACAGCACTGCTCTATCCCTGTATTTTACTCGTCCCAAGCACACATACAAACAGCGCAGAGTCACAACTCCTGCGTAGCACTTTACAAATAAGTGTTGTAGACAAAGGGTGAGTTAAGCACACAGCAGCATAACTTTTAAAAAGGCGAGTGAGCTTGTAAGCCTCACTTCAGTTACTTAGGTTAAAAAGGAGCTTTTCTCTCCCAATGATCACTACACGATATGCTTCCATCACTGCGGTCATGCTGCTTAACTCCTTATGAAGGCAGTAGCCTTCCACCACTTTGAGGGTAGCGCTTTTTGGAGCCCCTCTTGGGCCCCAATCCATGAGACAGCCCTACATCATGGTGCATACGCATGATCCATGTTTGCCTATGACAGCAAAAAATCTGCATTGTCGATCCAGACAATAGCACGTTTGTGCCCTCAGGGCAGGGGTGCACGTCCTTTACCATGCAGAGGACTTTTCCGTTTCAACAGTGACAAAGTATAATTCACCACTTTTTATGCTCTTTGGTGCACTCTTGGAGCTTTAAAATAACCTAAAGGGTTAATCAGATGTCTCACACTATTACGAAACTTACAATTAAACCTGGTTTTACCCTTTTGTAAAGCATATGCAAATTATGCATGCACAACTTATGAGTTTCCAAACTTCATTGAAATTTCTATTGAAAAAAATACTATGGGATTCAGACATGCTATTTACATCCAATAATGATGTGCACTGTTTCATCTCAGTCAGGTCCATAAGTCTGCACAGGCTGCCTCTAAAGAGCCCTACCGATGACTCCGTAATAAATCCAGAGGAAATACCACATCAATTATCTCAATTCCCAAAATTGCTGATATCATGGCTATCAGTAATTTGGAGTGTTGAGAATAAGGCAAGAAAAACAAGTTTGATCCTGAGGGTTTACTGTGACATAAGGAATTACTGGTTGAATTGGGAATTTCGAGAATGATTCTCCTGCAATTTCCCATTTGGGCGTTCATTCCTGCCTGGAAAATTCACTCCCTTTTACAAGGTGAAGGGTTCAGGTAAAATCCTTGGTTTAGCTTAGTTCCATTCCGTGTGACATCATCTCTGTGTTGCCTTTGTGGCTTATTTCTGACTCTGGTCCCATTGACAGTCTATAGAGGATTTTCATTCTGATGCTGATGAAATTGTAGGAGTTAGGGGCATATGGGCGCTTCATGTCACAATAAAAAATTCCTTTGTAATGCATTTTTTCTTTTGCACATGGTTACCATCGACTTGAAGTCATGGTAATAGCATTTCCAAAATGTCCAATACGCATTTAGGTAATGCTTTGTACATGTGCTTTAGGAATCGCAAATAGGTAATCCCTATTTGTGATTCCTAAATTGCGGTCGAAATATGCGACCGTGATTTGACCTTTGTACATCTGGAAAGGCCATTTAGCATTTCTTAAAGACCCGAAAAAGTGATTCGGACTGTTGAGAAATGCTACAACCCTTCATACATCGGGACCTTTGACTTCTTGACAATGAACCTGAGTGAGAGGCTTTCATCAATGAACACTGGAAAATCTTTAAAGGGAAAAATGGTTTCCCAATAAACTTTGAGAAATCTTGTAAAGAGTAATGGAAACAGGTTAGTCTAAGTGCAAGGATTTCCCTGAATAAGACAACTTGTGAAAAGATTAAGAAATAGGTTAATAAAGTTCAATTGTTATACAGTCAATTTGTGTGTACATTTTTGGCAAGACAGCACTTTATAGCATTAGATTAGCATAGTCATAATTTACATTTCAGTTCTTCTCCCGCTGTGTTAAATTTATTTTTCCACTGCAAGAGGGAGGAGCTCCTGCTGCATATCATCATTGCCAGGTTGCTGGGGAGGATGTATTGCTCTTGCTGAGGTCCAGTCCTCTTTTGTGGATGAGTCATTCTGTGGATGAGTTTGTGAAAGAAGTTAAGGCCTTTGATGATGGTTTGACCACATTTTCAGTTCATTGTTTACTGAGCTCCCAATTGTTGCTCCTGTATGTGTTTTTTAGATAAATCTGATTTAATTAGTCAGATTGTCTTAGCTGATCTGAGGTTCCAACTGTGAACATGGACTGTAGTTTCCTTTTGCAGGGTGTTCAGACCCAACCTCTCTCATGTTTTGAGAATTGTTTAAAGTAGCTTGAACTTAATTCTCTCAGCCACTGGTTGCAAATGTAGTTCTGCAGTGGCTAGGTTGATGTGTTCAGACTGAAGATGCAATCAAGAAGGCATTTCTACTCTTTACTTTCAAACTCTTACGAAGATGATACTAAGTAACAAGTCAATCTCAAAGAAAGGATATGAGGAGACAGCTGGGAGAAATGCTTAACCTCCTACAGAGAAAGGATTACCAAAGATACCCAGAGAAAACTGTCTCATAGGTAGCATCGATAACATTAAAGGGCAAGCAAAATCTTCTTCCTGATTAGTAATGTTATAATAATGATATTGTGCTTAGATCGCTAAGGTTCCGATTTAAAATTTGCTGGTCGGGTCACCTTCCACCAGGGTGATGTAGTATATTACTCCATCGCCCTAGACAGGGTCCCAGCAACCAAATTTTAAAATGTCCATCTGTCAAATTTTGCCATTTGTCAAAATGACAGGTTTTTTATTTTCAAAAATAAACCCCAAAGCGGCATTTTGTTTTAGAAAATAAAATAAACAATGCCCCCTCTCCATGGGAGTTATCTCCCTCGGCGAGGGGGGCATTTTCGCAGTTTTCACTGCCCCTTACTGGCAGGGTTTTCCTGGCAGTAACGAGCACCGAAAACTGACCTATATGTCCACCCATCTAAATTACGTGGGTGGACATACACGTCAACCTTCATTGGACCATTGGAGGGGTGTAACCCCTGTGCAGATGGAGTAGTCTCTTACATGATTACACCAAAGGTCCACCTGCATTTAAATAGGGCAGGCGTACCATTATGTTTGAGGAAAGGGTTCGACCCCTAATGAAAATTAACAAATCCATGATTCAGATATTTCAGGTGTTCAGAAGCAAAGAGCAGTGACGGTCGTGAAGGTTGAGGAGCAGATTGAAAAATCATTGTTTTGATTGTTTCTGGAATTGTTGTGGTGTTAAGGCTGTATTAGGTCATTTAATGGCTACAAGGATAACAGTGCTCTTTGCCATCCAATGGGCGTGATAAGGTACACATGGCAGGTACAAAAATCAAATAGTCCTTTCCTGAGTCAAATTTTTTGTCAGTGTGCCTTCGCCCTTACAGACAAGTTTCAAAACCGATGGGGGCAGGCCCAGGTGAAGCCAAAAGCACTAATGAGCTTAAAAAGAATATGGATGCTGCACAGCATCTTAATATTATGGGATCTGTTCTCCATGAAAACCTTTACACAGAAAACCTCTGGTTCTTGCCAGTGACATCAGAGGAGTTGGATTCTTGCTCTTCTATTTCTTTCTGATACTCCGGAGCAGATCTGTCTTTTGGCAGGAAGTTCTGATCTTTAACTTTTACTCTTAGCAAGCCTCGTCACAGTCAAGCTTTCTTTCCTGTAGCTTGGAAATTAAATTTGTAGGTTCTTTCCAAGTGATACTTCAGGTCCTTCACATAGTGCAGATATATCATAACCACTATCATTGCTGGAGACAACAAATTAAACATTTGACAGTAATCTAGTGTTCCTCCTGAATATCAGGCCATAGGGGGTAACACATAAGCTTTCAATATGTTATGTTGTAGAATTTATTAAGTGCACTGATACCTATACAGTAGGTATAGGTACGAGTGGTCTGGTGCTGAGAAACATATAAAGAATGCTCACAAGGTGACAGCTACTACATATATGCCAAACTCCAGGCCACTTCTGGCTACTGCTCGTAAAGCCAGGTCTTCGAGGCCTTCCTGAAGAACAGATGTTCATGTATGTTGTGCAGCATAATTGGGAGAATGTTTCAAAGTTTGGCAACTGCCTTTGAAAAAGCCCTTCCACCAATCCGAGCATGATTGAATCTGAGTATTGTAAGAAGGCAAGCTTCCTTTGAGTCAAGCAAACGACAGGGATCATAGGTGTTACATTTTGTATCAGAAAGGGGGTTCTGATGTAATGGACTGCTCTGTGAACATGACAGAGGGATTTAAAAACCATGCTTGTGGTACTGGGAGCCATTGCAACCTCTCCAAGGCACAGGAAATGGAGGAGTACAGAGGCAGTCCAAGAGATAATTTTGCTGTAGCCTTATAAATACACTGAAGCTTATTCAGCAGTCCCAGAGGGATGCCCACAAAGAGTGAATTGCAATATTCAAGGGGGCTCAAGATAGTCACAGAAAGAAGTGGTGACATTTTCCTCTGCACCCTTAGCAGGAGAGAGCATGTGGAGGACTGATGTCTCTCAAGAGATAAATCGGACTCCAAGAAAACGCCTACGGTTTTCTTTGCCTTTGCTATACTAGGGGGCTAAGACCATGATGAGGGCCAGAAGTTAGATGGAAGAGGTCGGGCTGGAAACGTATGGTTAATCCAAAGCATATCAGTTGTGCTGCAGTTAAACTTTGGAGCTTTAGGTCGCAGCTAAGAGGCAACTGCAAACATGTAGTGGTGAAAAGAGGCTGCTGCTCCATGGCAATAATTAGTTGATTATCATCTGCATAATTCATGAAGGTTACACCAAAAGACTTAACCAATTTTTCCAAAGGACGAATACAGATGTTGAAGAGAGTTGGGCTTAATGCAGACCTGTGTGGTACCCCTTGCCTAGTGCCTTGTATTCCAACATGTAAGGGGAAAGATAGACTGCCTGATGCCTGTCTTCTAAGTAGGATTTACACTACTGGAGTGTAGTCCAGAAAATCTTGGCCTCAGCCAGTCTGGTTAACAGGATGGAATGTGACACTGTTTTGAATGTGGTGGACAAATCATGCAGCACCAAGGCTACTGATTCTGCCTTGTCATTCGCAGGACACCAAGAAAAGACAGCAAGGAGATTTTCATAAAATGTGCTGGTTGAAAACGAGACTGTACATGTTTCATGATAAGATTATGTTCCAGAAAGGCAGAAAACAAGTTAGTAATATGCTTCTTCAATATCTTAACTACACAGGGCAGAAAGGATTTTGGTTGATAGTTGGAAAGAATGGCTTGATCTGCATTGGGTGCTTTTTAACGATCAGTGCCCTCTTCTACTCCATCAGGATCCAGGCATTTGAAAATGAACCTTTTCAGACCTCCAGCCACGGCTGAGTAGGTACCAAGGTGGACATTTTCCAGAACTTAGGGAATAGTATCCAGAGGGTAGCTCAATGAGGTTGAACATGCAACAGCATTAAGCCACTCCAGTGTGAGAGGCTCAAGGTTTCCTAACCAAGGGCCATGAGGTCAGAATGAGATGTCAGATTTAGAACAGGCCACTACAAGGCCTGGAATTACCTATTCCAGATCTCTGGACCTAAGCCCAGCATCACAAATGTTTGCAGCCGAAATGGGAAATAACCATGCTGACCTGGGAATACAGGATCCTTTTACACATGGTTATGCCTGATTTCCGGAATAGATCTACTCAGATTCATCTGCTGCTCTAAGCAGTTATTAAATCCAAGCAGGGACTTCTATGTACTCAGGTGGCCATCTGTGAGCAGGTCAGGTCCTTGTGCAACAGTGAGGAGTATTGCATTTTCCCCTTGTGGTGATATAGTGGGTCTGATGGGAGCCAGGTTGTGTCTCAGGCTCAGCACTACTCCCCTGCTCAGTTCATCAACAGTGTTACTGTGTGTCAATCTATACCCAGTATAACTGAACCCAGTGTTACTGCAGGAAACTCATTGTCTGATGGAGAAGTATCCCCTGCCAGGGATACCGCTCCGTCAAACTCAGAATGGAGGTCAGAATGACATAATTTGTAGTGTGATTGTAGGCATGCTTCAGAGCTTTGACTGATGACTCTTCTTGTGTACTTGGTTTGGCCTAAGGATGCCCCACATGTTTAGCAAAGTTCTTCTGTGTACTCAAAATGCACACTTAGGGTGAGCACCATTGGAACAATACAAGGGTCTCACAAAGTAGATTAGGAATAACATCTCCATGATCCTGATGAATTGCCATTGATCTCATAAGGGGCATAGCAGCAAGAATCATGTTGACCTCATACGAACATTAATTCCTGTTGAGTTTATTTGCTTGTTTTTAACTTTAACAAGGAAATCCATGGATATTAAATTAAGTTGTGACACCCTTTCTTAATTTTAACCTTTCGCTATACCTCCAACCTACTTCCAGATGTGCCCAAAGTACTCCATAGGGCATACGTTGGTGAATTGAAGACTCTCATTTACACAGACATGTCAAAAAAGATCTCTGGCAAAGGGTCCCCTACCCCCCAAGAAGCCCGCAGGGCATTTCAGCACATGTCCAACGAGGAGCACGGCCTGAGGAGGAAACATTCCACCTTGGTGGGTGAGGTCTGATGCATCCTAAGAGGGATGCCCTGTGAGCTCTGAGAAGATCCTAGAGCCTCCGTAGGACCGGCCAGACTTCTTATTTCTTTTGGAACTTCACACTTGTTGTTTATGAAAATAGCACACAGTCAGAATGAAGCATACAGACTAAAAATATTTGTGACTCTGTAGAGAGCAGATAGATGTTTAACAACATTTCTCTTTCTCTACTCCATTTTACATCATATTGTCTATTTTTTAGTGCTGTGATTAGGAGGCAGTATAATAAGCCCACCCAGTGGTACTCTAAGTATTGATCGCTAAAGGATGAAAGGCGGATTAGGTCCTGCGTCAGAACCTATCACTGGTAGACAGCACATAGATGTCTGCAGCAAAAATACTACTTGTTCAGTTTTTTCACAGGAAGATGAGGAAAAAAGACTGAAATGTAAATGACAATATGTGTCAGAGGTCAAGAGAGAAAGATGGAAATGGAGATAAAATATCAGAGAAAAAATGGGGCAGCTAGAATCTGAGAGATGGAGAGAGAGTGGGAGAGAGAGAGAAGGAGGAAAAGACAGTAAGTGGGTGTGAGAATGAAGGATTTACATTGGAATGGGCTGGAATAATACATTAAAAATAGAGAAACAAAGATTGAAGAGTGGGACAGGGCATAGCAAACACGGGAACAAACTATGAATGGGGGCAGATTAATTAGCCTAGAAGATAACGAGGCAGAAATAGAGGAAATAAGATGGCCAATAAAATACCAAAGAAGGGCTGAAGGATCAAAGACGAGAAAGGAGAGGGCAGGCTGGAGGATCAAACAAAGGAACAAGAGGAGTTGAGACAGACAGACAAAAGTGCACAAATAGTATGAGTTTTATACCGTGTTTTATTGCCTCCATAATTATGTCAGCTCCCTTTGTGTAGTCCCTAAAAATATTTTGAAAGTCTCCTGTGCATTCAGATTGATGCCTCAAAGGCACATTCTGTTTGATCACAGGAGTGTCTACCTCATTATTATTATTGAAGCTGGATTACATTTTACCAACCCCATCGAATGCCTCTGAATATGGGTATAGAGGAGTACGAGGAACACAGGGTCTCCATCCCTGTATATACAATAAAAAATGCCACTTTTTCCATAACTTCACCCCAGACGCTGATCCTTGACGGCATTTTCCATTCCCGACACCGCAAGTGTCGACTCACCTAATATAATACGGTAAAAAATTTATCAAGATCGCTAAATATAATCTGCATATATCACTGGCAACATGTATTGAAGTACAAGTTCGAACTGGCCAAATACTTACAATGATATCATAACAAGTGCCTCTGATGGAGAGTTCAGTTCACGGCTGGTTCACAACTGGTATAAATTGTTCTGAGGCATTCAATATTCATCAGGACTAATTGTTTAAAGTCTGTAGCCAATTTCATCCTAAGGGTCTTTAGTATACATATGAAAGTTTGGGTCCTGAAGATGGTCTTCTAGATGTTTTACAACACAAGACCGAAACGTCGACATATCGAACCCCTTTTCCAGAAAATTGTTATATTGGAATTATTCACTGTATCTTCAATGATAATTTCTATTTTGTAAATAAGTGTATGAAATGGGTTACTCACAAAAATGTGTATGAGACAAGACTACTTATAAGACAATTGATCTCATTCATTTTTTGTTTATGTGAATGTTGTTGTGTACCCTTTTTCTAAATTATTTAATTATATAAATTTGTACAAAAAGTATACACCCGCAGTTTGTTTTTTGTTTTTGCTTTTCTTTCTGATATATTCTTGTGTGATTTTTTAATTGACTTCAACAATTCGTACATCTGAGGCCACTAATTTGGGGTCTCACAATTTGTTTTGAATAAATTTAGTTTAATATGTTTAAATGAAATCCCTTGAAGGCATTGTTACCTGATAATTTTACCTGAGCGCACACCCTGCTCCTTAAGAGCTGCATTTAGGAAAAAAAACAGATTCTGTGAGGACAGCTGTCACTTTTCCCTGATGCTCGCAGATGTCTTTCTCATACTGGAAACAGTCCATCACAAACAGCTGATCCAGCGTTCAGGAACTGACACATTTTATCATCTGGACCCAATTCAATAACCCTACTGTCCCTAATACGCTGGGTGAGTTTAAACCAAACTTACCAAATTGTCAATCTCATTTATCCTTTTGTTGGCGATGAATCTTTTATAGTTAATCAAGGTTTGGCAAATAATATTAGAATTTCAGCATAAGAATAATCATTTCATATAATAGATCGATGACACTAATAATGACAAACTCTTTGAAAGTTTTAAAGACTTTATCTAACTAATTGTAAATTGTTCATCGAGTACAATACAGCTCAAATCATAGATCATCACACAAGAAACAATAGCAAATAGACATCAATAGTACATCTCAAATGTCAGCGCAATGATTGAGTGGTTAGGCGTAGAGACAAAAGAATAAAAGACATTTGCAAAATCATTTTTATGCAAATTCAGAATATCATACTCACCAATCTTACGAGGTTCTAGAAAATCTGAAAAGCTACTCTCTGGCCATGATAGTAAGCTAGGCTTCTCAAGAAGAGTTGAGGAGCAAAGTCAAATAGTCAGGATCAGCAGAACAACAGCCAGCCCATAGAATATGGAAACAGCAACACAGCTCTCTCCTCTCACAACGTAAGGAAAACGCGCTTCCAACCCCACCCACTTGCTACCACTAGTTATTCTCTAAATTCACTAAAGGTCCAACCCTCATTGTGTCATCTCACATGGATTTATTAGTTTTTGTTGGTCAAAACAGTGGGTGTACAGTCAAACCACTCTCGACGTGTCTAACTTTAAAAATGTCCTATTGTTCTAACTTCGCATACTGTAATCACTTTCAGCATAGGAAACTCTAGTATCTGGCCTCCGTGTTTTGCTCGTCCCTCCATCTCACTCATGTATCATTTTAGGTACAAATGTCCTCATGCTCCGCTTGGCAAGAAAGCTTCATTTCTTTTTTATCAGTTTCCTCTCTGCGCAACCTTGGCCATCATCAGGAACTTGCGAAGGACACATCACATTTTCTTTTCTCCCTTCTACATTTCTAATATGCCATAATAATTTATATTATTTTAGAAAGCAGTAGTTCTCTTTTTTTTTCAACATAACTCCGTCTATATCCTTTACTATTTCATAGTAATTTCCTCTTCTGTCTTCTAATTCTATCTCTTCTCTCTTTCTCTTTCTTGCCCTTCGTTTAGCATCCAATGTTTGTTTCTTGCATTTGCAACACCTATTTATTAACACCAGCATTAGTATCCATGCAGCCGCAGCAACTGTAGGTGTTAGTATTTTCCCTAACAAGCTATTACCAAAAGTAGAAAACCAATTACCCACTGAGGAGAAACCCTTACCAAGTCTCTCCCAAGCACCATGAACCTTCAGTTCAGTTAAATCTTCCCGTAAATGTGTAATATTTTTAATATATCCCTCCAGGTTCTTACTTTTGTCAGGGATATAAGTACAACACTGTTGAATTTTCAACATGCTACAGACTCCGCCCTCTTTTGCCAATAATACATCAAGAGCAAGTCTATTTTGTAAGACCATAGATCTCATAGCAACCATTTCTGTATCAATAATTAAGAACCCACCAGCAGTGTCTGATGATAAACGATCAACCACTGTGGACAGTTTTCTAATTTTGTGTGAGTTTAAGATTACCTCCACTATTAAATGCTCTTTGCATGTTTCGCTTGTTCCCTTTTTCTTACACGCTGCTTATTATTTTCTAGATATTAGTGAAAAATAAACTCTTGACTTTTGTCTTATTTTCTGCATTAGTCATGTGCATTTGCCGCCTACTCAAACACTCCCAGCACGCGCTTGCACAATTTTCATTTTACCCCTTTTAGTTTTGCACGGTTAGTTTTCTACAACATTTGGTTAATGAGTCACACGTTGAGGAATTCAATCCAAGCAGGTTTTATTCCGTGAAAACCTGGCTCCATCACAGCTTCCACTCTGCAAAAAAAATTCCACTTGTTTTTGCAAACAATTTATACACGGAGATGTAAATCGGAAGGGTGGGGGGGAAGCCTATTTCAATCCGTCTCCACTTTCAGAATTGCAGTGAGTTGTACTGCGTTCCTTGCGAGTCATAATGCTGTCCTCAGATGTCCCAATTTTAAAGGGGTGGGGGGCAAACATGTTGAAGTTTATGGACAGTCGTGATGACGTACGGTGCGTCCACAGGCAGGCTACTGCTCTTGTTTTGCAGCATATTTTCTAACTAGGACTTGTATTGAGTAGATTCACTTCACTTATGTGCTCCACATTTATGCAATCGTCTTTCACTCATTCAGACTGAAACCTTGCTTCGGGTTTGCTGTGCTTGATTCTAGTACCTTTTGACTGATAAAAGGGCAACACGAGATGTTAATACATTAGGAACTATAGCAGGCGGAGTGTGCGTCAGCTTACGCAGATTGGCCGAATAGTTTAAAAACATCGGGCATGCCAAGGCACATGTAAACATACTGTATGTATATTGCTTATAATCCACTATGACCTTATGCTCACCACTGCTGCACTTTTTATTTATAAGAAGATTGCTGCCTAAGTCATCTGCTGTGTCCTTCCTACGTGCAGGTGCAGACTTACAATTCACCATTAAACATCTAATATACTGTGTGTGCAGCATGGAGGAAACAACATGTAAATCAGGGCATGACGCTTGTAATAACCTCTCTCTGATACTTCACTGTGGCTTTTATCTATCTATTGCAAGCTGCTATTTCTGTGCAAGCTCTGCTTTTGTTGCACCACAAAAGAGCTTAATTATATTTATTTTATTTGTTTTACTTTGCAGGTTTCTAGAGAGAAGATAGCCAATATGCGTCAGAATGCTGTGCGTTATTAACACAGAATACCACACAATAGGCACTATAGAAAAATTTAATAAAAATGCGAATCACAAAGAAAGCTCATGAAAGAGAGTTGATTAAAGTGCTTATGTATCTAAAAAGTAACAGATTCACACAACTCTAAGTACGCCATACTAAATTATACAGATATGCTATAAGACATAGGAGTTGCAGCCTCATTCTGAGAGCCACGCTAAGTGTAAACTTGGAAGATTGCGCCAGCTGTACACTCAGGGCCTGATTCATAAATGGCCTCTGCACTCGGGGCAGAGACTCTGCAATGAGAATTCTCATTGTAGCGATTTCGCCCTATATGCGGAGACTCCTTCACGATTGCGGGGCCTCCCCCACGAGCGCATAGGCCCTCTGTTAATCAGGCCCACTGTGCACATCACTGATTGTTAGAAAACCCATGGTGAACCGTGATGAGCTACATCTCCTCCTGCTGAGAACTCCTGGAGACTCTCAAGACAAATGTGCCCCTCGCCGCCCAGATCTAGGGACTTCTCTCAGGTTTTACAGTAGTTCTTTATAAATCAGTGCCTTTCTGATCGTAGTTCTTACCTGGAATGTTGATTCTCCATGCACTCATGTCGTGACATAAACAACCATGACCTGTAGGGTAAGCCTATTGCTACTCCACATGGCCAGAGATCCCATAGGTGATGTTATTGTTAAAGCTAGCAAGATGATCGCAAAGTTGTTATGACTGGAGTGACTAAATACAATTTTGCACGTTTTTCTGCATTGGTCGCCTTTGTGATTTACTTCAAGACAGAAACTGCCACTATTTATTTGTATTATGTTATTGTCCCCTTTTTATGCAGGCCATTACCTTAAGGGGGGAGTTCTTCCCCTTATTGACATAATTGAATTGGGTTTTGTATTTATTTCATGTTCATTTGCTTACACACATCACTGACCATAGTGATCATATTTATATTCTTTCCTCTGGCAGTCTAAATAGGGTCGTTGGCCCTAATGAAAGTCTCAAATGTTTGAGGCTCTTGGTAGGGGACTGAAACACGTTGACCTGAATTTCGGGTAGAATGACTCCCTTAGACTTTTTTAATCTTACAAGATAGAACCAAAATAAAGTTCTGCGCTCTAGTTATTAGGTCATTTTAATTTCTCGTATTGTCCCGCATGTCCCTTTGTTATGTTCAGGTACACATCACAACGGTATTGTTGACAAACACACTACCTGCACCCTAAGAGGTCCTTCAGGTTTATGGTGAAACTCACTTGTGTCAAGAGCTTTGAGAAGAATGAGGAGTTGACTCGATGATTTAGCCTACCACCATTAGGAGGGTGAGACTCAATGTCTTATTAACAAAGAAATCAACCTTTTATTTTTTGACCATCAGAGGGAAACAAAACCATATTCACTAAAGGAATGAGATGTTATGGTTCCCTTTTTGACTATAGAAACTAAAATGTTGGCCAAAGTCTTTCTGGACGTGATACATGGGGATCAGGTGGAGTTTGTCCAGGTATAGTCAAGAGGAATAATCACCTTGTTGAAACGTTTAACAGAAAAAAATAAAGATGGCAC
Source organism: Calotriton arnoldi (assembly GCA_963921515.1). Lineage (NCBI taxonomy): Eukaryota > Metazoa > Chordata > Amphibia > Caudata > Salamandridae > Calotriton > Calotriton arnoldi. Next base: position 64,863 of record CAWUFW010018132.1, on the reverse strand, counting down.
TACTTGCTCTAGATACAGAGAAGGCGTATAATGGGGTGAGTAGGTTCTTTATGACTGAAATACTGCGAATATCTGGGACAGGAGAAACCTATTTAAATTAGAGGTGTTAATCATGTGTGTAATTTGCTGTCATGTAATATGAAACATTTTGAGAAAATTACGCAATATTATTTTTAATAACACAAAATGCAAATCTGTCATTTGGCACTATATTTCATGGCAAAATGCATCATTGTGTCAATTTATGATGTGAGGACTCAGTTCACCTTAAAAATGCACAAGTAGTAAAAGCAACAGCCATTCACGTTCTGGCCGTTTGCATTATTCCCATGCGCTTGCTGTGAAATGTTGCCACAAATGGCACCGAATTGAGTGACGTCGCATAATTTAGGGAATCTTGTGTAACAAGTGTAACATGAAATTCCAAAAATTGCATGAAGTACATTGATGTAATTTAAATTTCGCCAGGGCATAATATAAATTTGGTGATAGCCACATATCACCAGCCTATATCTAGGATAGAAGTCAACATGGTGCTCTCCAGCTGGTTTACCTTAAGCAGAAGGATAGGGGCACTTGATATGTTCTCTTTTGTTTGTGATGACCTTTGAGCCACTGGCAAAGGCCTTCGGTATTCCATGGCAAATGAAGTGGTAATATTTGGTGACAAGAAGTACCATATGTCCCTATTTGTGGGGTTAATTCTGACAGTGCAAGATGTCCCAAGTTTTTTGCACCTCTCATGTTCATTCTACCCACCACTGAGGCAATTTTAGGATATAAAATAAACATAGGGAAATTGGTCTCCTGCTGTTTAATATGGGCAGTTGGGAGAAGGAAAATTCAAAATCACTAACCCTCTTTAAATTTCAGAAAACTTGGTGCAATAACTATCCATGACTAAATTAATGCCACTTCTCAAAGAACTAAAGACGGAATGCATAGGTGGAAGCATACATACATATACTGGTTAGGTAGGATTGCTCCCATTAAAATGAATATAGTCGCCAAGATACAATAGACGTTTCAGGCCCTCCCAATTCAAACTGGCAGGGAGGTATTTGCATCTCTCTAGAGGGCTCTGATAGATTCTGTGTAGCAGGGTAAGCAGCCAAATCTGTATACAAGAAAGATTGATTAAAGTTTCTGAATAATGTGGGTGGGAGGTTTACCTGATTATTACAGTGTCTCAGTTGAGGCTGCAAGGTGATTGACCCCAGATAGACTTAAAAGAACTAGCTGATCATGAAACAGCTAGATATTTGTGGGACATTGTCTGGTTATCTTAGAGAAGCATACATCAGAGACTGTATTGTAGCCACATTACAGGCACGCTTCTTGAGGTATGGGATTCTGTTGTGAAAGAGCATTACCTCATGACATATCCTTCATAACAATTGTCCGTTATTTTCAACCAATACTTCACATGAGTTTGTGAATTAGTAGCATATAAGAAATGAAGCGACATTGCACAGGAAAATCAGGCAACCTATTTGAGGGGGTTCAGATATGATCATTTGAAAATTGTAAAAGAGTGTTAGCAACTAAACGTCCCTCTGGAATTTCTCTTTATGTACTTCTTGTGCATCTGGGGAATCCATCCCAAGTTGTTGTCAGTCGATCTTTTGGTGTATTAAAAAGCACCACAGTTAACACTTTGGTAGAGGTCTTTGACAGGTGGACGAGTCAAAGAGTGATCTTTCCTTTTAACCTGTGCCGTTTTTATGAGGTCTGGTGTGAAGAACATGATTTCTCAAATGTGTCCTCCTACTGAATGCAAAGAGGGGGCTCTGCATTACTTCTCGCCTGTGCTCGCTTTGACTTTTTTGAGTAGGTCATAACGCAGGTAATTGCTCCTGACCCTATCTCTCCTATCCTTCTAAAAGGGCTGCTTCTATCTGTTATTCTATGTTATTTGTAGCCCATTTTATTTTTGTTTGAAATTGGTTTGGATACTACCTGACTAGACGTTTATCAGTGAGGGTCCTGCAAGTTCAATAAAACCTGCACATCTGAGCAGATACTTCTCAAGTATCAAACCAGCAGTGGACTTGGGGTGAAAACTGTGGAAATGGTGAAGCAAATTTCAATTAAGCTTTTTTATATAGCTCTTTCTGCCAATTTCCCTTTATTGGGACATATCAATATGGTGTGAAAGACAAGTTACAGTCAACGTACAGTAGAGGTGAAGTTAAGGAATCCGTCTTGATCATTAAACCATTTAAAAATATCTTCAAGTGTCTCTTGAGTGCATGCCTATACCATCAGTAGATCATGGATGCATGTCTATCAGGCGTTGATTCTTTAAGATATAGGTGTGATTCAGGATTTTCATTCCTCCACATAATGTATATACTAGTTGGGAAAACTAGGCACAACCATGCACCCAATAATGTGCCACTTATTTGTAAAAAGATGTAATCTTCAAATGTGAAAATATTGCATGCCATGGCAATTGCTGCACAATTTCATAAAAGATATATGTACTTCTTAGCGCTATTGTGAGCTACGTTCGATACTAGTGACTTTATTCACGGAAAAGTACAAAAAATACAGACATGGAACTCTGTCTCATTGTGAATGTACTTGTGTTGCTTTTTCTGTTCACAAACATTCACTAGAGAACATATGGAAGGCTGCACCAGATGCAGGTTTCCAGGAGGGGTCCTGGAAAGGCGATGGGACATTCCCGCTGTCTCCTTTTCGCCTGCTCTCTAAATTGGTGCACTCTGCATTGTGGGAATAGAATCCCCTGTGCAAATGGACTGTTTCATTTTTATTTTCTCCTCTGGAAAAATATCTTCCCAGTAGACGTAGCCGTTCCCTTGCATGTGGAGTTTGGAAATGCCTACAAACATGCATGTTTGCTGGTGTTATCAAACTTCCAAGGCAAACCATGCATTGGAATGGGCACCGTCCCACCCGATGAGTTGGAATTACTGCTGTGGCAATCTCCGCATTCATGTCAGAGATCTCCACCCCATAAATGTTTTACTCCTGTCAGGAATTGCTTTGTGAATTTCTAGCAGGTGAAGAAAGTTAAATTCAGTCTAAACGTATGCTTGTGACTGTATTTACTTTTGTGAATAGGGCCCTACATGTCTAGAAGAAGCATGCCATTGTGAATCTTAGGTAAATGACAGGTTATTGGGCCAAATGCAACCACTAAAGCACTTTCCCATTTACTCTTCAATCCACTTAATTCCTTTTGATTGCGCATTTATAATATCGGGTTTGATGTAATTGGTGGTGTTTTCCTTTTTTATAGATACGAGGAGCCTCCTTGCCTTAGACTGATATGATTCCGTCTCCATCAAATAATGCCCCCTCTCTTATCAGCTGACTTTTTGTTTAAGCTCAATTGTTCGTGTCTGTGTTTATTGATTCCTGTTTCATGCTACTTGTATTCTGAAATGCATGTTTAAATATTTGTCAATTTCATTTACTACTGCATGCTCATACGCAATCACCTCTTATAGATGCTTTGTTTTGTTTTGTTTTGTCTTGTGTTGGGGAAGGTGAAGGTAGAGTTTGATTTTACATGGTTAGAACTGAGAGAAAAAAACTCTGAAATAAAATGGAAATAACACTCTAGCAGTGGGGTCTGCCAGCTATAGGGAGTGGTGGGGCGGGCAAACCGCTGCTTTCCAGATGTGAGTGTTCAGCCGTAGTGAGGTACTGGCTGGACAACCTCGGACAGATGTTAGGGCACCCTGTTACAAACCCTAATACTCAGTGACAGAAATGGCTGTTGCTGATAACTTTAATTGGCCATGTGGTCATCCGCGGATCGGTTTGTAGCCAAAGAAAAAAGATCCGACGTTCGAAAGCGTGGCCAGGATCCGAGGAACGAGGTGCAGCGCACGCAGGGATTTATTTATGAAAACTGTTGCATTGCTGCGTGAAAACAGCGATGCAACAGTTTTAACGGCGCCCTCCTTGAGATAGGATGGATGCGCCGTATTTAATGTACGGCGCTTCTTGTCGCAAGGAGTTACAGATACATCAGCATTTCTGAAGTATCTGTAGGCGCAAAAGCGGCGCATTGCTGGTGTGTAAGGGGTATGCGAGTACCTCCTCCTCCATTTTTCAGTTTATTACTGTGAAGAAATGAATCAAGATTTCTGGTTGTGATTATGAGTATATTTATTTTGCTGTCCAATATTCATTGTAAAGTAAAGCACAGTAAGGAACTCTCAAATAGCCGGCACGTGTTTCGCCCTTACATGGTCATCCGGACCAGGGCTTCCTCAAGGCTGTAATGAAATTAAACGAGAGGTCTGTAATGCTGTTATTCTGGTGGTTATACATAGCCTCCACCAGGTGCTATGTGACAGAAAGTAAATTGTGATAGTGAATTTTCTACCATGCATTACAATCTGCCTGTGCGTAGAGTGACGTCACTAGAGGGACAGAGTGTCACATATTGTGATAAAATTGTGAATAGAAAGTGAGATTGTGAACATTCAAAGAAAATACTACATTAGGTTAGCGTATAATTAGCTTTGGTGCTGGCATTCCATATTAGACAAGTGGTCATGTCTAGTGGAGTGTAAATTTCTCATGCCGGTCTCATAATAGATACATTTTCTACGGACTTTAAGTCATAATAATTGTTTGTTAGCGTCGAGTATTGTTTATTATTGACTATGTTATTTCTATTAGTAATAGCATGCAGGGCAATAATTATCACGAGCTGGAATAGACCTTATGTTATGTTATTGGTGTTTGGGATAAACAGGTTGGTGCTATCATTCAAAACACCTGAGCAGAAATTTGTTTCATAAGTTCATAGAAAATCTACAGCTGCTAACTCAATTCTCCATGCATCAAGCTGTCATCCATGCCACACAATCTCCAACATTCCATTAGGGGAATACCGGAGACCACGAGTGAACTGTAGCTTACCACAAGGTTATGAAAACAAATCTGTGGAGATCACTGAACGCCTCAGACAGACAGGATATGACCAAGGAAAACTAATTCAGAAACAGCAATATTTTGCACAACAAGACCGTAATTCCCTGCTATACAAAACTAAGCGTACGGACTCACAACCAACTATTCGTTTCATAACTAAAGACAACAACGGCCAACATCATGCTCGTAAAACTCTCAAAAAACACTGGAACTTACTTATCCAAAATCCAACAGTTGCAGATGCCCTCAGAGATGCACCGCAGTTCAGCTTCCAACGATGCAAAAACCTCAGAGAAGAACTCTCTCCATCTTTCTTCCAGGAGAAAAAAGAATCAAAATCGTTTTTGCAACAACCAAAGGGATTTTATACCTGTTCGAATTGCTCTATTTGCAAACTGGGCAAAACAAAAACTAAAGAAGCAGTGGATAATGGACATCACCATCAAATCAGAGAATTCATCAACTGTGAAAGTACCAACACAATATACCTGATTTCCTGATCCTGCAATAAACATTACATAGGCAGCACAACCAGACCATTGAAAGTCCAAATTCAAGAGCATTACAGGAACATCCATAAAGATGATGACAATCAACCGCTGGTTGATAATTTTCTGAAACATCATCCGCACCAACGCGCCTTTACCTTCTGTGGTCTGATCAAGATGAAAACCCATGCAAGAGGAGGCAACCTGGAACTAAGACTGCGCCAACGAGAAAGTGCTTTCATCATTCGCTACGACATAGTAGCCAATGGCTTGAATAGAGACCCCGAGTGGCATTGCTGGCTGTAACTTATGTATATCTGAAACACCTCTCTCGACACAGTAGCCAATGGCTTGAACAGAGACTTAGAGTAGCATCACTGGCTGTAACCCATTAATACCTGAAATATCTTAGTCCAGATTCTCATAATTAGATATAAGGGTAACACCTCTAGTGTTCTGACATATGTCCCTATAGTTCTAATCATGCAAAAGGACTTTTCTTTTCTTACTCAGCTCCTACCTTGCATTCCTTTATAACCACTAAACTAGTTTCATGACCAACGGGGGTAGCTGACTCCATACACATATAAATATAGCGACTGAGATGTCAGTCAGTCCATATTTTTATGGGCACGAATATAACAGATCAATGCTGACACATTTTGTAAGAACAGGTGACACTGCGACTATGCAATTACTCCCTTAACAGTTATTTGGCACTTCCTCGCCCAAATAGTTCTCTCAGTTCAACCATGATCACCGTATATGCTTCTTAAATATGTTATGAACTATTTTAAGGTTTCAAAGGTTATCCACAACAGATTTTCCCAATCCTAACTTGCTCTCTCATTGGAGAATTCTTATATCCTGATTCTCTCAATGATTATTCAACGATGGCGGATACTGTTCATATAGAAAACAACTTACACCTTTTCTGATTAAGCTGCCTCAATGTTCATCACCTAGGCTCTCTTACTGATTGTAAGCGAGTCACTGCACAAGTGTACATTAAGAAGATTTTTATAAATATAATGGCAGCCATTTGTTGCTAACTGACACAAAGATGTCACACTTTCTTTTCCATATGGAACAATTTATGGCTCTTTTACTCTGGCCACATATTTTCGACCTACTAATTCACTAAAATGCTTTCGCCCACTCAGCACTCCAAGATGGCGGCTCTCTTCTGAGTACATTCATACACCTTCTAAAAAGCTCTTCCGGTATATAAACTGACGTTCACACGTTGCGTGTAAATTCTACTCGGGGACCTGACCAAGACGCATGCTATTGACAGATCGCAAATTGGTAAGTCCAGCTCCAAATACAGTCCGTCTAGATTCACTATAATATTTGCTAACAGTTATCCATTACCCCCGGGAGGCTAATTCACAGAACCTAACGCGTCCGATCGCGTCACACGCGACTTCGATCCTTTGAGACGCGGACACTTCCACATGGCCCGCCTAGTGCCCCCACACTTTGCCCACAGTTAATCAATGCCCCAGGGATGCGCATTTATGAACTTCCTTGCGTTCAATCGAGTTAGATGCAACTCCAATGGGGTGAGATGCGAAAGAATTACCGGAAGAGTGGGGCATCTTAATGACCACTAATGCATGCATTTAAAACCAACTTAATAAGGGCTCCTGTAATTTTAGCTAATTGTCATTGAGTCCAGGTTCTCGTTCTGCGGGTTACCATCTCAACCTGCTTGAGCCTGAAAACTTCAGGACGTAACCTCCCAGCAAACCAATGGCACCTCAAAGTACTGCCTGCACTGTATGCTAGCTACCATACCAACCTCAAATTAGAGATGATGTGGCACTGAGCGGCCTCATTGCACCTACTAAAAGGAATGTTTTTTAGTTGGATGAAAATACATAGAATGCCCTCTTATGTTTTAGATATTCAAAACTGAACAACCTTTTATTCTTACTTGGAAATACAAGAATTTACATTTATTTGTATGAAAGGTGCATATGAGTTATGAAAAAACTTTATGCTCACGTGTTTTTAATTATGATAGCACCAACCTGTTTATCCCAAACACCAATAACATAACATAAGGTCTATTCCAGCTCATGATAATGAATGCCCTGCATGCTATTACTAATAGAAATAACACACTCAATAATGAACAACACACAGCGCTAACAAACAATCACTATGACTAAAAGTCCGTAGAAAGTGTATCTATTATAAGACCGGCATGCGAAATTTACACTCCACTAGACATAACCACTTGTCTAATATGGAATGCCAGCACCAAAGCTAATTATACGCTAACCTAATGTAGTATTTTCTTTGAATGTTCACAATCTCACTTTCTATTCACAATTTTATCACAATATGTGACACTCTGTCCCTCTAGTGACGTCACTCTACGCACATGCAGATTGTAATGCATGGTAGAAAATTCACTATCACAATTTATTTTCTGTCACATAACACCTGGTGGAGGCTATGTATAACCTTCAGAATAAAAGCATTACAGACCTCTCGTTTAATTTCATTACAGCCTTGAGGAAGCCCTGGTCTGGATGACCATGTAAGGGCGAAACACATGTCAGCTGTTTGAGAATTCCTTCCTGTGCTTTACTTTACAATTAATATTGGGCAGCAAAATAAATATACTCATAATCACAACCAGGAATCTTGATGCATTTCTTCACAGTAATAAACTGAAAAATGGAGGAGAAGGTACTTGCATACTCCTTACTGATTATTAACTGAGGTATAAAAGGTTCAATACCTCGAGAATTACTTCCTCCAAATACAGGATACAAGGCAATTACGCCCAGGAGGAGAACCCCTGAACCTTTTTTCGCAAGTAAGCATTGCTGGGGTGTGTCTGAAAACAGACGCAACTCCAGCAATGTGTCCTTTCACATGGGGCAAGCCGCATGTGAAAGGGCCTGCGTCAGTCTTATGCCTGCTGTGAGGCAGGCTTAAGATATGGATGCAGAAGCGTCCTAGAAGTGTCGCAGTGAAATCTCACAGATTTCACTGTGCCACTTCTACGATGCTTTATTGCGGGGGAATGCCCACCCTGCATGCATTATACCTGACACAGGTATAATGTAGCGTAGGGGTTTACAAAGTGACACATCTGCTTAGATGCGTCACTTTGTAAATATGGCGCAACGTGGTGCATTATTTACGCCGCCGCAGTGTCACAAAAAGTGATGCAACGGCGACTTAAAAATGACGCAGGGCTTCATAAATAAGGCCTGCAGACTTTTGGACTCGGGGAGGAGGGAAAGGAGGGTGGTATTTCTCTGTGAAAACTGATAATTACAGAGGGGGGAACATGCTTATTTTTATGTGGCGTTTGAGAGTTTTCACTGGCATTAAAAAGCATTTATTAGCGAACTAAAAACGGGATTAAAACGCATACCACTAACAAGGCATGCCATCATCAACATGCATGTACATATAAGGTACAGGCTTTCCTGTTTTCTCCACCTCTGTTTTTGAAGTAACTATTTCTCCACTTTCCACCCTTTCCATTCTATGTCCCGGAGCCTTGCTGCTTAGACATATTTAGGCATAATACATCTCTTTCAGTATCCTCCCCGTGGCTGACAGCTTACTCCGCAGCCTACACACCCACATCGCCTTCTCTGAACACAAAACATACACTACACACAAAATATACATAACAAAAAAAAAGAAAGAAAAAAAGCCACTTGAGTTTTGATTACTCTCTGGTTTGTTGACAAAGTTTTAAGCATATTTGATAATTTCCCGTCAGTTTGCCAGGTGAAATTCTAACAAGCATGTCTCCTTTGATTTGATTACATGATATGAGAGCAGCATACGCAATAGTAATGCTGATACTGATTGTACTCTTGAATTACAGTTAGGCACTTGTTTCACTTTGAACGTAGATAATATGTTTCGTTTACCTTTTGCAGTGAAACTTTCTGCACTGGCTGCCGTGATCTAGGTCAGCCTGAAGAGAAGTTAATCTGAGCTCAAGGCTTCCTATCCGGGGAAATTAAACCTGACTGCATGAGCCGGCTCTACTTCGCTGTTGCAATGCGCACTACTTCGACCTTGGCGCCCTTCCGCCATTTTCTAAAACTCACTTTATTGCTTTAACCCGAAGCTTTATATTTTAATCACACTGTATGTTTACGTCTCTCAGTTATATTTATGAACATTCTAGGTGCAGTGTGATGACAACCCCTTACAATTATATTTGAAGTCAATATTCTGAAAAAACACAGTAAATAAGATTCTGTTTCGAAGCTAAATCAGTCTCTTATTTTCAGAAGGTTAAAGCTGTGAAGTACGCAGTGTGCTGAGGCGGATGCGCCGGTATTAAGACACATTCCCTTGGGATTTTAAAGACTGTTTACGTTTGCTTAGCTAGGCTTAAGTTTACAGATATTAGAGGCAGGTGAAGAAAAAAAAATAGGAACCAGACACGGTGAGCAGTCGAGTGAATAATACCTGAGAGATGATGCCTTATCACAAAAGTGTATTGTACAAACCTGTAGCCATATGTTTTATATCTGCAGAGAAAAGCTATTTGCATAAAAAAAACGTCAACGTCATTTTCGATAGTTTCTTAATCACTTCTAGACAATTTTAACAGTACGATAAATACGACCTAAGTTGAGCCCTCAAAAGCTGAGTATAATATGAGGATTTTGGTATATTCCACACCAAAATCTACATGTCTAAGTATTCATTAGGCCTTTTTCTTGTTTAAATTTCAATAGGTTTGCCCTGCCAAAATATACTGAGGGAAAATATGTAGGTGCTGTTTTTCTCACTCCCAATATTACCACTGTGATAACAATCATCACTTATTTCCGAATAGTTTGTTAATTATCGAGGTAATCATAGTTGAGGTTATATGTCTAATTGTTCTTGCTCACATCTTGCATGCTGTCCCTTCAAAGGGACCACATTTAGCTACTCTATATATTCACCAGTGTCCAGACTTTATGCATTCCACCTTAAAATGCATCGTTCCTGAACATCATGCCAGTACCCAGTGGCGGCTCCTTGAGGGAGTGCTGCGGCGCGGTGGGGCGGGGCGAGGCAAGGGAGGGGCAGGGTGGGGGGTAGTAAACTCCGGCATACGGCCGAACGGAGTTGAGTAAATAAATAAAACGAATTACATTGCGCGCTGCATCGCCGATTTGGCGTTGCAGCGCGCGCAATGTAATTCGTTTTATTTATTTATTTACTCAACTCCGTTCGGCAGTATGCCGGAGTTTATTTCCCCCCACCCTGCCCCTCCCCCGGCCCACCCCACCGCCCCGCTCACTCCCTCCAGGAGCCGCGACTGCCAGTACCTCAGAGAATGTTGACGTTGTGGGAAAAGGATAAGGAGCAAAATGAGCTTGTAGTCCATTCATTACACCTAGGGCCAAAGGAATAATAGGGCAGTAGAATACGTAATTAGGCAAGAGATTTGCCGGTAAAATGCCTTTTCCGATGCATCAAATGCAGTGCATTCGCAAAATAGGAAATCACAATTTTTGCGATTACCTAATTTGCGAATGCATTTAGGGAATCGCAATTTGCGATTCCCTAAATGCGATGCATGTAGCATTTCCAAAATGCGACTTTACATTAAGGAATCGCAAATTACCATCAATTTCAAGTTTATGGTAGTTTGTGAATCCTTTGAAAAATGCACAAAAGTGCATTTTTCAAAGTGTTATGTGGCGCAAACACATGCCCTTAGGGCATGTGTGTGCGCCACATGTGCACACTTACCTTTTTTGGGAGTGCATCAGAGGGGCCTTAGGCCCCCTAGCACTCTTGCAATTGCATTTGCAATTTGCGATTACCAATTTGGTAATCGCAAGTTGCAAATGCATTCCCATTCATCCCTATGGGCCTATAGGCCCATGGGAATGAATGGGAATGCTTTCCCTAATAGCGAATCGCAATTTGTGATTCGCTATTTGGGAATGTTAAGGATTCGCAAAAATATAATAATATAAAATATATACTTATATCAATAATTTAAAATTAAAAAACAAATTCTATAATTAATTAAAACATTAAACTATTAAAAAGAATTAAAACGTACATTTCGCAATACAATAAATACAACATTAGGGAAAATGTTGGATAGCTAAATAATTAAATTTACTATTCCAACTCCAGTGAGTGCAACAGTAGGGAAAGTGTTGGATAGCGGAGGGGTAAAAATTACTATTCCCACTCCAAAGAATGCAACAGTAGGGAAAGTGTTGGATAGCAGAGGGGTCAAATTTACTATTCCCACTCCAGTGAGTGCAAAAGTAGGGTAAATGTTGGATAGCGGAAGAATTAAATTTACTATTCCAACGCCAGTGAGTGCATCAGTAGCAAACATGTTGGAAAGCGGAGGGGTAAAAATTACTATTCCCACTCCAGTGAGTGCAACAGTAGGGAAAGTGTTGGATAGCGGAGGGGCAAAAAATACTATCCCCACTCCAAAGAGTGCATCAGTAGGGAAAGTGTTAGATAGCGGAGGGGTAAAAATTACTATTCCCACTCCAGTGATTGCAACAGTAGGGAAAGTGCTGGATAGCGAAGGGGTAAAAAATACTATTCCCAACCCAGTGAGCGCAACAGTAGGGAAAGTTTTGGATAGAAGAGAAACAAAAATTGCTAATAACATTTAAACAATTAAAGAAAATTAAATAATCTTAAAAATAAGCAATATTATGAAAATATACGATTAAATATATTAAACATATAAAAAGAACTGATACTATATTATTAATTACATATAACAAAAAGGTACAAATATTATATAAAATAAATTAATAAATACATTTATAAACAATATTTATTTAAAATGAGCAAATATTAACAAACAAATTATTTAAAACATAAATGTATTTATTTTAGTTCCTAACCTATAACACCACACCAATAAAAAAGACCAACATTTTTATTTAAATATATTTCCATAATTAACATAATTAATAATGCATTTAAAAATATTAATAAAAAAAGATAATAAACATTCATTGAGTACACATTCTTTAACACTATAATATCCACAACACACACCTAAAACTAATTACACAATTACCATATTAATTAATTAATTTAAATTAATTAACAACTAATTTATACCATCAATAAAAAATAAATTACTTCCAACCCTTCCCACCATTAACACCTATAAACACTACAACACACACTTAAAATTAATTACAGAATTACCATAATTAATTACTAATTAATTAATTTAAATTAATTAACAACTGATGAATAATTCATCAATAAAAAATACATTACTTCCCATCATTTACACCTATAAACACCACAACACACACCTAAAATTAATTACACAATTACACAATTACCATCATTAATTACTAATTAATTAAAACTAATTAACAACTAATTATTAAATCATTAATAATAAATTAATTTAATTTACACATTTAACACTATAACATCTCAATTAAACAAATATTAATAAATAAAACGTATTCAATAAATGTAATATAATTAAATTACTTCTCACCCTATTCCCCTATAAACCAATAAACCGCTACGGAACTAAAAACACAAATTTCAAATAGAAAAAAATAATAACTACTAAAAATAATCAATACATTTTATATAATTAAATTACTTCCCACCCTATTCCCCTATAAAACCCACAACACTCTCTGGAAATAAAAAACGCAAAATTCAAATTAAAAAACATTAATAACTACTAAAATGTTAACACATATAATAAAAATACAAACAATTCTTATACAAAAAAACAAACATCAAACACATATAAAATATATACTAACATATATAACATTAATTAAAAATCGACATTTTCAACAACTATATTTTTGCAAACGATATTAAACACTTCGATATTTTTTAAATCGATATTACTTACCTAAAATCGATAATCTTGACCACAAGAATTTGTCTGTCAATATTCCTGACCCACGATATTTATGACACGATATTTGTGCAGTTTGATATTTTTTACTCGATATTCTGTCTCTGCACCAACAGGCGCTTCAGGGCACAAGAATGAACAGGTAAATCAGGTGAGCTGAATTCCATAGGCACTTGAGTGTGAGGATAAACCCCTATTGTGCTCAGTGTGAGCAGGAAAATGAGGGGACTGAGAATAGAAATGAGCATAAGGGTCCTGTTGGTGTGCGAGAAACTTCAACACTAACTAATGATGAGAAAATGTCTCAAGTCTTTAGGATGAGCAGAGCCCCTTGTTCCTTGAGGGTGAACAGAAACCTCCAGACAAAAGGACGTGCATGGTTCTCTGACTCATGGCTGATGGCATACAGGACATTCAGGGATCTGAGGGGCAGCACAGACTAAGGGACCAATGGATGACTAACAAATTCATCTACCCAAGGAGGAGAAATGTATAGTCGTGCAGATAAGGTGAGGAGACTTGTGGGTGAATTGCAGTGGAATAATGGTGTTACTAGTCTTGGTCAATGCTTATTGCCCAACAAGCTTAGAAAGCTTTGTTTATCAGAAATTTCTCTTCTGATATGAAGCAACGTTTCATGAAAATTCATTAGCCTCAAATGTGGGCCTCTTTTTCAGTTCAAAAAATTCAAAAATCTTTATTCAGATACAGATATATCCATAAAAGCACAAGTCACATAGCAGCATAATAGTACTCAAGTCTTATTGATCATAAAAACAGTAGGATAAAATCAATTCATAATCAAACGTCATATAAAGCAATTTTTCAATTGGGGCCCTCTTGGTTTATGCCTGTACCTATTCATAATGAGGGTTAAGAAGACTGGTCTGTAAAAAGTATCCATATATTTTACATTAATCATAATTACAATATAAATATAAAATCAATAAGAACAACCTTCATAAAGTGCACATTGTGTTATGAGCATGGACTGCAACTTTCAAAAAGGAGCCTACGCGAAAAGTTAATTCATCCACTTCCAGTTTGAGGATTTTCATGTAAGCTGCTTCAAGATGGACAGGAGTAGTTTTCTTAAAAAACGGTATCAAAAGCCGTTTTGCATATTTTGAGTAAAAGTTACAAAAAAATAGAAGGTGAAGCATTGTGTGCCCGCTCCGGCCGTCACAAGGGCATGGCAACTGATCAAAATTAGCGTTATACCCCAAGGCAGTGGTTCCCAAACTGTGCGCCGTGGCTCCCTGGGGAGCCGTCAAACTTAGCCAGGGGAGCCGCGCACCAAGCACTTTAATGCATTTAATGTTGAAGGGGTTGTTGACTTCAGTTAAACTAATTAGACTTAAACACATAGGGGTCGATTCCGATCTCGGCCGGTAGGGCTCCGAATCGGATTCGGCTTAACCGGATCCGATTCGGAGCCCTGTTTCCCGACCGATTCGTACGTGCGTCCGGGCGAGCGAGTACGATACGAAATCTCCGACAGACTCGTTCGTGAGACCCAAACCGCACCGACTGACTCGTTCGCGAAAGCCGACCGCTCTGACCGACTCGCACAGACACGACTCGCACCGCGCAATGGAGACGTTCCCCGGCCGGGTGAGTATGATGCGCGCCTCGAGCAGTCCGACCGAGTCGCTCAGTCCGACTCGAAAGAGCAGTCAGAGCCGGACTTTGGGGGTCCGTGTCGGACCCCCCTGTACGCGTAGACACGCGAGTCGCACACAGGGGGGACCCATGGGTCCCCCCTACCTGTGCATGTACGCCGCGAGTCGTTTCGACGCGTACCCGCTGTAGGGGGCGCCCTTGTTCGCCTCGCACCCATTGAGTCAATGGGAGCCCACGTACGCGTTGTACGACCGGCTCCCATTGACTTCAATGGGAGTCCGACCAACTCGAGTCCGATGACATGCGAACGCATCGTACTCGTCCGGTCGGACTGATAGGGTCCGATTCGGTCGGAAATCTCTCCGGGTCCGGCTCGGTCGGAGTGATTTCCTGCCCGAATCGGAATCGGCCCCATAATGTTGATGATTTGTAAGTGACATGCCTAAAGCTGTAAACGTAGTGCTTAATTGATGGCATGTCGAGGGAGATGACCTCCGTATTTCACTGGATCCCCACATTCCAACACTCCCAAAGTAAGTGGAAGATGCCTGATTTATTTTGTTAGATTCGATAATAGTTTCGTTTTTTTCCAAATGCATTTTACACCAATGCAAGTTATCAGGAAAGTACAGTTGTCCTGTCTATTAAACACACTAAGGGGCCGATTCCGATTCGGGCCGGAAAAAATACCGACCGACTCGGTACGGGAATTTAGTCCGACCGACTCGGACCGGTGCCGTACGACCCGGGTAGTACGATGATATGCATGTGAAATCCGACCAACTCGGACGGAATACAAAACGACCGACCGAGCCAGACGGAAACAAGCCATCCGGCCGGGAAATCACGCGAAACGAACCGACCGACACGCACCCGCATTGAACCCGAACGAAATGTGCCCGCGAACTCCGACCTGCGTAGTACGATGCTGTGCGTGCAAAACATGACCGAATCGCCCAGAGCACAAGCCGTACGACCGACACGTATACAAAACCCAGCCGAAGTAACCCAATACTCCGCGACCGACTCGTACGCCGCATATGAAACCTAGCTGACAAACAGCGGGAACGAGTCAGACAAGATCGCACCAGACAACTGCAGCGTCCTACTCGGACACAAGAACGACTCCTACATGCACCAAAAACACCAAGGACATTTTTTTTTAAAAAAGGGCCAAACAAGCAACCACAAAGCCAATAAATACAGGGAGAAAAAAAAATGGAACAAGGACACACCTCCAACTCCACCTACATAAAGGCCACAAATCCCTACCATGATCCTTTGCAAATTCCACTGACCTGCCAGCACAGAACACCATCACACAGCAACCACAGACACACTCACAGCTCATACATCACACAAGCCACACACCATTACCACACCTACAAATAGCACCCTCACACACACCCAGCTAAACCTACACTCACACCCCCACTTGCACACACACACACATCAATCACCACCACCACCCATCACCATGCCCCCAAAGAAGAATCATAAGTTCCTAGACAGTGAATTGGAAGTCATGGTAGATGAGATCCTCAGGGTAGAGCCACAGTTGTTTGGTACATTGGTACAACAGACCCCCATGTCGCAGAAAACCAAGATGTGGGCGAGGATTGTCGACAGGGTGAACGCACAATCACCATGTTTGCGCACAAAGGAAGACATCCAGAACAGGTGGTATGATGTGCGCAGGAGGGTCCGGGACCTACTCAAAAAAGACTACCTCCTCAGCCAGCACACCGGCAGTGGCCCTCCTGCAAAACCAGTATACCTCAGGCCCTGGGAGGAGAAGGTGCGGGCCATCCTACCACCAGTGAGCGTATACGGACTAACAGACATCCCAGAGCCTGGTGAGCACACAACTAATATACACAATATGGTGTGACAACACACACACATCACAGTCAAGGGGATAGGCAAACCATGCACCCTTAGCAAATACACAGCAACCAAAAGATATTCATCCCAAGATGTGAATGCTAGTCAGACAAACACAATACCTGCCATCTCATAGTGATATGTAACTGTGTCATGACATGTACAAACCCAACAACAAATACAGCAAGGCAGTGGCACAAATAGAACCAACAAACACTCCCAGATATTTACCCACCACTAGAACACCACCTCACAGGGAAGCTCACTGAAAGGAAGGAATTCTGTGTATGCTGGTGAAGTCAGTGTAGCCAATAGCATGAAGGGAGTGGTAGTCACAGATATTGGTCACACCCACAATTGGCCCATCAACACCACTCTGAACCATGCTCACATCACAGGGAGTGGAAAACAACTGACAAGATGGCTGACACTGGGTACTGCTGTGGGGAGCACAAGGCCCTGATGGGAACTGGGCACCAACAAACAACAGGACCACACTGTCAGCCATCTTGCCATTGCTGTCACACTCACACACAGTGAAGTCCACTCAAAAGGAAGGACGTATGGGCATGCTGGGAAGGGGGGTGTAGGCAATAGCATGATGGGAGTTGTAGGCACAGATATTGGTCAGCCTCACAATTGGCCCATCAACACCACTCGGAACCATGCTCACATCACAGGGAGTGGAAAACAACTGACAAGATGGCTGACACTGGGTACTGCTGGGGGGAGCACAAGGCCCTGCTGGGAACTGTGCAACAACCAACAGCAGGACACCACTGACTGACATCCTGAAAAACAACTTGCACTCCCTGCAATGGAAGCACGTTCCATGGTGGGATATCTGGCTGGGTGGGAAGGAGGACTCACAGCACTGACCATAGTTACAAGCACCTCCCCTCACACATCCCCTCAACACTAACTCCACATAACCCACCTGGGAGAATGCAATGCCTCACATCCTAACTGAAGATCCCACAAAGAACCACCACCCTGGGTTATGCTGTGTGAAGCACAGGGACACTCTTGGGACTTGTAGCCAAACAACTGCCAGGACAACACTCCCAGCCATCCTGTCAGCACAGGCACCCAACCCCACAGGGAAGCAGAGTCAAAAGGAAGGAAGGATGGGCATGCTGGGAAGGGGGGTGGAGGCAATAGCATGATGGGAGTGGTAGTCACAGATATTGGTCAGCCTCACAATTGGAACCTCAACACCACCCTGAACCATGCTCACATCACAGGGAGTGGAAAAGGACTCACAAGATGGCTGACACTGGGTACTGCTGGGGGGAGCACAAGGCCCTGCTGGGAACTGTACAACAACCAACAGCAGGATACCACTGACTGTCATCCTGAAAGACAACTTGCACTCCCTGCAATGGAAGCACGCTTCATGGTGGGATAACTGGGCTGGGGGAGAAGGAGGCCCGGATGGCAAGCAAATACCACCAATGCTGGTCATGCACACACCTCAACATTCACATTGACATGCCACAGGTTGGCAGGACAATGTGCTACACCAATATCACTGTCTGACTGTCACAATTTAGGAGAATGCAATGTCCAGGCCCACATCCAGAGGTACAGTCACAACTGTCAGGTGTTTGAACAATTGATGCCAGTAGAAACATAACATACAATCTGTGTCTCTCCCCAAAACAGGTGATGATGGGGACACAGCAGCAGATGAGGAGGAGTCCCTGTCCCAGGCTCCGGTGAACACTGAGCTCACTGGTGTGGATCAGCCTCTGCACTCCTCGGATGGCGAAGAACCAGCTGGACCCTCCGGTGTGAGTCATCATGCAGCACCAGCAGGACCAACATCTGCATCCCCTGCACCCACCCCTCCAACAACTGCCAACACACAGGCCACCCCTGCCAACACGGACAGACCAAGGACCACAGATGACAACAGCGCAGGGACCCAGACCCAAACTGGAGCTGGTGACAACGAGCCCAGGAACAACACACAAGTGGGCCCACGGTCACCTGTGCGTGCCACCGCAGGTCCTGCACGTGTCACCAGGGGTGGTGGGAGGGGTGGTAGACATAGGTCGCTCTTTGCAGAGGGGTCTGGACTGCATGATGACCCACAACTGGCACGCATCGCGGATGCGTACCAGACTAGCACCGGAGAGGTCAGCCAGGTAGTGGGGATCCTCAAGGACATACAACAGCAGCAGGCTCCCCATCATGCCCGCTTGGACTCCCACATGTCCCGTGTCAAGACACACATATCACATGTCGAGACACACATGTCACATGTCGAGACACACATGTCTGGCATGGAGTCCAAGTGGGACACATTGGAACAACTGACAGCGGTGCATAGGGACATACTGACATGCCTCCGCCAGATCAGCACCAACATGGCCTCACCTCCCTGTGTGCCCACAACATCTGCTGCTGAAACAACTGCAAATGCCACAGGGAGGGAGGAGGACTCTGGCAGAGAGTCCCCTGCACCACCGCAGCCTGCACCTGAGGGTCCCCCCAAGAAGAGGGGCCATCCGAGGAGGCCAAACTGAGAGGGATGGCCATCTACATCCCCCAGGAAGCCAACACCTGTTCTGGAACTTTTCCTCTGTGTGCAAACTGCACGCCCTGTCGAAGCCAACCCAACTCTCCCACATGACATGGGGAGCTATAGTTGGCCAAATTTATCAGATGACTGTGGACTTTACTCTGGACATTTCAGCTACCAAGACTTCCGAATCACATGGGAACTTTGGATTCCAATTTCTATGTACAGCACCCACCATCCTGTGCACCATCCTCACACCTGTATGTAAATAAACTCACAAATACACCATATCTGCCTCTGTTGTGATTCCAACGTGCTCTCTGTCATGGAGATGGTGATCAGAAAAATGACACTGTGCATGCTAACTTCTACAGCAAGTCCAACACCGTCATGTCAGTCATGGCGACGTGACACATATGAGGGAGACACACCACTAGGGCCACACAACACATACACACCAGGGCCATCAGACTCATCACCTATACTGATATTGCAACTAAATACAGGGGAATGCACAGACACGCCACCTATTCACAGTCTGTGTCAACTAGACTACAGGTGCAGTAAGCAAATGTCAGTCAGATGTGTGACTACAGACAACGCACATCCCAAAGTGAAGCACAGGTTTATTACACATTTGCAACATGTTGTTTCCACTACAAATGTTAGCTAATCCAACCTGGCTGTGGCCACAAAGTCAAAAAGTGCAGAAGATAGAAAGTCCAGGGGTGTGTGGCACATCACCTGTAGGGAAACGACTGGTTCCACCTTGGAAGTTGAATCATGGATTCGTGGGATCCAAGTTGATCAAACAACTCCGGCAGCACCCTGTGAAGGACAGACATGACACACAGTCAAAACCACTGAAGAACAGCACAGAACGGCAATACTCATGTCTAATACATGTCACGAGATAACTACACAAAACCAAGTTAGCATGTCAACACTGTTGGGCAGTACAGACCACCTGCAAGGACACATCGCTGCACGCATCCAGTCAAGTAGCACATGGCCACACTCAAACAGCACCAGAGCACCACACACACATATCATGCAAACTCAAATCATTGACATTACAACCCTCTGGAGACTCACATTCAGCTGAAGAAGTTGGTGATGAGCTGTGTGCGGACATCACCATCATCATCATCATCATCATCTTCACTGGCATTGTGACCCAGTCCAGGATCTTCCACAGGTGGTGGACGTTGGTCATCGTCATCCAGGATGAAAGGCAACTCCTTCCGCACTGCCAGGTTGTGTAGCATGCAGCAGACGAGGACAATCTTGCACACCTTTGCTGAGGCATATGGGAGGGCCCCTCCTGTCTTGTCCAGGCAGCGGAAGCGGCTCTTCAGGAGACCAAAGGTCCGCTCAATCACCCTCCTCGTCCGACCATGTGCCTCATTGTAGCGCATCTGGGCTGGTGTCACAGGGTTCCTGAGGGGTGTCAGCAACCACGGCATGTTGGGGTATCCCGAGTCACCTACAGACAGACAATTGCACATTAGCCGATTTGAAAATGTGTCCGGAAAACAACATAGCAGAACACACACAATGGTACAAAGTCAGTACACACCAACAAGCCAGGCACGCTGGTTCGGCATCTGTGACATCATCCTCGGGATGCGACTACTCCTCATCACGTAGGCATCGTGTGCCGAACCGGGGAAACGGGCACACACATGTGTGATGGTCATATCTGCAAGACATACCACCAGAGCATTGATCGAATGGTAATGTTTACGGTTCCGGTATGCCTGCTCATGTGCCTGTGGTGGTATCAAAGCCACATGTGTCCCATCAATGGAGCCAATTACATGGGGCATCCTCCCCAGGGCATAGAAGTCACTCTTGACATCAGTGACTCGTTGACGTGTTGGGAAATAGATGTACTGGTTCAGGTATCTCAACATTGCCCCCAAAACATCGCGTAGCACACGGCTGAACATAATCTGTGACATCCCACCGGCAGTCGCCACAGTGTGTTGAAAGGTACCGGTGGCAAAGAAGTGTAGGGCTGCCATCACCTTCACCTTGGGGGTCAGCGCTGTAGGATACGGACGGCCAGGCTGCAAATGTGGGTCTAACCGCACTGCCAAATCCTCAATCAGCTGCCTGGTGAAGCGGTACCGTCGGATGCTGTCAAGTTCCACCATCGTTGCCAGGTCTGGGAATGGTCGATGGACAGCAGGAGCCCTGCAGTGCATAGGTGAAGAAAGCAAGATTGTCAGTCACCCCACCTATGTGCCGTTCACCATACTCAATTTCACATGATACATCATTAACAAACACAAGTACTTGATGTGTGTATCGTTCTGTTTGGACATATATGGCACCTACATGGACATCATCTAACATCTCTGTTCAACAAGTGTTGACAACAGGTTCCAGGGTGTGCTATGGGAAACCATTAGGCTGTGTCACAGTACCCATTTACTGCTCTCACGTTCTACACACATACCACAGTGACATGTCTGGACATATGCTCCACAGGCATCACAGCTCATTGACAGGTAGATTCCCAGGGACCCTGTCTTGCCACATGGACACTGGCATGACATGGCGTATCATGTACAAGTCAGAAAAACAAACATGACACCCACAGGTAGCGGCCCCTGTAGCCTCTGCAGGACAGACATGGACGTCTGTGACACACACACACACAACATCAAAGTTCATGCACAAACCACGTGGATGTGGAGACTGTCTCCCATTGTGCACATGGAGTCAGAGACATGTGAAACACAACATGCACACAGACTGCGGAGGGACATCACTATTGTGGCAATGGGCTACCCTGTGACGTACATGCCTTCCCACATGTGAGCCTGGGGGTATGTGACATGTCATACACATACACAACCTGGAAATGTGACCATGACACATGCTCCAAAATGAAAAGTTGCACACCACAGTGGTCAGATGCACAACACACAAAGGACCCTGTCCCCATGAACACGTGCACAGCCTGGGTGTGTCTGCCCCCAAGTGCCACCCCAAAAACCACATGTTCACCCACATACACAGATAAGGTTATGCTGCCACACATGCCTTAGATACAGTGTGGACTGGGTGTGGTGTTGTAGGTGTGCCCCTGAGTCCCTGGAAAGTATATGTGGCTGGCATAGGTTCACCAGTGACCAGCATGGTGACATATGCGTGTGACCTGTCCAGGGACGCGTTGTAGAGCAATGGACCGATCGGTGTGCCCGCACGGCCCATTGCATTGGATGTGAGCGGGTACGCGTTGTATCCCGGGTACGCGTTGTAGAGCAATGGACCGATCGGTGTGCCCAGCCGGCCCATTGCATATGATGTGAGTGGGTACGCGTTGTATCCCGGGTACGCGTTGTACAGCAATGGACCAATCGGTGTGCCCGCACGGCCCATTGCATTGGATGTGAGCGGGTACGCGTTGTACAGCAATGGACCGATCGGTGTGCCCGGCCGGCCCATTGCATATGATGTGAGCGGGTACGCGTTGTATCCCGGGTACGTGTTGTACAGCAATGGACCGATCGGTGTGCCCGCACGGCCCATTGCATTGGATGTGAGCGGGTATGCGTTGTACAGCAATGGACCGATCGGTGTGCCCGGCCGGCCCATTGCATATGATGTGAGCGGGTACGCGTTGAATCCCGGGTACGCGTTGTACAGCAATGGACCGATCGGTGTGCCCGCACAGCCCATTGCATTGGATGTGAGCGGGTACGCGTTGTAGAGCAATGGACCGATCGGTGTGCCCGGCCGGCCCATTGCATATGATGTGAGCGGGTACGCGTTGTATCCCGGGTATGCGTTGTAGAGCAATGGACCGATCGGTGTGCCCGGCCGGCCCATTGCATATGATGTGTGCGGGTACGCGTTGAACAGCAATGGACCGATCGGTGTGCCCGGCCGGCCCATTGCATATGATGTGTGCGGGTACGCGTTGTATCCCGAAATACGCGTTGTACAGCAGTGGACCGAACGGTGCGCACACATTGGCTGGGGCCTGGCATGGCAACGGACGCGTTTTCGAAGCTCCAACGAGTCTGATGCAGTGAATTCAGTTGGCCAGCCACAACAATGTTGCAAAATCATGGGTGTCATGAAGTTGAAGATTTGAAGGATGCTGTGGGCGTGTATTAGTGCTGCTATTCCATGGATTGGTCAGATTCAGAAGATGCAAACGACTTGGACCTATCACTTTGGACACATGGGACAGTATCGGCCTCTACAGCACACATATAATGCTGGCTGTTCCCCTGAGAGCTCACTTGCCTGCACTACATGCTCCAGGACGACATCTGCCACCAACACTGCTGCTGTTTATGCATCCTCTGGCTCCTGCAATGGCACGTACTGTGGAGAGAGCCCCAGCCTTCAGCCTTGAGGTGAACCAGGCCCTGCTGGACAGCCTTCTTCCACAGTACAGCAAGCTGTATGGGAAACCAGGGGAGCAGGTGAGTGTGCTGTCCACTGCCTCACTAATTGTGCATGTTGTCTGACTAGCAGGACTTTCAGTGTGCACACCACTGGCTAGCATGTCCACTGAGTAGTTGTCACACCCCAAAGTGTGTAGTTACATGCACTGAACTGGTACAGTGCAGTAACAGTGCATTCCAACTAGGTTTACTTCCCATGCAATGATACCATGTAGTGACTGCTGGCAAACTGTTCATAGCCATTGTTGCACTGCCTGTGTACATCATATGCCCCTGTGATTGAGACATGTATATCCAACTGTGTGATGCACGTATATGTTGCATGTGTAGTAATGGCCTTTTCAGTTTGTCATCCTCACAGGTTGATGCCCACCAGAAGCAGGAAAACTGGCTGACCATCGCCCGGAAAGTAAGATCCGTGGGGGTCTACAGGCGCAGGATCCACAACTGCCAGAAGAGGTGGCAGGACCTTCGTGGCTGGACCCGGAGGATCGCAAGGGTCCAGCTGAAGCTGTCGCCTCTTCGCAGGAGGGGCGGACACCGGACCCTGACCCCCCACATGCTCCGGATCCTGGCGGTGGTCTTCCCTGACCTGGATGGGCAGCTGAAGGACAGACAGCAGCAAGGAGGGGGTGAGTCCATGACTGCACTGTGCACTTTGTCTGACATGCTATGTGCCCTCCTCTGGTCTGGTTCAACTTCCACAGTCCATCAGTCATGTGGTCCAGGACCCATGTCCCTCATTTGTGACATGCCCACTTCTCCTCTGATACACATATGTGTGGCCCTTATAGTCAGGAAATTGTGTCATTTGGGGACTGTGTCATTGCATTTTGCTTTGCTCAAGGTGGGGGACAGCATTTGTTCCCGTGACTATGTTGTGCGATTCATGGGTGGGTCAATTGCTTACACAATGCCTAAGTTCTGACATGTAATCTGGGTGTAACTTTGATATGTGGTCCGCTTGCTGCTCTGACTCACCACATGTCCCTGGGGAATTTGGCACACACCCATGCTGCTGGTGGGAACAATGTTTGGGCCTCAGGAGTATGTGTATCCAGTGTGTCACACATGCTTAGCCACCTGCCTACTGTCCAGGACTCATCCCTCTTACAGGTGGAGCTGGACAGTCATGCCTATTCCAGGGCATGCAATACACTCTGTACTCCCACTCCCGTGTATCATCTGGCATGTTGTGATCAGTGAAATGTACCCTCAGGTGTCTGCCTCTGTCTCATTGTGCTGTGTCTTCGTTGTCAGGACTACTGGTATGTTTATCGGTTAGGGCTCAGCATGCCATCTGAGATGTGACCATGATAGACGATACTTCTGTGACTTATAGGTGTCTGATCACTTGACTGTGCACACAGGTGTTTGCGACTGTGACTTTCGGGCAGCTGTATTGTCATTCACAGCACACTGTGAGGTGCTCATGTTCAGAGAGTTGTGTTTCATGTCCCCCATATGTCCAGTTGGTATGACGTGGACAAATAGTAGTACAGATGATGTGGTATTTGGGGGATGGACATGTGCCCTTGTCAGTCACATAACTTGCATTCCCCATGCCCTCGGATTGTGACACAGTGCAGACTGTTGTTGGCTGGCTGCCATGGCCATGTGACTTGAGACAGTAATGTATGACTTTGCACGCATTCCTGTGTCATGGCATTAAACTTCCTGAGACTGATCCTGCAGGGGAGTGACATGTGCAACATGCACCCCATTGTGACATTGACTATCCGGACATGGGTGCATCATGGTGTCTGGTGCTGGTATGCATCACATGCATTTCTATTTAGACTCTGGCCATCCCTTTATCCGGACACCTGCACTGACTCAGTGGCAAGAGATGTGATGTGTGCATGTTCACATACTTCACCGTGTTCCCTGCAATGTCCAACAACTGTGTAGGTGGTGCATGTGTCCACACTGGGGTATTACCATCAGACAGGCACCAGACAGATGGGTGCAAGGGCAGGAGGGGTGTGAGTCCCATGGTTGACCATCAGACTGACAATTGGCTTTCCCGAATCTGTGTGAGGACTTTAGGCAATGTTCAACTAAGGATGCCAGGGCTTGCTCTGTAATGTGCTGTACTTACTGTGCTGTGTGCGGTCAGTGCAGGTGACTGATGTTTGTCTGTTTCCCTAATTGTTTGCAGATACATCCACGGCCACAGGAGGGGACAGCTCCACAGACCAGGAGGAGCAGCGGAGCCAGACTGGGTCAGCATCGGACGAGTGGTCAGAGGGACCCAGTGGCACGGAGGGCGAGGGGAGCCACACCGAGGAGTCCTCAGCACCATCCACCTCAGCTGAGGACCACAGCAGCTCGGAGGATGACTCCCTTGTGGAGGCGGGTCTCAGCCACCACCAAAGGCCAGCTAGTCTGTCTGGCCCCGCCACCACCACCGCCCTCCCATTGGCTCCCATTCCTGAGGTCCGTGGAGGCTCCCATACTCGGGAGCGTGTCTCCTTCGTGCCAGGCACCGCACCCCTGCCCCTGTGTACCCTGCTGCCCTGAGTGAGGAGTCTGTGTACCTCCTTCGGCAGCTCCATGTAGGGCAGACAGCAATGCTGAGTGTCCTCCATGCACACACCACTCTGTTGACACAGCTGGTGTCGTTCATGGAAGGCATCTCGACGGGTATGTCTGCCCTACAGAGGGGCAATAAGTCCATGGACTCCTCCCTGATGGCAGCAGTGTCCCTCCTCCAACAGTCCCTTACCCCTCCCACCTCTGCCCCATCCACACTTCCTGCCCCCCTACCTGTCCAAAGCACATGCACACCTGCACAGTCACCCAAACACACAGACACGAGCAGCACAGACACACCCAAGAGAAAGGCAAGACGTGCACACAAGCATCCTCAGGGGACTGATACCACAGACACAGGGGATGGGAACACACATACACACAGGCAACCACAGTCACTCCGCAATCCTCAAGATCCTCTCCCTCCAAGACCCCTTCCCTTGCCTCACCTGCAACCCCACCTGATAAGCAGCTCTTCCTCTGTGACCTCGGCCTCTTCCCTCCAATCCCGCTGATCCAGCATACCGGGGAAAGAGGAAGTCCACCCACACAGAGGGAGTGCCCCTCGCCCCCGGACACCCTCCCCAGGCGCAGGCAGAGTGAGCCCCCCACCCACAAGTCCCCTCGGTCCCGGAAGAGCAAGACCCTGCCACCGCCCTGCAAGTCAACCACCCAATCTCTCACCTCCATCCCCCAGGCCACCACTCCACAGGTTCCACCGCCACACCCTGCCCCAGGTTCCCCCACACACCGATACCACATCCCCAAACTGCTTAGGCCCTCCCCCCCTGCCACTTGCTCTTCCACCCCAAAACCAGACGCTCTGCCTGTTTGTGCCACTGGTGTGGAGACCGTGTCCCCCCCTCTGTCCTGCCCAGCTCTTCTGCCCCCTTCCACTACCTTGGAGTCATGCACTGCGGTGGAGTCCACAACCACCCCGTCTGACTCGGGCACTGCATTGGGGACCCAGTCCACTCCATCTGACCAGCCCACTGCAGTGGTTGCAGCACCAACACCATCTGACTTGAGCCCTGCGGTGGTGCCAGCCCCCCCTGAGTCAGACACCTCCACTGCAGTTGCCGGTGACACTCCTGCACCCACCTCCCCTTCACTGCCTCCTTCTGGCAACCCCTGATCCTGTCCCTGTGGTGCCTGGCCTGCCCCTCGTATGCCCCTCCAAGGGGGATGTCCCCTGTCCATACCTGTGCAGGCAAGCAATTGTTGACAAGTTGTCACATATCACCCTGTTGGGACTGTATATTTGGACTGGCCATTGGCCTTAGTTTATTTTGGACTTTTGATTTGAGTTGCACACTTGCTGAATAAAGCCTCTTTTTGTTTACTTGTGGTTAATCTTTGGAGGTACATGATGTAGATGTGTAGAATCATGCATTTGCTGTTGTGATAGTGTTCAGATCAGGTAAATGAAGTTTGGCTGTGATGGGCTCCATGTGGTCCATGGGATATGTGTCCTAATCTAGTCTGGATCTATAGCATCCTTTGCTGCAGTCTGAGGGTGTAATGTTCAGCATTTGACACAGGGATGTACGTTTAGCATTTGTAGATTACCATCTTTGTCCTACACTGATGCACATCTGGTGGGCTTACCACTGTCCAATGTTCCTAGTACCCTGACTGTGTGCCCGTCTCCAATGGACATGCAGTTTAGCACATCAAATTTGGAGGACTCATCTGTGTACACAGTGCAAGTTGCTTGACACGTGTCTTGGGTGTATGCAGATGACTGACGTGACACTCCCGTGCCCAGGCTGATATGAGCAGAGCCTTCAGTGTGTTGTAGTTGTTGACTCACTGACCGAGTGTTCTGCTGACATGTTTGAGTCGTGCACAGACAAGGTTTGGCACAGCTGACCTTCCACAGGAGTGGAGTGCCCTCATGGCAGTGCGTGATTCCGTGATATAGGCTGTGCCCGTGTTGTGTGTTGTGTAGGCATGTCTGTGCGTGTTCCCTTCTCCTTTTCCTACACAGGCTGTGTCCCTACGGATGTTCCTGTTTGTGATGCTTGCTGAGTTGTTCTGTGTTCATCCAGCATCTTGGACCTGGTTTCTCCGGGATGTGGGTGCATGGCAAACTAATGTTCATGAGGTTGTCATCCCTAGTTGTCTTTGTTGTCAGGGCTGGGGATGTGGGCAAACGCAGATGGGACACAGTCAGGATTCCTCTTGGCACTTGTTGGTTACACGAGTAATGTGATTTTCTGTTTGTGTATGCTTTCAGTGATTGTGACACGTTGTGTGTGTGACTGCTGCCACTCCTCAGGGTCAGAGCTGCAATGTTGAAAGTTGTCTATGTGTGTCCTTTGTGGGTCAGCTTGGCTTCTTCATTGGTGTGTGACTATGGCCAGGATCCCATTGTTTGGGGTGGATTTCACGTCATGCCCATGTACGGCATACTGTGCAGTGTGTCAGACATTCACAAGTATTGTTGACTGGCCATGTGTGATGTGTTTCTGCACCTTATTTCCCCCACCACCCCTGGGATTGTCATGGGTGCATGTGCAATGTCAGCAGTCCATGTGAGCTTCACTGCTGCACATTGGTGGAGTTCAAGGTGTGTGGCGTTGAGTGTGTGCAAATGTGAGTTGTTGCACGGCTGGGGCACTACCTCCATATTTTCCTTGGCTGGCAGGCCATGCTGAGTGCTTTGTGCTTGTATAGGTGTGATGGTAGTTTGTTGCTCAGGACACATGGCTGTGGTTCACAGTGTGGATGACATCTACCTTTGTCATCACAGTGTGATTGTCATGCAGGCTAGTGTCACCACAATGTGGGGTCCCTGGGGGAAGTGCTGTGGTGGTTCTGTCTCTTGCTGTGTTTGTTGCTGTTCCTACAAGCTTGTGTGACATGTGTAATTTGGGCTCCCTCTCATCTCACAATGCCTGTTTGCCCACATAGGGGAATCCAATCCATGAGTTACTTTTGTATGTGACTGTGTTGACATCTGTGTATTAGTGAATCTGGCCTCCTCATGTGTTGTGTGTTTGCCTGGGGACACTGGCACACAACCCCCCTCACCTGTTGTTTATGATATGCAGTGTGAGTCTGCCTGTTTGCAGGTTAAAAGTTAATCATTTTTTTAAACCTACCGATATTTCTTTTTGCAACATTTTTTTCAACATTTAACGGCACGTGGAGGTCATAAGTTCACCATTCTTTCAAGTTTGAACTGCACCTTCCAAATACAATTAGCAGGTGTGGTTGAGCTGAGCAAATTTCATCCTATAATATGTACTCCACGTATAAACTGCTTTTTATTAACCAATCACAAAGATGCTTTTCATCAAAACTAATATACACCCTACTTTTTAGGACACAATACATTTAATCTCCCAATCGGTTAACGTTTTGTATGTAAAAAAAAGTAGTTCCCCATGTTTAAACATATCTCTTATTCTCACGAACGGACTGCATGAGCTACAGACATTTATCCATATCTTGTAGCCATACCTTCAAAATGCTAGTGTGGATTGTAGGACATAGCTATGTTTTCTGGTGCAAGAGGTATGCAGAACAGAGACGTATTGACTTAGACCTAGGTTTACAAAATGTGCACATTAAATGGTTTGCACAGAGAGTATTGAAGTGGTACCAATTGCTCCCTTTGGTTAAAACCTGTTTGCAGCTCCAACACCCTGATCTCATGATTGTGCACTGTGGTGGTAACGACCTAGGCACATTGACTGAGGTAGGTTTGGAAATGCTTATGAAAGACACCTTTGGACAATTGATGTTACTTTTGCCTCAAACTGTCTTTGTATATTCCAATATATGCCAAAGACAGAAGTGGAAATTGTCAAACCAATTTTGTCATAAGATTGAAAAATCTAGGAAGAATGTCAACAAAGCTGTGTCTGCATACCTCAGAGACCATAGATTGGGAGTCGATTTACAACAACAACATACGTTTTGATATGGCTGATATCTACAGAAGTGATGGAGTACACTTCATAGATAAGGAAACCAAGTTTTCCTGATTAACTTGAAGCTGTGCATTCGCACCAACTAATAAACACAAGGGCTCTTTTAGAGCTGCCTTATATTCCCAATTTCGGCTCGCAGAGTGTCACCTGCGGGCCGTCGGGCAGGCTCGCAGAGGAAGAGCTGCGGCCCGTGGGCTCAGCTCGCAGAGGGAGACCTACGAGCCGTTGGCTCGCAAAAGCACAGCACCGTACTGGCTCACAGAGGGAGAGCTGTGGCCGGACTCGCAGAGGGAGACCAACGGGCCAACAGGCCTGCTAGCAGACACACAGCTATCAGTTAACGGGCTGGCTCGCAGAGATACAGCTGCGAGCCCTTCGAGCAGCAACCCGACGGGCTAACTTGCAGAGGGAGAATAACGGGCCGACGGGCCTCCTAGCACAGACAGAGCTACGAGCTAACGAGGTGGCTCACAGAGGTAGAGTTGCGGGCCCGACGGACTGCCTTCTAAAGGCATAGCCGCGAGCTGATGATGTGGGGAGAGGGAGCGTAAAAGGAGTATCTCGCACAGACAGACCTGCGGGATATTTTCAGTATTGCCTCGCAGAGGTAGAATTATGGATGCGATGCCTTTTAGAGGGAGAGATGCGAGCTGATGGACTGAGTCACAAAATGGCTCACAGCTCGCAGTCGCAGAGCTGCGAGCCGATGGACTGGCTTCTAAAGGCACAGCCGCGAGCTGGTGATGTGGGGAGAGGGACCGTGAAAGGGGTATCTCGCACAGACAGAGCTGCGGTATATTTTTAGTGTTGCCTAGCAGAGGTAGGACTACGGACCTGATGCCTTGCAGAGGGAGAGTTGTGAGCTGACGGACTGAATCACAAAATGGCTGCCAACACTTCCTAGTTTCAACAGTTCGCAGCCAATGAGCCGCAAGCTCGTGCTCGTAACGCTTCAGCCAATCAGATGTCAGAATTCTTAAATATCGATATCTGGAAAATTTGATATTTCTCTAAAACTACAGAATGCATTTACCCGATTTAAACAAAAGCTTGCTTTCTGGACCAAGACCTTTCTCTGCGCCAAATTTGGCGTAATTCCGTTCAGCAGTTTGACCTGTAGCCTTGTCTAAAGTTTCCTATGGAAATTGCATGGAGAAAACACGTTTTGGGACCACCCTTTTTTCTTAGCCCCCCCTTGACGAATCCCCCCCAAACTTTTAGGATAGGAGCTGACCTGAAAAGAGGAACTTTTGGAAAATTTCATAAAGATTTGTCAAACGACGCCAAACTTATAAGCACATCAAAAAATGCTTTTCCTATGGAAACGTGGTCCTAACTATAACTACCTACTGGCGACCACCAGTAGGTAATATATATATATATTCACTGAAAAAACCATAGGTTTTAGGGACAGTTATAGTTAGTTGGACATTGCACTCGTACAAAACCCGTGAAATTCCCCGTTATAGTTAGTTCAGCTAACTATAACTCGCGCCCCGCAATTCACTGCTGATGACGTCACATATTACATCACTCATGACATGGTCAGTGACATCACTGATGACATCACTGATGACATCTCAAATGACATCACTGATGACATCATCTAGTGACTGTGTTTCTGTAAAGTTTAAATATTTTTAATGTATATAGGGAAAGGCATATTGAAGAATGAGTGGGTGTATAAGTGTCTGTATGGATGATTTAGTAGGTGCGTGGCTAACTGTATAAGTGAGTGATTAAACGTATCTTACTGAATGCATGGGTTAGTGACTAAACTGGGTGAATGTCTGTATCCATCTGTCTGTTGCTGTGTAAGTGGCTGCATGGGTTTGTGAATAGCTACATGAGTGTCTATATGAGTTATTGATTCGTTGTCTGAGTATCTGTATGGGTGCCTGAGTGTTTGTGTGGGTGGGGTGTGTGCGACTCTGTACATAGATGTGTGAGTGGGTGATTCACTGGGTGCATGATTTGAAGAGTGCGTCTGTGATGGACTGCTTGGGTGGGTGAGTGTGTGTATGGGTGTGTTAGTGAGTGAATGTATATCTCAGTGGTACATGTGCGAGTAACTACATATGTAAAAGGCAGTATATATGTGTGTTAGAGTATTTAAAAGGCTATAAGTGAGAGTGTGTGATTGTGAGAGTAGATGTATGGATGCGTGTGTGCTTGTATCAGTTATTGTATAAGAGCGTAAGAATGTGCTAGTATTTGTATGACTAAGTGAGCTGGTGTGTGTATAACTCTATAGGTGAGTAAATGGGTGTGTGATTAATTTTTTGCATGACTGACTAGGTGTGTGAGTACCTCTATGGATGAGTGGAGGTGTGTGAGTGTTTATATAGGTGTATGAGTGCATATGATAGTCCTGTGCTGAGTGACTGTAAGTATGAGTGACTGGACGGGTGAGTGAGTAGATGTGTGTGTAGACCTAAGAATCAGTGAGTGGGTATATAGTTATTGGTATTGGAGTGTGTATGGTTTTGCGAATGGCAGTCTGTAAATAAGAGTGGGCGTATCAAAAGTTATATTAGGGTGTGAGCAGATGCATGAAATTATCACATGGATGATGTCATCAGTGATGTCATCAGTGATGTCATCAGTGATGTCACTGACCATGTCATGAGTGATGTAATATGTGACGTCATCAGCAGTGAATTGCGGGGGCGCGAGTTATAGTTAGCTGAACTAACTATAACGGGGGAATTTCACGGGTTTTGTATGAGTGCAATGTCCAACTAACTATAACTGTCCCTAAAACCTATGGTTTTTTCAGTGAATTTCAAAGGTTTTTTAAATGCTAATTTCTAACTATAACGTGCCTGAAACCTATGGTTTTTTCAGTGAATTTGTAAGGTTTTTTAAATGCTAATTTCTAACTATAACGTGCCTGAAACCTATGGTTTTTTTCAGTGAATTTCAAAGGTTTTGTAAATGACAATTTTTTAATTGTATTAATTGTTATATTTATTTTTTTGATACTGATTTCCAACATTTTTTTCAACTATTTATTTTTAGATATTTTATTTTTTAAATTACATTGTAATTACATTATACATTACATTACAAAATATACTTTCTCAGAATGAATTACTTTAGTTTAAATACTTTGCAAATAGGCAATAGACTTTTAAGTACAGTAGTTACAGTTGTTGCAATGGGCAACACAATTTCAAACACAATGCAACATTGAGCTCAATGTGAATTTCTAGTTAAATGCAATTAGTTACTTTATGGATTACTTTTCTCACCACAGGACTGGATCCTAGATTCAGTCCTGGGACATCTCCTGTAAACAGTTGAGTAAAAGCGTTTTGGTTACAGTAGTGATTTTTAAGGAATATTATTGTATTTTAAAAGTTGACACTTGGAAACTTTTTCACATAGAATCACCAATGTTATCCTAAGGGAGGAAATTCACTTAGCAGGTAAGTAGTGTTATCGTTACTTTTTCTTACTCAGTGGTGGATCCTGGATCCAGCACTGGTGCATCTCCTGTAAACAGTTGAAAGAATGCGTTTAAGTCATACAGGCGATTTTTAAGGAATATTTGTAGTTTGTGAAAATCGCCACTTTGAAACTTTTCTGCTGAAAACCAGACAATGGATTCCTATGGAAGGAAATACAAGTTACTGGTAAGTACGGTTAGAATTACTTTTCAGGGTCAGTGCTGGGCTAAAAGATGCAGCACTGGGTTCTCTCCTGATAACAGGTGAGTAAATCGGAATTTGTAGTTCGGCTGATTTTAGAGAAATATTATAAAGTTCCAAAACTCCACACTTAGAAGAATTTCCAAGTGAAACCAGTCAATGTTAGCCTATGGAAGGAAATTCAAGTTACTGGTAAGTACAGTTAGAATTACTTTTCAAGGTCAGTGCTGGGCTAAAAGATGCAGCACTGGGTTCTCTCCTGATAACAGGTGAGTAAATCGGAATTCAGTAGTTCGGCTGATTTTAGAGGAATATTATAAAGTTCCAAAACTCCACACTTAGAAGAATTTCCAAGTGAAACCAGTCAATGTTAGCCTATGGAAGGAAATTCAAGTTACTGGTAAGTATGGTTAAAATTACTTTTCAGGATCAGTACTGGGCTAAAAGATGCAGCACTGAGGTCTCTCCTGATAACCGGTGAGTAAATCGGAATTCGTAGTTCTGCTGATTTTAGAGGAATATTTGTATGTTTCAAAAATCGACACTTAGAAACTTTTTCAGCAAAAAGCAGGCAATGATATCCTATGGAAGGAAATTCAAGTTACTGGTAAGTACGGTTAAAATTACTTTTCAGGATCAGTACTGGGCTCAAAGATGCAGCACTGAGGTCTCTCCTGATAACAGGTGAGTAAATCGGAATTCGTAGTTCGGCTGATTTTAGAGGAATATTTGCACAATGGTGAAGGAAGGGGTGGGGCCTGAGGTGACATGTCTGCAAACACGCCCTGTGGCGCGTTTTAAGTTGGAGAATTAATTCCTTCTCAATCCTGAGGGTCCCTAGGGGCCAACTAGCCCACCACGAACCTCCAGTATGCGCCAGGGGGCTGCGTTGCAGAGAGGTGTACAGAGGCCACGCCCCTTTTACAACACTCTGCAACGCAGCTCCGTGGCGCTTACTGGAGGTACCTGGTGGGCTAGTTGGCCCCCAGGGACCCTCAGGATTAAAGAGGATTTAATTCCCCATCTTAAAATGCGCCACGGAGCCTGTTTGCACACATGTCACCTGAAGCCCCGCCCCTCCCTTCACCACTGTGCAAATGCACCCGTGGTGCATTTTAAGTTGGGGGATTAAGTCCCCTTGAATCCTGAGGGTCCCTGGAGTCCAACTAGCCCACCATGTACCTCCAAAGCGCCACAGAGCTGCGTTGCAGAGAGGTGTAAAAGGGGCGTGGCCTCTGTACACCTCTCTGCAACGCAGCCCCTGGTGCATACTGGAGGTTCCTGGTGGGCTAGTTGGCCCCAGGGACCCCCAGTATTCAAGGGGAAATCATTCCCATCTGCAAACGCGCCAGGGGACGCGTTTGCAGACTGCTGCAGGGTGGGGCGGGGCCTCCGGCACGATGCCGGTCTTTTTTTTTTTTTTTGTATGGGAGGGGGCTGCGTGGCCCCCTTCCCTTGGCCTCTTTGGCCCTGGGGACCCCATCCCCGGGGCATGAGGATTTTCATTTTTTTAACAATTAAAATAAAACGGAAGGGGGCAGCGTGGCCCTCCTTCCCTGGGCCTATATTGGCCCCGGGGACCCCATCCACCGGGGCATGCCCTCTTTTTTAAAATTTTTAAATATTTGGAGGGGGCTGCGTGGCCCCCTCCTGAGGCCATTTAAGGCCCCGGGGACCCCATCCCCCAAGGCCGGCCTTTCCTTTTTTTTTTTTTCAATTTCTTTTTTTTTTTATTTTGGGGAGGGGGGCCGCGTGGCTCCCTCCCGGGCCTCTACTTGCCCAATCCCCCACAGTCCCGCCGGCTCCCGCGTCCCTTGGGAGCCGGCATTGCTTTCCACATGGGGAGCTGCTAACATGCAGCTCCCCATGTGGAAAAGCAATTTGCTTTGGATATTGGAAGCGAGAGCAGGTTTCCTGCTCTCTCTTCCAATCATCGAGCAGTTTGCTATGACAGGACGGGAGTCGCGAGGCTCCCGTCCTGTCATAGCAAACTACAGTGTCCCGGGGTAGGCACCCGGGACACTGCAGGAGCCGGCCCTGGGGGTGGCGGTCCCCAGGGCCATCAAGGGCTCCAGGAGGGGGCCGCTCGGCCCCCTCCCTTGAGTTGCACAGCCCCGGGAGGTGGTGGTCCTCGGGGCTCTGGGGGTTCCGTAACGGACCCCCACATTTATTTTCTATGTGCCCCGGGAGGTGATGGTCCCCGGGCGTGTGGGGCTGGAGCCCCCATACATTATTTAAAATTTTAAAAGAAGCCCCGGGGACCCTCAGGATTGAAGAGGATTTAATTCCCCATCTTAAAATGCGCCACGGGGCCTGTTTGCACACATGTCACCTGAAGCCCCGCCCCTCCCTTCACCACTGTGCAAATGCGCCCGTGGCGCATTTTAAGTTGAGGGATTAAGTCCCCTTGAATCCTGAGGGTCCCTGGAGTCCAACTAGCCCACCATGTACCTCCAAAAGCGCCACAGAGCTGCGTTGCAGAGAGGTGTAAAAGGGGCGTGGCCTCTGTACACCTCTCTGCAACGCAGCCCCTGGCGCATACTGGAGGTTCCCGGTGGGCTAGTTGGCCCCCAGGGACCCCCAGTATTCAAGGGGAAATCATTCCCCATCTGCAAACGCGCCAGGGGACGCGTTTGCAGACTGCTGCAGGGTGGGGGTGGGGCCTCCGGCACGATGCCGGTCTTTTTTTTTTTTTGTATGGGAGGGGGCTGCGTGGCCCCCTTCCCTTGGCCTCTTTGGCCCCGGGACCCCATCCCCGGGGCATGAGGATTTTCATTTTTTTAACAATTAAAATAAAACGGGAAGGGCCTTCCCTGGGCCTATATTGGCCCCGGGGACCCCATCCCCGGGGCATGCCCTCTTTTTAAAATTTTTAAATATTTGGAGGGGGCTGCGTGGCCCCCCTCCTGAGGCTCATTTAAGGCCCCGGGGACCCCATCCTCGGGGCCGGCCTTCCTTTTTTTTTTTTTCAATTTCTTTTTTTATTTTGGGAGGGGGGCCACGTGGCTCCCCTCCCGAGCCACTACTTGCCCAATCCCCCACATCCCGCCGGCTCCCCGCGTCCCTTGGGAGCCGGCATTGCTTTTCACATGGGGAGCTGCTAACATGCAGCTCCCCATGTGAAAAGCATTTGCTTGGATATTGGAAGCGAGAGCAGGTTTCCTGCTCTCTCTTCAATATCGAGCAGTTTGCTATGACAGGACGGGAGTCGCGAGGCTCCCGTCCTGTCATAGCAACTACAGTGTCCCGGGGTAGGCACCCCGGGACACTGCAGGAGCCGGCCCTGGGGGGTGGCGGTCCCCAGGGCCATCAAGGGCTCCAGGAGGGGGGCCGCTCGGCCCCCCTCCCTTGAATTGCACAGCCCCGGGGAGGTGGTGGTCCCCGGGGCTCTGGGGTTCCGTAACGGACCCCCACATTTATTTTCTATGTGCCCCGGGGAGGTGATGGTCCCCGGGGCGTGTGGGGGGGCTGGAGCCCCCCATACATTATTTAAAATTTTAAAAAGAAGCCCCGGGGGACCCTCAGGATTGAAGAGGATTTAATTCCCCATCTTAAAATGCGCCACGGGGCCTGTTTGCACACATGTCACCTGAAGCCCCGCCCCCTCCCTTCACCACTGTGCAAATGCGCCCCGTGGCGCATTTTAAGTTGGGGGATTAAGTCCCCTTGAATCCTGAGGGTCCCTGGAGTCCAACTAGCCCACCATGTACCTCCAAAAAGCGCCACAGAGCTGCGTTGCAGAGAGGTGTAAAAAGGGGCGTGGCCTCTGTACACCTCTCTGCAACGCAGCCCCCTGGCGCATACTGGAGGTTCCCGGTGGGCTAGTTGGCCCCCAGGGACCCCCAGTATTCAAGGGGAAATCATTCCCCATCTGCAAACGCGCCAGGGGACGCGCTTGCAGACTGCTGCAGGGTGGGGGTGGGGCCTCCGGCACGATGCCGGTCTTTTTTTTGTATGGGAGGGGCTGCGTGGCCCCCTTCCCTTGGCCTCTTTTGGCCCCGGGGACCCCATCCCCGGGGCATGAGGATTTTCATTTTTTTAACAATTAAAATAAAACGGGAAGGGCCTTCCCTGGGCCTATATTGGCCCCGGGGACCCCATCCCCCGGGGCATGCCCTCTTTTTTAAAAATTTTAAATATTTGGAGGGGGGCTGCGTGGCCCCCCTCCTGAGGCCATTTAAGGCCCCGGGGACCCCATCCCCCGGGGCCGGCCTTTCCTTTTTTTTTTTTTTTCAATTTCTTTTTTTTTTATTTTGGGGAGGGGGGCCACGTGGCCCCCCTCCCGGGCCACTACTTGCCCAATCCCCCCACATCCCGCCGGCTCCCCGCGT
Organism: Calotriton arnoldi; assembly: GCA_963921515.1. NCBI lineage: Eukaryota > Metazoa > Chordata > Amphibia > Caudata > Salamandridae > Calotriton > Calotriton arnoldi. The sequence goes on along the minus strand of CAWUFW010018132.1, from coordinate 26,652 downwards.
CCCTTGGGAGCCGGCATTGCTTTTCCACATGGGGAGCTGCTAACATGCAGCTCCCCATGTGGAAAAGCAATTTGCTTGGATATTGGAAGCGAGAGCAGGTTTCCCTGCTCTCTCTTCCAATATCGAAGCAGTTTGCTATGACAGGACGGGAGTCGCGAGGCTCCCGTCCTGTCATAGCAAACTACAGTGTCCCGGGGTAGGCACCCGGGACACTGCAGGAGCCGGCCCTGGGGGTGGCGGTCCCCAGGGCCATCAAGGGCTCCAGGAGGGGCCACGCGGCCCCCTCCCTGAATTGCACAGCCCCGGGAGGTGGTGGTCCCTCGGGCTCTGAGGTCCGTAACGGACCCCCACATTTATTTTCTATGTGCCCCGGGAGGTGATGGTCCCCGGGCGTGTGGGGCTGGAGCCCCCCATACATTATTTAAAATTTTAAAAAGAAGCACCGGGGGGTGGCGGTCCCCGGGGCTTCGGGGGCCTTAGAGGCCCCCCATATAAACAATAAACCCACCCCCCAAGTCCCGGGGGCAAATTTGCATTTTTCTGCCCAGGGGGTCCTTGTGGGACCCCCTGAGCATTCCTAGGGGGTCAGGGTGTTTCTACCCTGCCCCCTTTGTGCGTTTTGCGCACTTATTTCTGTCCCTTGGCTCTACCGAGGGACAAAATGGCTGCCAACACTTCCTGATTTGGAGTGTTGACAGCCAATTAGCATGCAGCTCGTGATCGGGAGGGTGCGCGAATCCGACGCGACCATAGATATATATGTGATTTTCATTTTGATTTTCACAGGAACTACTGAACGGATTTACACCATTTAACAAAAAGGGTTCTTTCTGAACCAAGAACTACCTCTTTGCCAAATTTGGTGTAATTCCGTTCAGCAGTTCGGGCTGTAGCCGTGGCTAAAGTTTCCTATGGGAAAATGAATGGGGAAAACACGTTTTGGGACCCCATTTTTCTCGGCCCCCACTTGACGAATCACCCCGAAACTTTCAGGGTAGGAGCGGACCGGAGCGGGCCATAAAGTTTGAAAATTTCGCGAAGATTCGTCAACCGACGCAAGAGTTATTTCAAATAGAATGTCGCGGATTTCCTATGGAAAATAGGTCCTAACTATAACTATCTACTGGCGACCGCCAGTAGATAATATATATATATATATATATATATATATATATATATATATATATATATATATATATATATATATATATATATATGCAAGCAATAGTAAAACACTTGGCAAATGAAACTGTTAAATGCATAGATAATAATAAACACAAGAATAAGCAAGTTATACTGGACGTCCTGCAAGAAATCAGAAAGATATATACACTAAATACATCAGATTATTACAATAACTGAAGAGAGACTTGAATGTGCACACAGGCACCCACACATCACAATGAAAACACCTTAGATGATTATAATCACTGGAGACTTGTATGTGCATTCGCAGTCACTCAAACACAAATCAGAAGGTCAATACTCAAAGAAAACACCTGACCGGTCGTTCACTCGACATCCTTGCCAACGCAAGCTGGAGGAGCCCTTTGACATCCAGGCAGGACTCGCGACGGGGAACCAAATCCCAACTTTCTTGTGACAACAGATCTGTCCCACTACTGAGCTCCCACTGGCTGCTAAGATCCACTGCCTTTAATACCTTTTATTCAACCTAAGGCAAAGGTTTTAGAAACCTTACCCCTTTTCTTCTGTAACGAAAACCTGAGCTGACTGTACTGGTCTGTGTCAAGGTCAAGACAGAAGCTGGCCAGGCCCCTGTATTTTGACTCCGAGACAGAGCTGTACATTCCACACATTTCTCTGGCAACAACACTTTCTGCTCTGAAAGGCACCAAGCACACTTCCCACACATTATCCCAGCGAAGCTTACGAAAGCCTCAGAGGGTACATTCAACAATCTCCTCTCCAAAAACAAAGCAACCTTGAACGTGAATAACCCAAACAATAATATTGTATGTTGCCCCTCTTCTAGAACTTCTGATTTGGGCTACAACAGCCCCTGTTAATATGTTACTTAGAATAAAACTCTGCATGAAGTAATAAATCAAAACAATTCTTATGCAGCTCACCCTGTTTCACTGACTATCATGCAAAGAGTTTTAATTGCATAGAGTTTACCTCTCTGTTACCCTCACAATGTCTGAGTTGGCCTCCAAAAACGAAAATGGTTATGAACTCAACACATTGTATTATGGCTTATTAGGTACATCCAGAAACTATTTAGGGTTTAGACAGTGGCGCACTTAAAATGAAAGTAATGTGATGTTATTCACATCTGATACCATGGTGGAGGATTGTAACTTCCAGGTACTCATATACCTCCTTTTCAAAGAATCATAATTGTATTTATAAAGCATTTACTACCTCTAATATGACCCCCGACCCCTACCCCCAAAGTAATTGCCCAGTGACTGATGTATTACATTGATTTTAGGAGCTTGAAGACTTCCAGCCCCACCAGGGTTTGATATAATCCCCCAAATTGTACCTGTGTATTTTTGATGTGTTATTCAATTTTGTGAAGATTTGCACTGTGTAAGAAGCACAGTGCAACCTGGGAGCTTTACTTGGGGACAAGAAAAAAGTGTTAAAGACTGACTGTGCAAACAGAATATTAGAAAATTAAAAATACGAATAAAGTGACAGATATGTGATACAAACCTTTTTAATATCACAATACACATCATACTGTTACAGCTATTATGGCCAGGGCCTTGCAAATGTTGCAGGCTTAATAGATGTTAGAATTATACAGACTGTGTGTTTAAATTAATAACTATAGTATTCCCTAAACAACAGAACAAGTATTAAGTTATTTAAAAAACAGACAATTTTAATGACGGAGCCCAGCACAGAGAACAGATTGTGTTCATGGCAGAAGCCAGACAAACATCATGCATACACTCAGATACACGGACGCACACATATATACATACAACTACACACAAACAATCATGCACACACACAGACACACACACAACAATCACAGTCATTTATGCACCCACACACAAAAGCTATTAAAACAGTTTTACCTTAGCCTCCTTGGAACTCTGAATTCAACTTCACAGTTGATTCTTGCTCCAGCATTCTGACTCCCATGAAACTGCGCACCAGTATAAACAAGATTTTGCTTGTCCTTGCCTGGAACATAAGCTACTACTGCCCCATCAGATGCCAGGAAAGTTTGAGCTGCCACAACAAATGATGAACGGAATGCTGGATGAATCAAACATTCACCCCCATTCAAGAGATCTGGGTTAAATGCATTGTTCCTTTGCTCACTATACCACCCCAGTTTGCACCCAGCTATATGCAAATCAGTCTTGACCCTGTTCCTCATGGGAACAGTCCAGCCCGAACTGCGAAGCCGGGTCCTCCCTTGACTGGAAACAAGCATCCTGGGACCAGTTTCGGCAACAGGGTCAAGACTGATTTACATATGGTGGGTCCAAACTGCGGTGCCATAGTGAGCAAAAGAAAGATGAATTAAACCCAGATCTCTTGAGTGAGTAGTTGAAAAGTTTCAGCACTCCATCCATCATCTTGTTGTGTTTACTAGGATAAAGCTGGAGGCAGGCCCTTCTTCTCTAGCCTGCCATCTGATAAGATATACGGATAAAGATTGACAAGCCCCACCGAAGCCTCATTAGCAGGCATGCTGCACTGCCCGAGGCATGTGCTTCATGTCTGCTATCGACTGTGGTGTTGGTCAAGATGATGTGAGAGGGGAATCAGCTTCAGAGCCTCTGATCAGAATGGTAGGTGAGGGTGATGAGTAAAGAACATGGTGCCATCTTCATGCAAAGCAGCCATGTCTCTAGCAATGTACAAGTATCACCCACCTCAGCAACCTCGCAATGGCACAAGAGTCAGATTGAGACACCACAGCAGCATACAATGACTGTCCCAACGAGACACCCATTGAGTCTACCACCTGCTGGTTCATCTTCTCTCCAGAAGTCACCTACACCAATGGCACCAAAAAATAAAATAAATCCAGTCTACTATTATGAGCATGTTTAGGGGGCATGAGGGGCCCTACGAATGCAACCACCGAATGGCACATTTGTTCAACGCGAAGCTGGCTAAAATATTCGCACTGGACCTCCTCCCTTTTTCTTTTGTGGAAGGAGTGGGCTTTTTAGAGTTTGTGGCGGTTGTCTGCCCAAAATGGAAGGTTTCCAGCAGGATCTATTTTGCAAGAGTGGCTGTTCCAGTGCTCTATCACGATGTGCTGGAATTGGTTGGACAAGCTTTGCAGCAGAGTGCTGTTCAGACTATCCACCTGACGACAGACATGTGGACCAGCTGTCAAGTCACTGATTACATGTGCATCATTGCACACTGGATCTCTTTTGTGGGGGTTAGGCAACAGACATGTGCAGGTCTTAGTGCTGAAGATACTTCTAAGGGCATTCGGTGGCATGCAACAGTAGCCATGTTCGCCATAGAGAAATCCCATAAAGCTGCAAACATCTTGAAAGACTTTAACAGCAAGGTGTTTGAATGGCTGTGACCAAGAGGTCTCAGAATTGGGTTGCTGGCAAGGACGATGACGGTAATACAGTTAAAGCCATGACAGATGGAAAATATTTCAGGGTCCTTTGTTTGGTGCATTGCATCAACCTCTGTGCAGGAATTACTGAAAATAGAATATCTAGTCAGCAGCTTACTGACCATCTACAGAAGAATCTGTACTCATTTCAGCCATTCTTTTAAAGCCCAGAAGCAGTAGAGGATCATTCAGCGTGCTAATAGAGTATCAGTTAAAGCCTCCTACAGGAGGTGCCAACACGTAGGAACACACCCTATTACATGTTGCAACGTCTTTTTGAGCAGCACAAACCGATCAATGAATATGTCATGCAAAGAGGAGGGACTGTAACTAAAAGCATGACCATTGGGATGGACAAATGGAAACTAGTCAAATCCCTCACAGAGATGCTAATTGCTTTTGAGGTTTTCACACCGGAAGTCAACAATGAGGCAGTATGATGGGCCAAGCTATCCTGCTGTTGTATCTGCTAAAGGACCAGTTAAAAAGCATGTCTGACAGATTCGCAGTTGTGGATGATAAAATCAAAGATTCATATACCTTGGTACAGAGCTTAATCCTTTGCTTGACTGAGAATACAAGACTGCAAAGAGACATCATGTCATCCAAAGAGTACATCTGTGCCACACCACTGGATGCTCGTTACAAATGAATACTGTCACTTTTATTCCTTTTTCAGAAGGGAATGTTTCAGAATTCAAGACATGGATTGTTGAGTGAGCCAGAGTCCTGGAAGAAGAATGGCTGGAACATAAGTCCCACTCACTGATAGAAGTTCTGGGGTGCCTGCGTTGTGCAGCACATGAAAACAGCAAAATGCCAATGATTGTTTATGTACAGGAAGGCCCCCCTTCCTGCACATAAACAATCATTTTAACAAAATGCTGTTTTGCAACTTTGATGTGTGCTGCATTAAGCAGCACACATAGAAGTTACAAAACGGCATTTAAAAATTGTTTGTGCGCAGGAAGGGTGACCTTCCTGGACAAAAACAATCTTCCCCTGCACACAGACACCCTTTAACTATGGTGCAAGGGTGCCTGCATTGGCGCTAGGCTGCTAAGTGTAGCACCAGTGCAGGGGGAAACGCAGGGCTGCACCATATTCTTGTAAATATGGTCCAGCCCTGCGTTTCTCAATTGGTGGAGTGAGGTGTTAAGCCAGGAAGGCTAACGCCTCATTCCGCCACTTCCCTTGTAAATATGCCCCTTAGACTACACTTCTTAAGTGTTCCCTACTCCATAATTTGTATTTTTCAAACATAGGTGATAGAACATTTAGATATATTAACAGTTTGCATCTCTGGGGTTGAAGGACTGTTCGCAAAGCATTTTACTGAACTGTCTATTTTGTTTTCATTTCCTTTCAGAACAGATTGTTGATGATGAATATTGTGTTGTTGTGCAGTGTTTTCCTTTATCACACCTTTCCCCAAACCTGCTTTACCATCCATTCTTCAAACCCCTAACCCTTTTCCCCTGGGCTGTGTGATTTATTGAGGTGTGACTTAATTTATACCATAAATGGATCACACACTTGGTGGAGCGGATGTGGTAAAAAAACGACACCAACTCACTGAGGGGTCTTCCATTACGTGAGCAAAAAAAGCCCATACCAGTAAAAAGTATTAGATGAGATTTAGAGAACATCATTTATCAACATCATCATTCAGGCCTTGTGTTGCATAAACGCTAACAAATCCACTCCTGACTCTGAGTCCACCTCTCCTCCTTACTTGAGGATTTCATAACTGTAGTTTTAAATTAAATTCTTGCTCCCCATTGCTCAGAAGAAGCTACTATTGCTAGCTTTTGTTATAATATCTGGTAATCTTTTCTTTATTGTGTCATTGTGCTAGTAGTTTTGTCTCACTTTGTAAAGCTATGCTAATATATAACCCACTATCTCAGCATTTGTTTTTCAATTTAGTTGGTTGTGATGATTAATCCTTTTGATTAAACCTATAGTTGGAGCTCAGCTAGGTGGGAGTGGGATCTCGTTTGTTGTGAATCCTTTCCTGTTAGTGCACTAGCCTGCTGCTACTACTAACACCATCATTAAGAAGGCACCTTGGGAAACTATTCAGGCAAGAAAACTATAGAGTGAAGTGAACTAGTTTAGTTAGTATGTAAAGTACTTCTATTGCAGATAGTACTACTTTAACTTTCCTTGTTTATCTAGGTTGTTGTAGGAATATAGGCAATGGCACCATACCCTACCCCCCTAATGTTCAACCAATAATATAGTTACAGAGGGTAGTAGGACATGGGTATAACTAACTATAACTAACTGGTATACTATTACATACTCTTTGAAAATAAGATTAAAACAGGTTGCATGAAAAGAAAGTAGTGCAAAGAAGTAAAAGTAAAAAACAAAAAAAATACTTTTGGCAGAAAGTAGAAGAATATTTTTCATTTAACCTTTCAACAATAAAAAAGTAATCCCACCATCTCCACCCATAACAGGCCCACCCCTCTCCCCAAACAAATCTTCCCATCCTCAACCAACGCCCAAATCATAAATGTCCACCAAAAAGTCCAAAGAAACAGTCTCGGTCCCAACTCCCATCCCAATTCCCACCCTCTACACCCACAAGTCCCTCTCACCAAAACAAGTAATAAAAAAGGAGCTAAAGAAGAGGGCACTACACATGGATCAGAAGCTTCTTAAGGTGTCCCTCAATGCGTGCCTTATGGCTTTCTTGCCAGGCCAGCCTCTGCAGGATGTGGAAGCTGGAAAACATGGTCTGAGTGGCAGGAGGAAGCAGCAGTGGTGGTGGGGTGACTGGGGCGGGGGGCTGCCAGCTGCCTGTGGCACTGGTGGTGTTCTTGCCATGAGGCTGGCTGGGGTCCTGGGCAGAGGCAGCTGCCTCCTCCTTCTGGTCCTGCAGGACCACCAGCCGTTGAAAGTGGGCCTGTATGGCCTCCAGCCCCAGGAGTAGCTATATCAAGAAAGAAAAAGACAAATTATAAACAATGCTCTGTGTAAAGCACCTGTTCAAAATTATATAGTGGCACAGTAGCAGTGCATTGGTGGTCCCCTAGGGCCATTCGAATTTGATGTGATTAGATTCACAGCCATAGCTGAAAGAAATTATGGCACAGTACTATACACATCAGTTTACAAAAACTGGTATTTTTATTTTAAAGGATTTCCTAGTAAAAAACTAAGTAGACCCTTGGTGTGGAAAAATACAAATAAATTATCTCTCATTAATGAGTTAGGTATTATGCACTATGTTGTATAAGTATTCTTGTTGGGCTAAATGAATGGAGACATGCTAGCTAACACGTCAGTAGTCGGTACTTTGCTACTCTCTGCAGTCTGAAACTGGGGCAGCTGTAATGGCCAATTATCTTACTTTAAGTACAGTGGCCCTGCTCTTCTCCAAAATGCCTTTCAATTTTACTCTGACTCCAAAGAGGCAGAGGAATAATTATAATACAATGTCACACATCACGTATAAAATGAGAATAGCCTGCCTGCCATAAGTAGATGGTGGGAAAAACAATGTACTACAGTACAGGAAAAGGATTAAGGAATGGGATGTATAGATTGTATTTGGCACATACATCACAGACTATCCCATCTACAAAACTCAAGGCACTTAGTCCCCTTTGCTTGACAGTAAGGAAGGGAAACTTAACTTACTACACTGCAGGTTAAGTTAGAGGGATTAGGCTGAGTAAGTAGAGGTTTTATTACAGAATAATGGGGTCCAACTGATCATCATCATATGCCTGAGCTTTGGCTTAGTCTTCACTGTAGTTGGCAAATGTTGAAAAAGAAAAATTTGAACAGGCGTAAATCCATTATGAAAGCCATGAAATATATAAATCACTTGGCCAGAAAAATGTGGCACATGCCAAGAATTGATTTTTTTATTTTTTTGGTAGGCTGGGACAAAACATAGGAAAGAATAAAGGAGTGAAGTGGTTGTAGGTGACTGGGCCCTGGGAGGGAAGGGATACACATCTTGTTTTTGCTTTCCCATGCATTTAAAGATTTGTAAATGCTGCAATAACTGAAGCAGACACACATTGCATAGTCAACGCTACAATGTCGAATTGAACCATGCAGCAGTTAGTTCATGGGTGGCACTGGCGAAATGCCATGGGCAGGGAGGTGATAACTGATGATGGGGGGATACACATCTGCCTTGCTTAACAAATACAGTGAGTCAAGGGAGTAGACAGAAATACCCCCCATACTTTGGACTAAAGCTTTGATGAAACAATTCCAAGCAAGTGAAGTAGGTGAACACACCCTTCTCCAAAAGAGTTCCCTTGTTTCATCATTCATGCAATTATCTAGTCATCCTTCCATTGTTCTAGTATCTTTTACCCTTTGATACCCACCATTTAAGATTTTCATTCTCTCATCCAATCTTTTACCATTCAAATTCATCCATCGATCCATAAATATCCATCTATCCATTCATTCACCTATACACAGCTCTCAACGTTCCTTTCACCAATCTATCCATCTACCCACCCACGCATCCTTTCACCGATTCACCCTTTCACCCATCCTGCTTTAACCCACTGAGCTTTCCTTTCACCTATCAACCCTCATCCAAGCAATTATCCATTCATCTTATTATTGTTCTAGTATCCTCCATCCTTCGATATCCACCACCAGTTAAGCTTTACATTCTCTCATCCAGTTTTTCACCATTCAGATCATCTATATATATATATATATATATATATATATATATATATATATATATATATCTACTGGCAGTCGCCAGTAGATAGTTATAGTTAGGACTTATTTTCCATAGGAAATCCGCAACATTCTATTTGAAATAACTCTTGCGTCGGTTGACGAATCTTCGCGAAATTTTCAAACTTTATGGCCCGCTCCGGTCCACTCCTACCCTGAAAGTTTCGGGTGATTCGTCAAGCGGGGCCGAGAAAAAGGGGTCCCAAAACGTGTTTTCCCATTCATTTTCCCATAGGAAACTTTAGCCACGGCTACAGCCCGAACTGCTGAACGGAATTACACCAAATTTGGCAAAGAGGTAGTTCTTGGTTCAGAAAGAACCCTTTTGTTAAATGGTGTAAATCCGTTCAGTAGTTGCTGAGAAAATCAAAAGTAAAATCACATATATATCTATGGCCGCGTAGGGTCCGCGTACCCTCCCGATCACGAGCTGCATGCTAATTGGCTGTCAACACTCCAAATCAGGAAGTGTTGGCAGCCATTTTGTCCCTCGGTAGAACCGAAGCACAGAAACAAGTGCGCAAAACGCACAAAGGGGGCAGGGTAGAAACACCCTGACCCCCTAGGTCTGCTCAGGGGGTCCCACAAGGACCCCCTGGACAGAAAAAGCATTTATTTATTTTTAAATCGGCGGGATGCGCTTAGGGTGCGCGGATCCCGCCGATAAAAAAAAAAATCACAAGTGCGCAAACGCACAAAGGGGGCAGGGTAGAAACACCCTGACCCCCTAGGTCTGCTCAGGGGGTCCCACAAGGACCCCCTGGGCAGAAAAAAGCATTTTTTTTTTTTTTTAATCGGCGGGATGCGCTTAGGGTGCGCGGATCCTGCCGTAAAAATCAACGCGGTCTCCCGCGCTTCGATAGCTATTGCCCCGGGTGGGCCAAGTCCCGGGGGCATGAAGGGGGTGGGTTTATAGTTAATGGGGGCCTCTAAGGCCCCCAAGCCCTGGGACTGCCACCCCAGGGGCTTTCTAATAAAAATGGTGCGGGAGGGCAGTGTGCCCTCCCGCAGCCCCGGGGACCGCCACCCCCGGGGCTTCTTTTAAAATTTTAAATACCTGTGTGGGGGGCACAAGCCCCCCCACACGCCCCGGGGACCGCCACCTCCCCAGGGCACTAAATTTTTTAAAATGGGGGTCCGTTTCGGACCCCCGTAGCCCCGGGGACCACCACCTCCCCGGGGCTTTGCAGAAGTGGGGAGGGGGCCGCGCGGCCTCCTCCTGGAGCCTGTGGTGGCCCTGGGGACCGCCACCCCCAGGGCCGGCTCCTGCAGTGTCCCGGGGTGCCTACCCCCAGGAAACTGCTGTTTGCAATGGCAGGACGGGAGCCTCGCGGCCCCGTCCTGTCATTGCAAACTTCCTTACTTCATTGAAGCGAGAGCAGGAAACCTGCTCTCGCTTCAATGAAGCAAAGCAGATTGCTTTTCCATAAGGGGAGCTGCATGTCAGCAGCTCCCTTATGGAAAGCAATGCCGGCTCCCGCAGCACGCGGGGAGCCGGCGGGACCGTGGCGGGGATTGGGGACCCCCACGGACCCCAATGTGGGCCAGGCCCCGGGGATGGGGTCCCCGGGGCCATTAGAGCTCGGGAGGGGGCCACGCAGCCCCCTCCCAAAAAAAATGAATTTAATAAAAAAAAAAAAAAGGACGCAAAGGCCGGCCCCGGGGGATGGGGTCCCCGGGGCCTTTAATGGCCTGAGGAGGGGGGCCACGCAGCCCCCCTCCAAATATTTATTTGTTAACCGCTTCCATGCGCGGCCGATTTTCGCCCTGTGCGAGGCGTTTCATTAAGCGGACGGGTTCATGACGAGCTCAGCTCGTCATGCGCACACGAGCACTGCGCAGCATGACGAGCTGAGCTCGTCATGAGCATGGAAGGGGTTAAAAAAAAGAAGAGGGCATGCCCCGGGGGATGGGGTCCCCGGGGCAAATACAGGCCCAGGGAAGGGGGGCCACGCGGCCCCCTTCCCGTTTAAAAATAAATAAATAATAAATAAAAGAACAGCCTCAGGCCCCGGGGGATGGGGTCCCCGGGGACAAAAGTGGACGAGGGAAGGGGGGCCACGCAGCCCCCCTCCAATAAAAAAAAAAGGACGCAAAAAAAAAAAAAACGCATCTTGCCGGAGGCCCCGCCCCCTCCTTGCAGCACTCTGCAAACGCGCCCCCTGGCGCGTTGTAAGAAGGGGAAGTAATTCCACTTGAATACTGGGGGTCCCTGAGGTCAACTAGCCCACCGGGAATCTCCAGTATGCGCTAGAGGCTGCGTTGCAGAGAGGTGTACAGAGGCCACGCCCCTTTTACACCTCTGTGCAACGCAGCTCTGTGGCGCTTTTGGAGCTACATGGTGCGCTAGTTGGACTCCAGGGACCCTCAGGATTCAAGGGACTTAATCCCCAACTTAAAACGCGCCACGGGCGCGTTTGCACAGTGGTGAAGGGAGGGCGGGGCTTCAGGTGACATGTGTGCAAACAGGCCCCGTGGCACATTTTAAGATGGGGAATTAAATCCCCTTCAATCCTGAGGGTCCCTGGGGGCCAACTAGCCCACCAGATACCTCCAGTGAGCGCCACGGAGCTGCGTTGCAGAGTGTTGTAAAAAGGGGCGTGGCCTCTAAACACCTCTCTGCAAAGCAGCTCTCTGGCGCATACTGGAGGTATCTGGTGGGCTAGTTGGCCCTAGGGACCCTCGGGATTGAGGAGGAATTAATTCTCCAACTTAAAACGCGCCACAGGGCGTGTTTGCAGACATGTCACCTCAGGCCCCACCCCTTCCTTCACCATTGTGCAAATATTCCTCTAAAATCAGCCGAACTACGAATTCCTATTTACTCACCTGTTATCAGGAGAGACCTCAGTGCTGCATCTTTGAGCCCAGTACTGATCCTGAAAAGTAATTTTAACCGTACTTACCAGTAACTTGAATTTCCTTCCATAGGCTAACATTGACTGGTTTCACTTGGAAATTCTTCTAAGTGTGGAGTTTTGGAACTTTATAATATTCCTCTAAAATCAGCCGAAATACAAATTCCGATTTACTCACCTGTTATCAGGAGAGACCTCAGTGCTGCATCTTTGAGCCCAGTACTGATCCTGAAAAGTAATTTTAACCGTACTTACCAGTAACTTGAATTTCCTTCCATAGGATATCATTGCCTGCTTTTTGCTGAAAAAGTTTCTAAGTGTCGATTTTGAAACATACAAATATTCCTCTAAAATCAGCCGAACTACGAATTCCGATTTACTCACCTGTTATCAGGAGAGACCTCAGTGCTGCATCTTTGAGCCCAGTACTGATCCTGAAAAGTAATTTTAACCGTACTTACCAGTAACTTGAATTTCCTTCCATAGGATATCATTGCCTGCTTCTTGCTGAAATAGTTTCTAAGTGTCGATTTTTGAAACATACAAATATTCCTCTAAAATCAGCCGAACTACGAATTCTGATTTACTCACCTGTTATCAGGAGAGACCTCAGTGCTGCATCTTTGAGCCCCGTACTGATCTTGAAAAGTAATTTTAATCGTACTTACCAGTAACTTGAATTTTCTTCCATAGGATATCATTGCCTGCTTTTTGCTGAAAAAGTTTCTAAGTGTCGATTTTTGAAACATACAAATATTCCTCTAAAATCAGCAGAACTACGAATTCCGATTTACTCACCTGTTATCAGGAGAGAACCCAGTGCTGCATCTTTTAGCCCAGCACTGACCCTGAAAAGTAATTCTAACCGTACTTACCAGTAACTTGTATTTCCTTCCATAGGAATCCATTGTCTGGTTTTCAGCAGAAAAGTTTCAAAGTGTCGATTTTCACAAACTACAAATATTCCTTAAAAATCGCCTGTATGACTTATACGCATTCTTTCAACTGTTTACAGGAGATGCACCAGTGCTGGATCCAGGATCCACCACTGAGTAAGAAAAAGTAACGATAACACTACTTACCTGCTAAGTGAATTTCCTCCCATAGGATACATTTTCTATGTGAAGAAGTTTCTAAGTGTCAACTTTAAAATACAATAATATTCCTTAAAAATCACTACTGTAACCAAAACGCTTTTACTCAACTGTTTACAGGAGATGTCCCAGGACTGAATCTAGGATCCAGTCCTGTGGTTAGAAAAGTAATCCATAAAGTAACTAATTGCATTTAACTAGAAATTCACATTGAGCTCAATGTTGCATCATGTTTGAAATTGTGTTGCCCATTGCAACAACTGTAACTACTGTACTTAAAAGTCTATTGCCTATTTGCAAAGTATTTAAACTAAAGTAATTCATTCTGAGAAAGTATATTTTGTAATGTAATGTATAATGTAATTACAATGTAATTTAAAAATAAAATATCTAAAAATAAATAGTTTAAAAAATGTAGTAAATCAGTATCAAAAAAATAAATATAACAATTAATACATTTAAAAATTGTCATTTACAAAACCTTTGAAATTCACTGAAAAAAACCATAGGTTTCAGACATGTTACAGTTAGGAATTAGCATTTAAAAAACCTTTGAAATTCACTGAAAAAACCATAGGTTTCAGGCACGTTATAGTTAGAAATTAGCATTTAAAAAACCTTTGAAATTCACTGAAAAAACCATAGGTTTCAGGCACGTTATAGTTAGAAATTAGCATTTAAAAAACCTTAGAAATTCACTGAAAAAACCATAGGTTTTAGGGACAGTTATAGTTAGTTGGACATTGCACTCGTACAAAACCCGTGAAATTCCCCGTTATAGTTAGTTCAGCTAACTATAACTCGCGCCCCGTAATGCACTGCTGATGACGTCACATATTACATCACTCATGACATGTTCAGTGACATCACTGATGACATCACTGATGACATCTCAAATGACATCACTGATGACATCATCCATGACATCATCCATGTGATAATTTCATGCATCTTCTCACACCCTAATATAACTTTTGATACACCCACTCTAAATTACAGACTGCCATTCTCAAAACCATAGACACTCCAACACCAATAACTACATACCCACTCACTGATTCTTAGGTCTACACACACATCCACTCACTCACCTGTACAGTCACTCATACTTACGGTCACTCAGTACAGGACTATCATATGCACTCATACACCTACATAGACACTCACACACCGCCACTCATCCATAGAGGTACTCACACACCTAGTCAGTCATGCAAATGATTAATCACACTGCCATTTACTCACCTATACAGTTATACACACACCAGCTCACTTACTCATACAAATACTAGCACATTCTTACTCTCTTATACAATCACTAATACAAGTACACACTCATCCATACAGCCACTCTCACAATCACACACTCTCACTTATACCCATTTATATACTCCAACACACATATATACTGCCTTTCACATATGTAGTTACTCACACAAGTACCACTGAGATATACATTCACTCACTAACACACCCATACACACACTCACCCACCCATACAGTCCATCACAGATGCACTCTTGAAACCATGCACCCAGTGAATCACCCACTGATACATCTATGTGCAGTCACACACACCCCATCCACACAAACACTCAGGCACCCATACAGATACTCAGACAACTAATCAATAACTCATATAGACACTCATGTAGCTATTTACAAACCCATGCAGCCACTTACACACCAACAGACAGACGGATAAAGACATTCACACAGTTTAGTCACTAACCCATGCATTTAGTAAGATACGTTTAATCACTCACTTATAGAGTCAGTCACGCACCTACTAAATCATCCATCCAGACACTTATACACCCACTCATTATTCAATACACCTTGGCATATATAGTAAACATATTTAAACTTTATAGAAACACACAGTCACTGCATGATGTCATCAGTGATGTCATTTGAGATGTCATCAGTGATGTCATCAGTGATGTCACTGACCATGTCATGAGTGATGTAATATGTGACGTCATCAGCAGTGCATTGCGGGCGCGAGTTATAGTTAGCTGAACTAACTATAACGGGGGAATTTCACGGTTTTGTATGAGTGCAATGTCCAACTAACTATAACTGTCCCTAAAACCTATGGTTTTTTCAGTGAATATATATATATATATATATATATATATATATATATATATATAATTCCGTTTAGCAGTTCGGGCTGTAGCTTTGTCTAAAGTTCCTATGGAAATTAACATATGGAAAACACGTTTTGGGAGGTATTGCATTTAAATATAGCAGCAACCATAGTGCAAAGACAAGTGTCCGCGTTTCCGCGGTCTTGATCATATGACGCGCTGGACCAATTCAGACATAGATATAGTGAAACCAACAATTGTAGCCATTTCCTTGAGCAATAGCAATAATAAAAAGACTGGACGTTAACATGGGTCATCCTCATTTCCTTGAAACATAAAAACATATTGTAATTTTGTTTTTATATTTAAAACGACATGTTGATCCGCACAGCTAAACAGAATGTTGCATACAAGAAAATAATATTGTATAATTACTGTAATGCTGTGAAAAATGAGGATTAAAAGACATATGGTGTCTGCTGCAAATACAGCTAAAATGAGCCTTAAAATCAACAAACATAGTCCTACCCCATCAATAAAATTGCAACAGTCATACCTCAAATCAGAGGGTCCCAAAAAAGTATTATTGTAACCATGCTCATTACCAAACTCTAAAGTGCAAGTGCAAAAAAGTGCAAGAGTTACTAAATGTGCAAAAACGCTGATTTAAAAAATCTTGTTAGGCCGTGGCAACAGCTAACTTATTATTGCTGCGCTGAAAATAAAGTGCAAGTGCAAAATCACATGGTGAAGAGTGAAAACTCGGCATGAAAACATGGTTCAGTATATACATATCACTAGATGTTGAAAATCAAAACAGTTAAACAAGTCATAAAAGTCTCAATTTCATATAACAGACAAGGCTACCGAATCAGAGTCCTCCGCTAAAAAAGTCAGTGCATGAGGGATATCAAATTTATGAATCTTACAGTAAGCGACACATTAAAAATAATAGTGGAATCCCAAATTGGACTAAAATCAAACAGGGGGTACCAAACAAGTTGCATGATGGTATTTCAAGAATTTCATAAAAAATTCCTAAAAGATTTTATAAATAATTTTAAAATGTTGATACAAAAATTCATGAAAATATTACACATTTCCTATAAATATTCATTTTTATCTAAATATGTTGTTATAAAAAATTGTACAACTCCTCCCCTGTATTCAGGCCATTTGGCATCTTGGTGTCCAATAGTACAATGAAATGGGATTCCAGCTGACGCAATAGTTTTTCTCTATTACTTCCTCGAACTGACTTTGGTACAGATCCAATTACAAAATAACTTAAATCATTCAGGTTATTATCATGTACAAGTTTGAAGTGGCGAGCCACTGGGTAGTTGGGATCAGAATTAACCACCGCCCTTAAATGCTGGAGATTCGATTAAAAACCTGAAGCTTAGTGCTACCAGCGTATCTGAGTTGGCATGTACACTCCAATACATATACTGCAAATTCCGTTCGACACGTGAGATGACCCTGGATCCTAACAGTCAATTTCTCAAAGGCAGTGGTATATTCAGTGGTATTTTTCCCAAACTTACAGGCTCTGCAACTTGTACATTTGAAAATGATCTCGGCGATAACCAGGTATTGGACACAACCACCTCTGGGCTAGTTCTAATCAGCGCATCCCTCATCGAGGGAGCGCGTCTGAATGTAAGTGTAGGAAGACTAGGCACGATCTGTGATAATGTCAGATCTGATAAGATGATTGGCCAGTGTCTATAAATAATCTTTCTTATCTGTCTATCTTGGCAGCTGTATGTGGTTATTAACCTGATCGAGTCTACAGTATTGGCTAACTGACCAGAGGATGTATTGGTAGCTCTAGTTGCAGCTGTTTGGCCCTGCAGGAATTCCTCCCTGTTGATGTTATTGGCCCTCACTCGAGCCTCTTCTAAATCTTTTGCTTTATAACCTTTTGCCAAAAATCTCTGAAAGGCTTCTGCTTGACAAGAATTGAGGTCAACTTCGGAACTGCAAATCCTTCTAATACGCAGAAATTCCCCATAGGGAATACTGAGGATAAGATGGTGGGGATGAGCACTGCTGGCATGCAGAATAGAGTTGCCTGCAGTGCTCTTTCTGTAAAGTTTAGTTTCAATAATGTTGTTGTTTATATACAATTCCACATCTAAAAATTGAACACAGCTAGTACTGATATGGGCAGTGAAAGTTAAATTCAAATTGTTGTCATTTATGTCGCTAACAAATTTTTGAGCAGACACTTCAGACCCCTTCCAAATGACACACACGTCATCAATAAATCTCCACCAATGGAGAACGTTTGAATCATATGCAGTCTTGTGGATGGCTCTGAGGACCCGTTCCTCCCACCAGCCAACGTGACGACACGCATAGCTGGGGGAGAAACAAGCCCGCATCGCCACCCCCCTCTCCTCAATCCATGCTGCTGCTCCACGTAAGAGGCTCCGTATTTACAAAGCCTCTTGGCCCCAAAAGATTTACAGGGTGGTGCACACTTGGCGGCAGGACGGCTTTGTAAATACGGAGCCTCTTACGTGGAGCAGCAGCATGGATTGAGGAGAGGCTTCCCTGCCATGGCCCAATGAGGGCTTTGAATTTTTTTAAAAAACATTATGTGCACCGATTGACGGACTGATTTGCCGCAAATATCATTCCCACAAAGCACTGTGTCATTTGAACTGCCCATCTGGGGGCGTGCCATTGAGTAATTTAAATGGAAACTGTTACCGGCTCGCACTACTGTCTCATCAGCCTTTGAGAAAGAAGGTTCTACCTTCGAAACACGTCAGGCTTCACGACGAGTCAGTTTTCAAAGGAGCCAACAGGCAAGCCTCACCATACCAATAAAGGCTTTTTCGCAATCTGCTGTCTCGAGTGCTACTTACTGCTAGGGGCAACTGGAGATGAATATATATATATATATATATACACATACATATACACCCATCCACCTATCCACGGCCCTCAACCTTCCTTTCACTAATCCATCCATTTACCCACCAATGCATCCTTTCACCCATTCACCCTTTCAGCCATTCTGCTTTAACCCACCGAGTATTCCTTTCACCCATCAACCCTTTTACCCACCCAGGCAGGCATCTTTTCACCCATACACCCTTTCATCCATCCTTGATTAAGCCATGCATCCTATGCATCATTTTACCTCCCACAGAACCTATCACTCATATACCATTGGTAAACATCCTTTACAACGATTGCGTTACAACGCAGTACATTAGCCGCATTTTTTACTCTGCAAAATCTTTTACAATGCAGGGCTTTACACCGCAAACCATTACAACGTATTCCCCATTACAACGCCCCGGTGGAGTGAGAATAGTAAATTGCGTTGCAATGGATAATGCGTTGTAATGGAATGCGTTGTAAAGCCCTGCGTTGTAAAAGATTTTGTGGAGTAAAAATTGCAGGGTAATGGCACGCTTTGTAAATGCGTGCGGAGTAAAGTGACATATTCATACCATTTCACCCTTCATCTCTCCTTTCTCCTTCAATCCTTTTTCCATTTTCCATCAACCCATCACTTTTAGTGTTCATTATGAGCTTTTGTCTGCTGAGTTGCAGATCGAGAGTACCATTAAGAACTCAGCCCCTGCTGTAGCTGCTAAAGCAGGGGGTTCACAACGCCCTTGCAGTGAGTATATTAGTAATTGTCAATAAGCAAGCAATGTGACTTACCACTGCCCGTCCCTGCCACCGCTGGGACTCCCCCTTCAACCTCCACCACATCTGCTCCCCTGGTGCTGTCACTTTCCTTGGCACTGGTGGTCTGTGAGGCTAGAAAAAACATTACACATTTTAGATGCCAGATATGCCTCCCCTTATTATTGTTTTAACAAAATACAACAACAATACATCACTACAGTGCGGTCGCAGTATCTTCTATCAAACATATCCCATTGGGCATTTTGTTGGTTGGCAAAGTTTAAAAAGTCCGGTAGTCAAGCCAACCAAAAACTTTTCAGAATTGAGGGGCAGAGCTATGATGACACTGATTCATTGAAACGCAATGAAGAGGCGAAATAATTGGTGAATAAAGGGACATATGGTCTTGTTCGGCAAATGCAATGGGACCGTCCTCATACTAGTTTCCAGCCATGCTGCACTGTCATGGAAACTGCTGGTATACAACATTGGGGGGGGTGTCAACCATGACCACTCTCTAGTTTTACTGTTTGAGCATGAGCAAGAAAAAGAAAGCCTTCTCAACAACCATGTATAGAATAGCTTATTCGGGCGTACAATCTACACAGTAGAGTACCCATCGTAAAATCTTTTCTCTTAGTCTTACAGTACCAGTCCACAAGATATATAAGGGGAGAGGGAAAGCTTACTGTCAGAGCAGAGGAAAGGAAGCTACAGACCGACTAGTACATACAGGAGGAAGTCAACTACAGAAACTTGAAATATAGAAAATAATTAGGATAATGCAGGGATAACAACAATTTAACCAACATTAGATAAAACGAAGAGGAGTTGGAAAAAATTAGGAGAAAGGCACAGTAAATAAAAATAAAAAGGAAAAATGATTCTAAATGTGGAGCTTTAAAAGTTAGGGAAATGCTAATAATATTAAAAGGAGGACTTACAGGGACCAGCAGAACCATTGGCATCGGCCGCGGATCTGGTGGTAGTGGTGATGGTGGAACTTCCACCCACCGCGACACTAGTAGTGGCACCCCCGGCTCCCTGACCCACCTCCATGCTGCTACCCCTCTTTTTGCTCCAGGATTATGATTAAGGGTCCCGGTTTTCCGTTTAAACGGATTTTTGCATATAAATACAGACGGAAAAATATTTTTCCTTTGTCTGTATTTATAAATATAAATGGAAAAATGCTAGTAAATATGTTAACTGAGAGATTTTTTGTAGCTACAATAACGTAGCATGTTTGCATTTGTGGATTGGTCAGCCAGGTTTCATGTGCTTCGGACAAAAAAGAAAGAAACACTTTTGCTGGAAATGTCATCTTTGTCTGACATTTTTCTCTTGCAAAGTGCAGCCTCGGGATGGAGAAAAAAACAGTTCAAAGCATGTAAAAATAAATAAATCAAGGCACAGCGGACGCAAAGTGGCCAGACTGGGTTTATTCACACTCGAACACATTAGCACCTCTTTACAGAGTTTGCCAGTTAAGCGCTACTTTTGTTTTCTTGTCATTCTTTGAACAGCATTGAAGTGCACCATTCCTGGAGGTGCCATAACAAAGGCAGACGGTAAGGGGCCATCAGAGCTACCACACAACACATGAGGAGGCCTGAATCACAATTACACAGATGTGTATACAGTGCCACACAAAAGTAACTCATGGATCGGATCCCCCTATGTGGGCAAGCAGGCATTGTCAGATGAGAGGGAGCACAAATCACACATGTCACACAGGCACATAGGAACAGCAACTGACACAGCAAGACACAGACACACCACAGCACTACCCCCAGGGCCCCCACAATGTGGTGACCCTGGGCTGCATTACAATCCCACTGTGATGACAAAGCTAAATGTCGTTCACACTGTGAACCACAGTCATGTGTCCTGAGCAACAAACTACCATCACACCTACACAA
Organism: Calotriton arnoldi; assembly: GCA_963921515.1. NCBI lineage: Eukaryota > Metazoa > Chordata > Amphibia > Caudata > Salamandridae > Calotriton > Calotriton arnoldi. Next base: position 5,718 of record CAWUFW010018132.1, on the reverse strand, counting down.
GCACAAATCAATCAGCACGGCCAGTAAGCCAAGGCCAACATGGAGGCAGGGGTCTAGCCGGGCAACAACTCTCATCTGCACACACTCAACACCACACACCTCGACCTCCAACAATGTGCAGCAGTGAAGCACACATGCACTGGTGACATTGCACATGCACCCATGACAATTCCAGGGTGGTGGGTGGGAACCAAGGTGCAGAAACACATCACACATGGCCACTCAACAAGACTCCTGAATGTCTGACACACTGCACACTACGCTGTACATGGACATGATGGCAATACCACACCAACCAATGGGATCCCAGCCACAGTCACACACCAATGAAGAAGCCAAGGTCACCCACAAAGAACACACATAGACAACAACCAACATTGCAGCCCGGACCCTGAGGAGTGCCAGCAGTCACACACACAACGTGTCACAATCACTGAAAGATAACACCTACTGGAAATCACATGACAGGGGCAAACAACAAGTGCCAAGGGGAAACCTGACTGTGACCCATCTGCGTCTGCACACAAACTCAGCCCTGACAGCAAACACACCTATGGGTGAAACCCTGATGACCAGTAATGTGCCATGCACCCACATCACAGAGAACCCAGGGAGAAGACTTTGGGGGAACATAGGTCAACTCAGCTAGCATCATAAACAGGTACAACACTAGGGATCACAGCATGCACAGCTAAACGGAAGTGAACACACACACATGCACATACAACACACACCTTGGGCGCAGGCAATGTCACAGGAGTACACACTGCCATGAGGGGACTCCACTCCTGTGTGAGGAAAGCTGTGCCATATGTTGCCTCAGTAGGGCCCCATCATGTCAGCTGAGCACTTGGTCACACAATCAACAATTAGCACCAAATGAGGGCTCCCGTAACATCAGCCTGGTCATGGAAGTGCCAACGGAATCATCAGCACAGATCCAACACACTTGTATAGCAATGTTGCACTGACAACACAGATGAGTCCTTCCCCATTGATGCCCAAACCTGCATGTCCACTGGAGATGGCCACACGGTCAGGGAAGTAGACGAATTGAACAATGGCAGGCACAACAGATGTGCAGGGGTGAAATAGCCAATCTAAGTAGGAAATCCCATTGCCAAATACTGAACACATGACACCCTCAGATGCTGCTATGGATGACATGGATACACCACAGGATAGGACACATTCCCCCTGGACCACATGGGTTCCTGCACAGTAACACTTCATTATCATGAGACCAAATATCACCATCACTGCAGCAAGGGCATGGTTAGCATCATCAACATCATGTACATCAGAAGCAAAAGCACTAGAGAACAGAAAGTTGCTTTATTCAGCATATGTGGCATTAAAAGTAGAAGTCCGGTAGAAAATTAACAAAGGCCAATGGCCAGTCCATCAACAAAGTCACAAGTGGGTGACAGTGGCAGATGCCACCCTACACATGCCTGCACAAAACCAGGGACAATCCACTAGGAGGGGCAACCGGGGGTAGGCCAGGCACCGCAGGGACAGGATCAGGGCTCACCAGGAGGAAGCAGGGAAGGGGTGGTGGGTGCTGGAGAGCCACTGACAACTGCAGTGGAGGTGTCTGACATGGTGTGTGCCGGCACAACTGGGGGGCATGACTCAGATGTTGTGGGTGCCGGCACGACTGCAGTGGACCCTGCAGATGGAGTGGACAGGTCCGCCACTGCAGTGCCCAAGTCAGACAGGGTGGTAGTGGACTCCACTGCAGTGCCTACCACCAGGGGAGGAGAATGGGGAACAGGCAAGGTGGGCTGGACAGAGGGGGAGGACACCCTCACCACATCAGTGGCACAGACAAGCGCAGCGGGGGTGTGGTGCCGGGAGAGCAAGTGCCAGGGGAGAAGGCCGGATCCTCTTGGGGATGGTATATCTGTGGGTGGGGGAACCTGGGGCAGGGTGTGGTGGGGGCACCTGTGGAGTGGGGGCCTGAGGGATGGAGGAAGGAGACCTGGTGCTTGAGCTGCAGGGCGGCGGCGAGGTCTTGCTCTTACCACTCCGGGGGACTTGCGGGTGGGGGCCTCAGTCTGTCTGCGCCTGGGGGAGGGTGTCCGGGGGCGAGGGGCACTCTGCTCCGTGTGGGGGCTTCCTCTTCCCCTGGATGCTGGAGCAGCTGGATCGGAGGGGAAGAGGCCGAGGTCACTGAGGAAGAGGCGCTGGGTCTTTGGGGTTGCAGGTGAGGCAAGGGAGGGTGTTTTGGAGGGAGAGGCAACTGAGGACTGCGCAGTGCCCGTGGATGCGTGTGTGTGTACCAGGGCCCCATCCCCTGTGAGTCTGGTTTCAGTCCCCTGACTGTGCGTGCGTGTGCATTTTGTTTGTGGCGTGTGTGTCTGTGTGCTGGACGTGTGTGTGCTGGTGTGTGCCTGTGCCGGTGTGTGTGCTTGGGACGGGTAAGGTGCTGGGGAGTGTGGATGGAGCAGAGGCAGGAGGGGTGAGGGACTGTCTGAGGAGGGACACTGCTGCCGTCAGGGAGGAGTCCATGGACCTATTGCCCCTCTGTAGGTCAGACATGCCCGATGAGATGCCCTCCATGAACGACACCAGCTGAGTCAACAGAGCAGTGTGCGCATGGAGGACACTCAGCATGGCTGTCTGCCCTACATGGAGCTGGCGAAGGAGGTACACAGACTCCTCACTCAGGGCAGCAGGGGACACAGGGGCAGGGGTGCGGTGCCTGGCCCAAAGGAGACACGCTCCCAAACATGGGAGCCTCCACGGACCTGGGGAATGGGAGCCGATGGGAGGGCGGTGGTGGTGCTGGTGGTGGCGGGGACAGCAACACTAGCTGGGGTGTGGTGGCTGCTGACACCCGCCTCCATAAGGGAGTCATCCTCCGAGTTGCTCTGGTCCTCAGCTGAGGTGGATGGTGCTGAGGACTCCTCGGTGTGGCTCCCCTCGCCCTCCGTGCCACTGGGTCCCTCCGACCACTCCTCGGCTGCTGACCCAGTCTGGCTCTCCGGCTCCTCCTGGTCCGTGGAGCTGTCCCCTTCCGTGGCCGTGGATGTATCTGCAAACAATGGGGAAACAGACAGACATCAGTCACCTGCACCAAACGCACACACCACTGTGAGCACAGCACATCACAGAGCAATCCCTGGCATCATTAGTTGTACATTGCCAAAAGTGCCCTAACTGAACAGGAGAAGCCAATTGTCAGTCTGATGCCAAGCATGGCACTCACATCCCACATGGCCTTGCACCCATCTGTCTGGTGTCTGTTGGATTGCAACACCCCAGTGTGGACACATGCACCAAGTACACAGTAGTTGGACAGTGCAGAGGACACGGTGTGGCATGTGGACATGCACACATCACAGCTCTTGCCACTGAGTCAGTACAGGTTTCCGGATGAAAGGGATGCCCAGAGTCAAATAGGAAATGCATGTGATGCATACCAGCGACAGACACCATGATGCACCCATGTCCTGATAGCCATCGCCACAATGGTGTGCATGTAGCACATGTCACTACCCTGCAGGATCACCAATAAGTAGACACATGCCATGGCAGAGGCATGACTGCTAAGTTATACATCACTGTCTCAGTGATGTTTGATTTGGCATCCAGACAACAACACTCTGCACTGTGTCACAATAGTAGGTCATGGGGAATGCAAGTCCTGGAGCTGCACAAGTGCACATGCACATCCCCCACACAACACATCATCTTAACCCTCATCTGTCCAGGTCATACCTATTGGACATATGGGAGACCTGTGACACTACCCTCTGAACCTGAGCCCCTCACAATCTGCTGTGAATGGGGAACAGCTGCCTGAACTTCACATTCGCATACCCCAGTCTGCACGGGCAGCTGATCAAACACCTATGTGACACACAAGTATCGTCTCCTATGGTCACATCTCCAGGGGCATGCTGAGCCCCTACCAAGAAACACCCCAGCAGTCCTGGCAACTAATCCACAGCACACTGACACAGAGGCAGACACCTGAGGGGTCAAATCACTGCGCACAATGTGTCAGCTGATACACGGGAGTGGGAGTACAGAGTGCATTGCATGGCCTGGAGTAGGCATGACTGTCCTGCTCCACATGAATGAGGGATGAGCCCTGGACAGTGGATAGCTGGCTATGTATGTGTGACACACGTAATCTGCACACTCCTGGGGCACAAACATTGTTCCCACCCGCTGCATGGGCGTGTGCCACATACCCCAGGCACATGTGGTGGCTCAGCACAGCAAGTGGACCGCATATCAAAGCAACACGCAGATTACATGTCCGAACACAGGCGTAGTGTGAACAATGGACCCACCCATGATGCCCACAACAGAGTTAGGGAAACAGATGCTGTCCCCCACCTTTAGTGAAGCAAACTGCAAGGACACAGTCCCAAGTGACACAATTCCCTGAATGTAAGGGCCACACCTGGGTATCAGATGAGCAGTGGGCAGTGCACAATAGAGGGACATGGCTCCTGGACAACATGACTGCTGCACTGTGGCAGTTGAACCAGGCCAGAGGAGGGCACACAGCATGTAATACAGAGTTCACAGTGCAGTCTTTGACTCACCCCTCCTTGCTGCTGTCTGGCCTTCAGCTGCCCATCCAGGTCTGGAAACACCACCGCCAGGATCTGGAGCATGTGGGGGTCAGGGTCCGTGTTCCGCCCCTCCTGCGAGGAGGCGACAGCTTCAGCTGGACCCGTGCAATCCTCCGGGTCCAGCCCCGAAGGTCCTGCCACCTCTTCTGGCAGTTGCGGATCCGGCGCTTGTAGACCCCCACGGACCGGACAGCCCGGACGATGTCCTTCCAGATCTCCTGCTTCCGATGGGCATTAACCTGTCAGGATGACAAAGTGAAAAGGCCATTACTACACATGCAACATATCCGTGCATGACACAGTTGTATATACATGTCTCAATCACAGGGGCACATGATGTACACAGGCAGTGCAAAGCTGCCCATGGACAGTTTGCCAGACGTCACTACATGGTATCATTGCATGGGAAGTAAAACTTGTTCAAATGCACTGTTACTGTACCATACCTATCCAGTGCATGTCACTACACACTATGGGGGGTGACAACTACTCAGTGAGCCTGCTAGCCAGTGGCGTGCAGACTTTCAGCCTTGCTAGTCAGACAATATGCACATTCAGAAAGGCAGTGCACAGAACACTCACCTGCTCCCCTGGTGTCCCATACAGCTTGCTGTACTGTGGAAGTAGGCTGTCCAGCAGGGCCTGGTTCTCCTCAAGGCTGAATGCTGGGGCTCTCTCCACAGTACGTGCCATTGCAGGGTCCAGAGGGGCAGAGACAGCAGCAGTGCAGTGGCAGATGTCGTCCTGGAGCATGTAGTGCAGGCAAGTGAGCTCTCAGGGGAACAGCCAGCAATATATATGTGCTGGAGAGGCAGATACTGTCCCTTGTGTCCAAAGTGATAGGTCCAAGTTGTTTGCATCTTCTGAATCTGGCCAATCCATGGAATAGCAGCACCAAAACACGCCCACAGCATCCTTCAAATCTTCAACTTCATGACATACATGATTTTGCAACATTGTTTTGGGTGACCAACTGATTTTCCAGCAACCGACTCGCTCGAAATTCGAAAACGCGTCCGTTGCCAGGCAAGCCCATTGTCAATGGGTGCGCACCGATCGGTCCATTGCGGTACAACGCGTACAGGGGTACAACGCGTACACCGCACACATTGAATGCAATGGG
>CAWUFW010018131.1:0-234086 GCA_963921515.1 Calotriton arnoldi | reverse complement strand
ATTTGCACACAAAATAGCGTGTTACCTTTACCCTTCACATGTAACATACATTGTTGGTTATTTACTTAAACGAACATGTTTATTAATTATTTTACGAAAATTATTAGGAGGTTAAAATTTTTCATTTATCCTGCTCCATCACTGGGGAAGGACTCAATTCTCCCTGCTCCTAAACTGATATCATCAAAGGTCTTGAGCACGTGATGGGAGCATCACCACAGGCAGGTGGAGAATGGGATGGCCCAGTGGTCTAGTCCTGTGCTCTGTGCTCGCAGAGGCTTCATCCCTCAAAGGTGGAGAGGAGGTGAAAGGAGGGAAGACTACCAGTCTCTCTGCTGGTAGGAAGAGGTCTAAATGTCTAATCTTCCACTTTTCCTTCCTTTCAGAAGATACTTCTTAGCCCACCATTAGTCCTTGAGCTGTTGTCCCAAATGACACAGACATCATCTGCATGACTCCGTCTCCTATGCAACTCGGTTTGCAAATTTACAGAAGGCATCACAACAGCAGCCACTCATTAAAATGTAGGAATTCCCTCATCTGTCTGTGGGCAGACATTCCCACAAATGACAGAGTACCTTGGCTATGGGCATGCTCCCAATACAGACGCTTGTGCAAACAGGTCGGGGAAGGGCACTCTGAAAGGCTGTCAGCCACGAAATGATGAACACTCCCACCCCTCCTATGGGGGAAGTGAGATGCAAATCTTACCTGCACTTCCCACTTTGGGGTGTGCGGTCTGACCCTATTCTAATGCAGGCCGGGGAGTGCACACGCACACATTCTCTGAGTGTGGTCAGGGCCATTGTAACTGGATATATTCATGTGCATTATTTACACATGCCCTTTAAATTGAATCTGGGGCCCATAAAATGGGTCCAGTCGAAAATTGATCCTTCCACGCTTGAGGGAGGGTCTGAAGGACCACACAGTGCCTGACTGCACCTGAGAAATAATGTTAATGCAGTAATCTCCACACACCCCAATAGTTTTCCCTGATTCATTTCAGTAGGTTTAGCCTGCTGAATTGTATGTGAAGAAAAAGTAGAGAAAATCTCGAAGATATATGGAAATAGACACACCAAAGACCCATTTGTGAATGGAATTACCCTACTTCCGAGTGTCAACTCTGAATATGAAGTGATTGCCACAGCCAGTGAATGAGGCCTCTCGGGGTATCCGTATTACCGTACACTATTGCCGCCCACTCATATCAGGTCCTCGTTATTTGCAAGGCATGGTGACGTCACTGGCAGGTAGAGCCGATAAGAAAAACTAAATGCGAACATTTTGAAAGAAAAGGGTTTTTTGTTACAGAAATATTGCTTGGCATGTGCTTGTATGTTCAGCAATGTGTTATATCCAAAATTAACCAGAGTAATTAATTCATGTAAAACAATGAACGTCATACCATGTCTAAATTCCTGGTTTAATCCCAGAAAATTATAATTTGTAATGCAGGTACATTGACAGAGACCATTTCTGAAATTGCCCTGCAGGTTGAAAATGGACAAATCATTTGTTCTAGCAACAGCTAGAGTAAAAGCTGTGAGTCAAATTCCAGATGTTTTCATCAGCATTCCTTCCTGGGCACACATGATTGGTTTACTACAAGCTAGTAATTGAGGCAATACTGATGCAATTCAAAACCATGCTCAGGTCACTACTGGCAGTGGGCCCACGTCTTTCTTGCACAATCTTCTGTCCATTTCACAGCATTTTATAGTGGATTTTCCCTGCTTAACATTAGTCGAGCCCCTCTTTGAAAACCAAATATGAAATTAATCTTTACTTTGCAGCATTAAAATCCCAAGCCACTCCTCTGTTGGTGCTTTGGTCTAAGGGCAATCAAGGGAGGGCATTTGTATTTACACCTTATACGATTGGTGCAAACTAGTACCTTGTGTACTTAACTGACATGCCTCTATTCCTCCAAGATCTTTCTGCACACTGTCTTCTACCCACAGCAAGGCAGGTTGCTCTAGGCACACTATACTATTGTACAATTCTGGTATTAGCCACAGCTGGGGATCCTTGGTTTATGTAAACAAGGACTTCTCCAGGTAAGGCACCATACACTGAATTTAGGTCCAATTGTTTAGAGACAAACACATCAATAACATGTTTACCTGAGTAACACAGTAACATTTGATGTGATGTCCCTATGCAGATATAGAACTGTAATAGGTGGAACAAACTGAAATAGCATACATTTTGTCTCCATCCTTCAACGCTTAGCTAGGCCACATATATATTTACATTTGGCCTTATGTACTCGTGTGACACAATAATACGTATACGATATAGTGCATCAATTGTGTGTTTTGACATATATGTGTGTGCATGTTAAAATATCTTTTCCTTTTCAGAGACATCTGGATTGATGATATTGAACCTTCCATAGGTTTAGATTGTAAGGTGGTGTGCTAAAATGCATTTAATTCAGTGCATTCGCCAGGGATTAGTGAGAATGAATCACATGTGTGTTTAATGTTTTCTCTATAAATTGTGACCAGTTGTCGTTTTCGCTTAAAATTACATGTATTGGTTACTATGCCACATATAAGAGTACTGCACGATATAGCTTGATTCATTAATAAAGATTTTATTTTTTTGATTATATGAAGGTTGTAATATTAAAATGTTTAAAGAGAAATGTTAAGTTAGCGTGATTGTGGGCCTTAAGCTTGCAGTCGAGACATTTAACCTTAATGTGAAAGTTGTTGTTCTGCATATTTCTCTTTTTTGCAGGTGCTGACCAAAGGCATTTGTTAGTTAGTGAAAAGTACATTGTATTTCATAGATAGAGAGGTGAGGAAGAGTTGGCAAGGTCAAATGATTTTAATGAGCAACAAAGGGAGTGTTATCAGTTGGTACTATCAGACTGAAGGGAGGACATTTCTGATTGTGTAGCTTAATGCTATACATGACTCTATACTTTAGAACTTCTACAGAGGTTCTGATGCTGACACCTTCCTTGCTATCTGGAATCAATAGGGTTTCCTCTATGCTTAGGTTAGTGTAGGGCTTACTAGATGCTGCACATCTTTTTGCTGTATGGGGGCAATGATTGAAATCATGTGTCTAGCCATCAAGGTATTTTCCTCATATTTTGTATCGCTGCGATGGATCTTCTTATATGGTCTTTGCTGTTAAGGATCAATATTGTAAGATGCTTTGGTTTTCCTTTGATAATTTTATGCTTTTACAGTATGTTCTTGAGATTGATTTATATTAGTCTGTCTTTGAGTTTGTAATAAACCTTTTAACCTCAGCTTACTGACCCAGTCTTTTATTGTGCGGTCCTAATGATCACACTGTATTTTGAGATTTAAATTGATGTTAACCCCTCTTTCTCTCAGGCTACTACAAAGGTCTATTGCCCAGAGTTAAACTGGGAGAAACGTCCCAGAGCGTTCTCAATAATGTCACATGTAAACCCACATTAAATGTGGCCCTGTAAAACTGGTTTGTATGCCACAGATCAATATATATATATTGACTGACATAAAAAAGATGTGGCCTAAACATTGTTTACAAAAATATTGGTCCACTAGGTGTAGATTTCCTATTATTAACGCAAATGGGACATTTATTTTCTAAATGATTTCTGGGATACAATATTTTTGCCACACAATATTCTGGTACCAATGAACCCTTATGGGACTACTAACTGAAAACAGAAGTGTCCAGGTGAAATACTGGGCAAAACCAAGTGGGAATTGATGCGGAAACACCTATTCCCCCATGTTATTCCAAACAAATGTGGAACACAGAGTAATTCCACTTGACTGTATTTATCAATCACTCGATTGCTGAGTGGTCTTTAAATGTTATTACAACTGCTCAGATGGCAGTGTACAAACATATTACATGTTACCAGTCATCCCATGTTATATTACTTGTTCATTTTGGAGCAGTCTATCTATCTATCTATCTATCTATCTATCTATCTATCTATCTATCTATCTATCTATCTATCTCTACAAAAAATATATCCTGTGTTTCATGGGTGAGGCAATGCACAGAGAATTCTGAGACTTGAGTGTTCCTGTACCGATATTCGCTCTTAGTCCCAACTCTGCTCATGGATGTATGTAAGAATATCATCTATGGCAATATTATTTGACATAAGTATTGTGTAATAAATATAGTGTCTTGGTGCTGCTTGTCTAATATTAACTCCAATGGGTCAATATATTTGTAGACGAATTTTACGCAGCAATAGTTATGTCAGCCAGTATTCTCTTAAGACGATATTTTGGTATCATACCCATAGGCGGGGCTGGAAGAAAGAAAACATGTATTCTGTGTTTTCTTTAACACAAGCTCAGCCCCAGGTGCAGAAGGAATAGCTCCCAGCCTGGAAGTGAAGTACAGAGCTGTTCTACAGCCCTCGCTTCCTGTCTGGTGAGGTCAGGCACAGACACCGCTGGACTTTGCTGGAGGGCAGAGTTTCCTTCGCCTTCGGGCCGGTAACCCCACTGGATAGTAGTGTAATTTGAGAAGGTTTTATCTTCTAGCTGAGTCTCTGAGGCAGGTGTCATGCTTTCAAGGCATTTGTTTGAAAGAGGAAAGTCACTTTTTTCTAATGACTGCTGTTGTGAATAGGTTATGATTTTAATATTTTGTTAAATTACGCAACATAAGTGTGGAAAACCTACAATGGCGTAATGATGTCTTGTGGCTTTTATCTATGATCAACACATTTTGACAGTTTGCTATCTTTCTCTCTCTTTCTCTCTCTCTCCTCCACCGTGCACATACAGGGCCATGGACAGTAACATTTGCTTGGAAGGCTCCAATGCGGTGGTGAAGCCCATTCAGATCCATGGCAAGAGGAGGAAAGAGGATCAAGAAGAAACTAGAGACAGGGGACAGTGGAACAACAAAGTGGAGTTTGTGCTGTCTGTGGCTGGGGAGATTATTGGCCTTGGAAATGTGTGGAGATTTCCCTACCTATGTTACAAAAATGGAGGCGGTAAGTCCAAACATTCACTTGTCAGTCACCCATGTTGGGCCTTTACAGAACTGGGCCACAGCTAGTTGCTCTCTGTAGTGGCACAGTGCACAAAAAAACAATGGAATGGAATGCGGGCCCAAAGTGAGTTTCAGTGACTGCGATTCAGTCGTGCAATGCATCACCAATGCATTTCATTTCTCAGTTGATATACTTCCTGCCTGTTTTGTAAAGGTCGATCTCTGCCGCTTTTATCTAAGGCAGGGTAGACTAGACATACTGTGAAAGAGTAGCTCTGAAACAGATGGAGTTAGGTGTAATTGAACTTTATGAGTTCTGTCATAGTGTATATGACTATTGCAAGTACCAAAGTTCTAGCTTCGTGAGCCAAAGATCTTCATTATGGTAGCTTGGCAAGAGCAGTCAGGCTTATCCCAGAGGCAATCTGTAAAGCGTTTGCGCAACACACATAGCAGCAGCACAATTAATATACCACAAAAGAGACCCTACACAGCATTATACAAAAATAAACTGTATTGCATATACAACTTAGGCCAAACTAACATGAACCAATAATTACTTTGCCAACTAGGCAATTGTCAAGCAGCACAATTAGTGCAATAAAAGAAAGGTTTTTACATGGCACATCACCAAAACACAATTACTGTGCATATTATGCAGAACCTGAAGTAATACTTGTTATCCTGACAGTGCAGGGCAAAACGACACATATTACACATTTAGGGCAGGAAATGCAGCAGGTAATGAACCAAGACACAGGGATCATCACATATTACTATTGAAACACAGAGCACCACACTATTGTGCACTCTTTATACTGTAATTGGGTGCCCAGGTCAGGGCATAGCAACACCTGCATGCCTCTTAGCAGGAGTACAGTAAGCCTTAGGCTTGAGTGTTCTACTCAGATCGTGTTGTCAAAGATGCAGGCACGCCTATTAGGGGAGTTACAGTACTTTGAATGAGCCCTCTGGCCCCGGGGCTTCGCACGGAACAAGGCTCAGCAGTCTGGCTCACCCAGGCCCCAGCGGGACCTGTGAGCACCCGGGAAGACACGGGTTCCTGACAAAGCACCCATGCCCAGCAGTGTGTGCGGTATCCACAGGGAGGCTTCCTCCCTCTGCAGAGCTAGATGTCGGGGTTCTATTGGAGACACAGGCAGCAAACAGCACCTTCGTATGTGCCCTAGGAAATGTGTGACACCGCCAAAAACTCCTTCCTTCAATGGGACACAACTTAGGCAAACAACTGGCAATGCGAGGCGACAAGTATGCTGTTTTGCGGCCCACCAAGGAATTCCCAATGGCGCTCCCAGTTGGGAGGCAGCCAGCTCAGCGCTGTGGGGTAGAATCTCAGGCATGCTCAGTATGGAGTGATCTCTCCATCAAGTGGCACGTACGCAGGGATGAAGTTCCCTTCGTTCTGAAGGGTCACGGTTTCACTGGGCAGCAGCGCTCACCATGTGCTGATTGCTGGCACACTGGGAAAGGAGAGACAAAGAAGCGCTCAGCACACGCTTCACTTTAAGGCAAAAATCCATCCCCAATGAAGCACTTTCCACGCTCTAATGGTAGGTGACTTGGAAGGCTGGACTTAGAGTCCCAAGGCCACTTCTGGGCAGTCACTGGTCCCAGGAGAACAACTGGGGGCAGGAAAGCAGAGAACCAACAGCAGGCTAGCAAACCAAAGTCCTTGCACAAAGTGGCAATCCTCCTTGTAGCCCAGCAGGCTACAGGTCAGCACAACAAGCAAGTCAGTCCAATGGCGGTTCTTCCTGGCAGCATAACAGTTCCTTCTGGCAATGTGCAGTCTGTAGAGCCAGCAACGTCTGGTTAAAAGTCCATGCCGTGTCTGTCTAAAAACATGGGGTTAGGGCCCCTGTACTTATACTCAAAGTGTCTTTGATCGGGGGAAACTTCAAAAGAAAGCTTGGAAGAGTACAACACCCCCTTTCAACTCATCCCTGGCTCCCGAAGTATAGTAGGGGGTTAACAAGCCCTTTCTGTGAGCACAGGACACAGCCTATACAAATGTAAGGGCACCCCACCTCCCTCTGTCCCAGCCCAGGAAGACCATTCAGTATGCAGATGAAGGCAGATGCAACCCTGTCACACTCAACCCTCCCTGTGTGATTGCTGTCTGGAAAGTATGCACAAAGTGTAGCTGTCAACCAGGCCTAGATGCAGATTGGAGTCAGGCTGCAAAGCACAGAGTCATAAGCACAGAGAAATTCCTACTTTCTACAAGTGGCATTTCTACAATAGTAATGAAAAATCCACCTACACTAATAAGCAGTATTTATCACCATTATTCCAAACATACCAAACATGGCAACAATACTCCTTTCTGATCAGGAATTACCACTTAAGTACCTATGAGGGAATTCCCAATACCAGCCGTTGAGAGGAGTAGGCCTCACTGAAGTGAGAAACCAAATAGGCTGTTTGTCACTACCAGGACATGACATGCAATAAAGGCAAATGTTCTACCTTTTACCTACACACCACCTTGCCAAAAGGGTTACCTAAGGCCTACCTTAGGGGTGACCTATATGTAGTAAAAGGGGAGTTTCATGCTTGGCAAGTAACTTTAAATACCAGGTCAATGTGGCAGTAAACTGCACACATGGGCACTGCAGTGGTAGGTCTAAGACAGGTTTGAAAGGCTACTTCTGTGGGTGGCGCAAGCAACGCTTCAGGCCCACTAGTAGCATTTAATTTCCAGGGCCTGGGTATAGAGGATACCACTGTACAAGGACTTTACAGGTAAATTAAGTATACCAAGCAGGTGTAAACCAATCATACCATGTTTTAAAGGAGAGAGCACATGCATTGTAGCATTGATTAGCATTGGTAAAGTGCCCAGAGTCCTACAGCCAACAAAAAACAGTGTCAGAAAAATACAGGAGGAAGGCAAAGGGTTTGGGGATAACCCTGCAAAAAGGGACAGGTCCAACACTATATTTACATCAGTTTTATAGAACATAAAACTAGTTGTGTAGGGATATTATGCCATACATGAGGGGAGATGTGACAGTACGAGTAAGAGAAGGATGTGAGAGGTAGTCAGAGTAGAAGTAATGTAGAAAAAAGATCCTTGAGAAATAAGAACAGAAATCCCGCAATTTGCTTTTTTTGTACTTGCACATTTTGGACTTTAACCTTCTTATGATGATTTTCCATGTCTTATGCCACTCTCCCATCCCCAGAAGTCTTTACTTTGCATGTGAGGTAGCGTGGGCTACAAAAATTCACAATTTTGTAGATGATTCCAGATGCAAGCAGGTATTGAGAGGCAATACAATTCTTTAAGAGCGTGTACGATCCTGTCAAGTTTTCAGAAACATTTGATTGAGTCAAGCCACCAAGTGTGCAACACACTTCAATGGGTCTATGTGTGTTTTGGAAATGCCAGGCAGGAGAGCTTTGCCACTATCAGGGTGGGTCGTTTCCAGTGTTTGAACAGGTGTTCTGAAATCGAATTCCGCTAAGAAGGTTTTCAACTTACGTAGCTGAGCACTGAGTCCATGTAGAAGTCCAAGGACTTTGTACTCAGTGGAATGAGATGTGAAGCTGCCTAGTGACATCTATGCTACTCACTCCAGCACCTGAGGCTGTCTTCTAGTGATGAAAAGGATGTCTGTACTGCTGAGGTTCAGCTTCAGGCAGTATTTTGACATTCAGGCTTGGACGGAGGAGAGACAGTCTTTTACTTGATCAATGGCCTGATGAGACCTGCATGTACAGCTATGTGTCATTGCATATTAGTGGATGCTGATATGTTTGGGCTCCCATGGATTCCTTTTGCAAGTTGATCATTAATGGTAGCACATTCACCATGGTCTTGCCCTCACAGTCAGCAGTCTGTGAGGGCAAGGCCACTTTATGACCGGGATTGGGGATCCAGCCCTCTTATACCCATAAATTGCACTATCCTAGGGGATTTCAATTTTCACCTGGGTAATATCTCAGATAAAGATTCCTCTGTCCTAATGGACCTGGTAACTAGTGCAGGCCTAGAGCAGATTACGGAAGGGCCCACTCACAGAGCTGGTCACCTTTTGGACGCTGTCTTTACAGACTGTCCGTTTCTAAAATTTAACAGCAACTTGCAACTTCACTGGTCTGACCACATAGCAGTGTTGCTAACTCTAACCCTGCCCTCCTCAATAGGCACTAAGCTTGGTCCAGTTAAAAGTCAAAAAAGATATCTGTGGCATCGCATAGATAGAACAAATCTCATCACTCACCTGGGTCAAAACAGACCCTGTCTTTCCCAAGACCCCGAGGCAGAATCACTAGAATACCACAATTGGATGGCCACAGCAGTTCATGCCACAATACCCCAGAGAGCAGGGAAAATAAGTAGGACAGCACCCACTGAACCATGGTTCTCAGAGGAACTAAGGCTTCTGAAGAGGCACTGCCGCAGACAAGAGAGGCGCTGGCGGCAGCATTATGATCCCAGGGAGAAAGAAATATACAAGATGAAACTTGCACAATATAAAGAACTGATTCACAAAACTAAAATTATCTATTTTTTGGAGAAAATAGAAGGTGCAAAGAATAATCCTAAAGAACTATTTGCAATGGTACAGAAACTTAGCCATTCACAGGAGACTCAACAAAATTCAATAGATCAAGCCTTCTGCAATAGTTTAGCATCCTCTTTTGGCAAAAAAGTATCTACCATTTATGATACTTTTGCTTCACGCTCTGCAAATAATCCGAGTATCCAGGCCTCAGTGTCCGATGTTGCAAGCACACTTTCAACAGCCCCCAACCCTCACCTGGATCCTGGTCTGCCTCAATTCTTAGATTTTAATACGGTGTCCTATGAACAAATTATGAAACTTCTCTTGGCTACTAAATCTGGATCACTGTTGGACCCTTGTCCCCCAAGGTAATCCACACTATTGTGGAGACAGTCGCCCATCCACTCATGGAGTTACTCAACACTGTCATTAAAACAGGGAAATTTCCAGAAATGTGGAAAAAAACTTCTATCCTTCCACTCTTAAAGAAGTCAAACTTAGACAAAACGGACCCGGGAAATTACTGCCCTATCTCTCGTCTGCCTCTTCCAGCAAAGGTCCTTGAGAAACATATGAATCAAGAGCTGGCCACTTTTATCGACAACAATTGCATCTTGGACTCAACTCAGTATGGCTTCAGGAGTAAGCATAGTACTGAACTAGCCTTGAATACAGCAACAGAAGAGATCAGACGTGCGGTTGATGAAGGTGGCTCGGCAGCCCTGATCTTGTTGGACCTGTCGGCTGCCTTCGATACGGTAGATCATTGTATCCTAATAAACCGCCTTCAGGAAATAGGGATAGCAGGCACAGCCCTTGCACTCCTCAAGTCCTTTTTGTCAAATCGGGAACAATTTGTGGAAGTGGAGGGTCTCAAGTCACACTGCTTTAGGCTCCCTTGTGGGGTGGCACAGGGCTCATCCTTGAGCCCTACCCTATTTAATGTATATGTCACACCTCTGGCCCAATTGATCAAAACTCATGGCTTGGAGCTGGTGTCATACGCAGATGACACACAGATCATTGTGTCTATCTCGAGTAAAAATTGCAACACAGCCCACAACTTTTACGAGTGTATGAGACATGTAAGCAGCTGGATGGCGGAGAACTGCCTCAAATTAAATTCAAACAAAACCGAAGTCCTACTTTTTGGTAGAAATACATCCTTCTGGTCCACTGAATGGTGGCCGGTGGAGCTGGGCACTCTTCCTATACCAGCCACCAAGGCCAAAAATCTTGGGGTCATTTTTGACACCACTCTACCCTTTTCCCATCATGTGAAGATGCTCACCTCATCTACCTTCTTCACTCTGAAAATTCTGAGGAAAATCTTTCCGTTCATACCACCAGAACTACAGAAAACAGTGGTGGCAGCACTGGTTCTGTCTAAGCTCGATTACTGTAACGGGCTTCTGGTTGGGGCAAACAAGGCAGTACTGGTGAAACTGCAGGTACTCCAAAACTCTGCAGCTCGGTTGCTCTTTGGAATACCCAAATATTTATCAGCCAAACATGCCCTTAACACTCTTCACTGGTTACCTATGGAGAAGCGAATTAAGTTCAAGGCACTCTGTATTGCCTTCAAAGCGCTGCATAATCTAGGTCCCGTCTATCTGACAAATCGCTTCCAATGGCATATCTCACCACGCACCATGTGGTCCACCTCCCTGAAGCTGGTGAAAGTACCAAATTTTCGACTCCAGAGATGGGGCGGAAAAAGCTTTATAACCATCACAACTAGATGGTGGAATGGGCTACCAATAAAACTAAAAAATTCACCAGACCTGCTCTCCTTCAGAAAGGGCCTAAAGACTTGGCTATATACCTTATAGCCTACTTCAGTCCCAGAGCCCTCAGCCAAACCTTGATGCGTTCCTGTGTTTAGTTGCCAAGCGCCTAGATGCCCCCGGGTAGTAGTGCACTATATAAATATATAAAATAAATAAATAAATAAATTGTAATTGCCTGTAACCAGGAGCTCAACCAGGGTTTTCTGAAGGGCTAGAATGCGGGCTTCAGGCAGGAGCACTGAGTTAAGCTCTTTTGACAGCTTACTGCACTTTGCCCTTGTGAATCATTCTCTACCACCGGTCTACTTTAGTTTCTTATGTCTTCCTCTGTTAGCTGGTCACACTAGGAGTAAACCAAAGAGATTACTAGTTATCTGCTGAAGTATTTGCTGATTGTGCATTTTCTGTTTCCACACCTATATGTTTATAATGCGCAAGACTAGCTGGTGTGGGAGTGCACTCTGAATATCAATCCCAGAATATTGATGGAGCAAAATATTGACGACAAAATATCCAAAAAGATATTGACAGGTAAGATAGTCTAGATTTTCTATACCTAACGCCACATATTTGCACATATGCAGTACCTATAACTTAATTGTACGTAGATGTGGAGTTTGAATTAGTAAATCTGTACGTCCCTATATGCACTAACCTTTCGATATTTTGCCCAACGATATTCTATCCTCAATATTTTTGTACCACATTATTTTTGGGGGGTTGATATTCAGTAGTACAATTGCTGCTTGTGGGCTCCTTCTGAGCCTGCTGATCTTTTGCTTTTGTAATTGCTGAGTGTGTGTCTCCGTTTCACAAATGTTTCTTCCTAACACTAAGCCCCTTCTTGTCTACTTCCAACAACAGGATCAGCAGCCAGTAATGTTCAATGCCAGTGATGTAAAGGGAGTTGTCAACCACTTGGATCATATCTGTTTCTGAGGCCCTAATCGAGAATAGGTATCCTGAAGGAGGGCGTTGTTTTTTTTATTTTCTTGTGGAGAAGCGCTGTGACCATCATCTCCATAATCTTTCCCATGACTAGCAGGTGTGTAATTAGACAGTTTGTGGGCTCCTTGGGTTCCATTTTATTTATTTTTCAGATGTAGCCAGATCTGTCAAGCTTTGAGGGAATCAGGAAAGATGCCTTGTGAAAGAGATACAAATTCGTTAGAGGGCTCTGGGCTTTTGTGGTTATCATCTTCACCGTAGATGATGGGATAACATTTGATCAATATGGGCTAGTTTAATGGTGTGGAGTAAATTGGCTAGATACTTACTGGTGAGGGTGTTGAAGGATGCCAATCTGTGTGCCTTGCAGAGTTGGATTGATAAGGGACTATTGGAAGATGGAGCATTTGCAAATAGTTTGGTGGATCATAGCAATATTATCATTAAAGTAGGTTTGATGGCTATGCACTCCTCATTGTAGTCGGGCATTGGAGGGTCTGGGTCAAAGTTCACATAATGCTTGACTGCTTAAAAGCATGTCTTTTTGAAGGCCACTTGTATGTTAATCTTGTGATAAATGGCCTTCGTTCCTATGATGAGCTGCCAAGCTTCACAATATGAAGCTTGTTTCGATCAGGTACATCTGCTGTAGAGTAAGAGTAAGAGTGTGATAAAGGTATTGAATTAATCAATCAACCAGGGGAATTGTAAGTGCGCTACTGATCCATGAAGGTCTCAAGGCGCTGGGGGGGAGGGTATGCAGTTCCAATCAATCAAAGAGCCAGGTCTTCAGTGTTTTCCTGAAGATGTTATGGGAGGGGGTGCGTCTGATGTTGGTCGGGAGCTTGTTCCAGGTCTTGGCTCTTCCACCTGTACTGGCTCTGCGGATGCGCGGGGTTTCGGCAAGGTCAGCGGATCAGAGGTTTCTCTTGGGTACGTGGAAGGTGATTCTCTCGTTGAGGTATTGGGTTCCGGTGTAGTGGAGGCATTTGTAGGTGTGGGTGAGTATCTTGAAAGTAACTCTCTTCTCAACGGGGAACCAGTGGAGGTTTCGCTGGTGTTGGGTGATGTGTTCGTGTCGAAGGATGCCGAGGGCGAGTCTGGCTGCGGTGTTCTGTATGGTCTGGAGCTTGCGGAGCAGAGACTTGTTGATCCCGGCGTAGAGGGCGTTTCCGTAGTCCAGTCTGCTGGTTATGAGTGCGTGGGTGACGGTCTTCCGTGATTTGGGAGGGATTCATTTGAAGGTCTTTTGGAGGATGCAGAGGATGTTGAAGCAGCTGGAGGTGACGGCGTTGACCTGTTGGGTCATAGAGAGGGAGTGGTCGAGTACGATGCCGAGGTTTTGGGCGTGTGCCGTGGGGGTGGGGAGGCTGCCGAGGGCATAGGGCACCAGGTGTTGTCCCCTGCAGAGAGGGAGGGCCCGAGGACGAGGACCTTTGTCTTCTCCGAGTTGAGCTTCAGGCAGCTGCCGCTCATCCATGATGCGATGTCCTTCATTCCTTCCTGGAAGTTGAGTCTGGTGGTGGTGGGGTCTTTGGTGAGGGAGAGGATGAGCTGGGTGTTGTCGGCGTAGGATATTATGCTGAATCCCTGCTGTCTGACGATGGCGGCGAGGGGGGACATGTAGATGTTGAAAATCGTGGGGCTGAGCGATGATCCTTGGGGTTCTCCGCAGTTGATTTCCATGGGTTCAGAGAGGAATGGTGTCAGTCTGTTTCTTTGTGTTCTACCGGTGAAGAACGAGCGGATCCAGTCAAGGGCGGTTCCTTGTATGTCGGCATTGTGGAATCTGGCGATGAGTGTGCGGTGGGAGACGGTGTCGAACGCTGCTGAGAGGTCGAGTAGGATCAGGGCCTTGGTGTGTCCTTGGTTGAGGAGGGTGCAGATGTCATCTGTGGCGGCGAGTAGAGCAGTCTCGGTGGAGTTGTTGCTGCGGAATCTGGATTGGAAGGGGTCGAGGATGGAGTTTTCTTCGATGAATTTTGGTAGTTGTGCATTGACGGTCTTCTCGGTGACTTTGGCCGCCAAGAGGAGGAGGGAGATGGGTCGGTAGTTCTTGAGGTCCATGGGATCTGCTGAGGGCTTCTTGAGCAGGGGTCTGACTTCTGCGCATTTCCAGTCGTCAGTAAAGATGCCGGTCTTGAGGGTGGCGTTGATGGTGCGTCGCAGTTCTGGGGAGGTGGCGGTTCTGTGGAAGATGTGCGGCAGGCAGGGATATGTGGGGGCCCCTGAGTGGATGCCTTTCATGGTCGAAGTGGTGTCTTCGGTGGTGACTGGGGTCCAGGAAGAGATGGTGGACTGGCTGGCTTGCTGGAGGAGGAAGTGGTTTCGGAGTCAGGTGTCTGGTCGTTGAAGTTGTCGTTTAGGCTCTTGATTTTCAGACGGAAGTAGGATCCGAGTTTGTTTCAGAGGTCCTGGGAGGGGGTGATGTCCGTGGTGTCGCTGGGGGGCGTGGTGAATTCCTGGATGACGCTGAAGAGTTCCTTAGAGTTGCTGGAGTTGGCGAGGATTTTGTTTTGGATGAAGGTCCTTTTGGTGGATCTGATGCGTTGGTGGTATTCTGTCATGGCGTTCTTGTGGGTGGTGCGATCTTCTGACGTTTTGCTGTTTCTCCAGTTCTTCTCGAGACATCTGCAGGTGTGTCTGAATTCTTGGAGGCCGGCGGTGAACCAGGTGGCTTTCCTGGGGCGCTGTCTGTCGGGGTTGCGTAGGGGTGTGAGCTTGTCTGCGCAGTTGGAGATCCATCTGTGGAGTTCTTTGGCTGCGAGGTTGGCGTCGGTTGAGGTGGTGGGGGGTCACGGTTAAGGGTAGAGTTGAGCTGCTCCTCAGTGACTCTGCTCCAATTCCTTTGTGGAGGGTGTGGTACAGGTTTGGGCGGCGTGGGTTTGTTGACGTGGAAGTGTACGCAGTGGTGGTCCGTCCATGGAGGTTGCGTAGTGTGGCTGAACTGGATGTAGTTACCTCCTGCGAATATGGGGTTGAGGGTGTGTCCTGCCTTGTGGGTAGGCATGGTGAGGAGCTGTTTCAGTGCGATGTTGGCGAGGTTGTCCACGAGGGTGGTGGAGTTGGGGGCGCTGGGGTTGTCGAGGTGGAAGTTCAGGTCTCCGATTAGTATGCAGTCCGTGGAGGCGATGGCGTGGGGTGCGATGAGTTCGGCGATGGTAGTGGGGAACGGAGCACAAGGTCCGGGGGGTCTGTAGATGAGGGTGTCGTGAAGGGTGGTTCTAGGGCTGGTCTGTATCTGGAAGTGGAGGTGTTCGGTGGTGGAGAGGGAGTCACTCGTGGTGGAGTTGGAGAGTCGGAGGGAGCTCTTGTGTGCGATGGCGAGTCCTCCTCCTGAGTGGTTGGGGCGGTCCTTCCTCTGGATCTTGTATCCGTTAGAAATGGCGGTGGCAATGTCGGGGGCGGAGGAGGCGTTGGTCCTGGTTTCTGTAAGGAAGGCGACGTCTGGTGAGAGGGTGTCGAAGGGGGTTCCAGATCTCTACGGCGTGTCTGTGCAGGGAGCGCACATTGAGGAGGATGCACCTCAGGGCTTCGGTGGTGTTTGCGTTCGGTGCGGGGGCAGTGGCCGTGGGGGCGCGGACGGTGGTGAAGGTCTGGTGGCAGTGACGTCAGGAGAACTGTCCATGGGTGGTGCTCGGCGTGGACCGCTGGCTGTTGTTGCTCCTTCCGGGGTTGATTGCGAGGAGGGCAGCTGAGTCGTAGTGGTGGATGGTCGGTGAGCCAGGGTCACTGGTGCTGGTCGCGGTCGGTTCACAGACAGGCGCAGATGGGCTTGCCTTTGGAGCGCCTTTGGTACGCCAGCGGCACGACCGCACAGCGGCCACCATTAAATAGGGGAGGGGGAGGGACGTGCAACTGGGAGGTGGGAGCGGGAACCAGCAGGGGGGAGGGGCTGCAGGGGCATCAGCGGTGGGGAGGAAAACAGTCACAGAGCAAAATAAAACTAATAAGGCACAATAAACTGACAGGCAGAATAACTGAAAGCAGGCACAATCACAGAAGTAAAACAGAAAAACAGAACCAGAACAGCAGGAAAAACTGGCACAATACCAGGCCTGGGCAGCCTCAAACACCTACCAGGAGGAGGTGAAACGGGTCAGCGGTGGCGGCACTGACGACGGAGCTGCTGGGGAGAGAGCAGGTCTCAGGAATCAAGGATTTGATGCGGGTGCTGGGTTTAGAAGTTACTTCAAGGCACATCAGGTTATGGTTCAACACATTCTTAGGTAATTCTTGAGTGATATTCTGTTATTATTTCTGATTTGGATTAGTCCGAATGGATTGTGCAGGCATAGGTCGAGTCAATTCCTACAATGGCATGATCAGTCCAGATGCTGTGGTGCATGGTAGGTGCATCAGTTTAAGAAATTGCAGATGAGGTCAAGTACATTGTCACGCCTGTGGACTTGGAGTATCATGAGCTCTATAGTGTCAGAAGTGGTCTGCAGTCTGAGGATGGCGTCTCTTGTCATCTTAGTTAGTGCATCATAGGCATTATAAAATGCAAATAAACACGTTGTTTGTGTAACAGCTGGAGGCTCACTTGATCAGGTCAGCTACCTTGAGGTTGGATGCAAAACAAAACTGCATACTGCCTAACCCTGGGCGGAGTGCTACGCTACGCTCACGGAGCATGAGTAGTTTGTGCTACTACACACTACGCAAATTGCACGTAGCACAGTACAAAAAATGTGCTAATTGACGTAGCGTAACAGCAAAACCATCAACACCTACAAATGCTTTGATAAAGTAATTTTACATGCTAAAAAGCATATAACCAATTCACAAAAATGAACTTTGAGAATGAAAATATCAGGCAATGAGAGAGGTGATGATTTTGGGGTCCCCCCTAACCTAGGGGGAGGACCAAGCAGATGCCTTGAACACAAAGAGCATATCATGCTGAATGATTCAGTGGTGGTCCCTTCCTCCTAGGACCACCCCAAGCACAGTTATGGGCAAAAATACAATCCCAACCAAAGGCCCTGCAAAGCATTATGGGACGAGATTAGCAGTGGGCAGTGAATATTATAGTGTCCAATATCAAAATAATTCTATAAAGAGCTGCAGTTCATCTAGTCGTTACTAGATGTCCCTCACGAGTCAAATGCAAAAGCATTGAAATTATTAATACATCAAGCTGCAGTTCCACTAGTCGTTACTTGATGTCCCTCACGAGTCAAATGCAAAAGTATTGAAACCCTTTCATGAAGCTTTTGCATTTGACTCGTGAGGGACATCTAGTCACGGGCACTAGGCCTACCCACACAAGTGAGGTACCATTTTTCCTGGAATACTTTGGGGAATGCAGGGTGGGTTGAATTTTGTGGATCGAAGCAGATTCCAGAATATTCCACCACAGAAATGTGAGGAAAATGTGGTTTTTTTTTTACAAAGTTTGAGGTTTGCAAGGGGTTCTGGGTAACAGAACCTGGTGAGAGCCAGACAAGTCACCCCATACTGGATTCCCCTTGATGTCTAGTTTTCAAAAATATATAGGTTTGCTAGGTTTCCCTGGGTGCCGGCAGAGCTAGCGTTCAAAATCTACAGCTAGGCACTTTGCAAAAAAAAAGGGTCCGTTTTCACTGTGAAAATGTGGTGTGTCCACGTTGCGTTTTGGGCCGTTTCCTGTTGCGGGCACTAGGCCTACCCACACAAGTGAGGTACCATTCTTCTTGGAAGACTTTGGGAAATGCAAGGTGGGTGGAATTTTGTGGATCCACGCAGATTCCAGAACTTTCCACCACAGAAATGTGAGGAAAAGGTGTTCTTTTTGACAAAGTTTGAGGTTTGAAAGGGATTCTGGGCAACAGAACCTGGTGGGAGCCAGACAAGTCACCCCATCCTGGATTCCCCTTGGTGTCTAGCTTTCAAAATTTCTAGGTTTGCTATGTTTCCCTAGGGGCCGGCAGAGCTAGGGTTCAAAATCTACAGCTAGGCACTTTGCAAAAAAAAGGGTCAGTTTTCACTGTGAAAATGTGGTGTGTCCACGTTGCGTTTTTGGCAGTTTCCTGTCATGGCACTAGGCCTACTCACACAAGTGAGGTACCATTTTTCTCGGCAGACTTTGGGAAATGCGGGGTGGGTGGAATTTTGTGGATCCACGCAGATTCCAGATCTTTCCACCACAGAAATGTGAGGAAAATGTGTTTTTTTTAATAAAGTTTGAGGTTTGCAAGGGATTCTGGGTAACAGAACCTGG
The DNA here is from genome assembly GCA_963921515.1 of Calotriton arnoldi. NCBI lineage: Eukaryota > Metazoa > Chordata > Amphibia > Caudata > Salamandridae > Calotriton > Calotriton arnoldi. The sequence continues at coordinate 215,628 of CAWUFW010018131.1, read as the reverse complement.
TGAGAGCCAGACAAGTCACCCCATCCTGGATTCCCCTGGGTGTATAGTTCTCAAAAATGTCTAGGTTTGCTAGGTTTCCCTAGGTGCCGGCAGAGCTAGCGTTCAAAATCTACAGCTAGGCACTTTGCAAAAAAAAGGGTCCATTTTCACTGTGAAAATGTGGTGTGTCCATGTTGCGTTTTGGGCCGTTTCCTGTTGCGGTCACTAGGCCTACCCACACAAGTGAGGTACCATTTTTCTTGGAAGACTTTGGGGAATGCAGGGTGGGTGGAATTTTGTGGATCCACGCAGATTCCAGAACTTTCCACCACAGAAATGTGAGGAAAAAGTGTTCTTTTTGACAAGGTTTGAGGTTTGCAAGGGATTCTGGGCAACAGAACCTGGTGAGAGCCAGACAAGTCACCCCATCCTGGATTCCCCTGGGTGTCTAGTTTTCAAAAATGTATAGGTTTGCTAGGTTTCCCTAGGTGCCGGCAGAGCTAGGGTTCAAAATCTACAGCTAGGCACTTTGCTAAAAAAGGGTCCGTTTTCACTGTGAAAATATGGTGTGTCCACGTTGCGTTTTTGGTTGTTTCCTGTCATGGACACTAGGCCTACCCACACAAGTGAGGTACCATTTTTCCCGGCAGACTTTGGGGAATGCAGTGTGGGTGGAATTTTGTGGATCGAAGCAGATTCCAGAACTTTCCACCACAGAAATGTGAGGCAAATGTATTTTATTTGGACAAAGTTTGAGGTTTGCAAGGGATTCTGGGTAACAGAACCTGGTGAGAGCCAGACAAGTCACCCCATCCTAGATTTCCCTGGATGTCTAGTTTTCAAAAATGTATAGGTTTGCTAGGTTTCCCTAGGTGCCTGCAGAGCTAGGGTTCAAAATCTACAGCTAGGCAAATTGCAAAAAAAGGGTCAGTTTTCACTGTAAAAATTTGGTGTGTACATGTTGTGTTTGGGCTGTTTCCTGTTGTGGGCACTACACCTACCCACACAAGTGAGGTACCATTTTTATCGGGAGACTTAGGAGAACACGGAATTGTAGAGCAACTGTTATTACCTATTGACTTTCAATGCATTTCTGCTTTCCAAATGTAAGACAATCTGTAAAAAAGAAGTCACTTTGAAAAATGTCCTATAATTCACATGCTAGTATGTGCAAATAGCTACTGTTTCTAAACTCTATATTTTGTTCCCATTGCAGAAATACATAGGTGTCTTTCATACTGATTTTTCCCTGTTTATATTTTCCCAAATGAATTGCTATATACCCGGTACACAATAAAAAACCATTGCAAGACGCTGCTCAGTTATTGGCTCTGGGTTCCTCGGGTTCTTGGTGAACCTACAAGTCCTATATATCCCCACAACCATAAGGGTCCAGCGGATGCAACGTTATGTTGCTTTCAAACATCTGTCATGCTTAGTAGTAGTTACAGGTGAAAACGTTGGCACAAATGGCTGTTTTTTTTTAACTCATTTTCAATTTTTCCTATTTTCAACTGTTAGTTTCTATTAGAAAACCTTAAAGGATCTACACAAATGACCCCTTGCTGAATTCAAAATGTTGTCTACTTTTCAGAAATGTATAGCTTTCCAGGATCCATCATTCTTTCATACCCATTTTTACCATTAACTGGAAGCAGGTTGAAAGCACAAAAAAATAGCAAAAATAGGCTACGTCCCAGTAAAATGCTAAAACTGTGTACAAAATGTTGGTTTTCTGACAAAAGCCTGCTTGTCCCAGAAAGCTGGGAAGATGGTAATTTCAGCACCACAACCCCTTTGTTGATACCATTTTCAGGAAAAAACCCAGACGCTTTCATCTGTAGCCCTTTTATCCCATTATACAATAAAAAAACAGAATTTAGTTGTATTTTGGCTAATTTCTGGGTCCCCTCCAGGGGAATCAACAAACCCTGGGTACCTTTTAAATCCCCATGATGTTAGAAGAAAAGGACGCAAATTTGGCGTGGATACCTTATGTGGTCAAAAAGTTACAGGGGCCTAAGCGCAAACTACCCCAAATTGCCAAAAAAAGGCTTAACACAGGGGGGAAAAGGCCTAGCAGCGAAGGGGTTAAAGGCATCACTATATGGAAAAACTTGGTAATGCAGTGGCAAAATTGGATGATGGACATCATAAGATATGCTTTCAATTGATAATTCAGTTCTTGCTTTGTTATGAACACTGCCATTCCCAAATAGTCTTTCAAAATTATTTTCATGGCCAATTTGACAGCAGTTTGTATCCCTTCTGTGTTATGTAGTTGTGCAGTTCTGTTTCTTTTACATTTAAGCTTTGTTCCAAATCGAGATATTTGCACTTTAACGTTAAGGTTCATGCTTGGATATTCCCAACCTCAAATACTTGTAGAGTGTTTACCATTTACACTTGTTCACCAGCAGTTCATATTTTTGTTGTCTTTTCATATTTCACAGTCACCTTTCATATTGTCACATTCATCTTATTTCACGAGAAAAAACTCATCAATTTTCTCAGTTTTCTAAGCAACAAAATATTGGCATTATAAAATCCTTAAAACTCTGGTACATGCCGCTCTTCATTGACTAATGCATATGTACAAATAAAAATGCTGCAAAGTTCAGTTTCTCATCCTATATATGCTCTGTAATATCTTTTGCCCTAACATAACTAAACATAGGCTGATTCTCAGCATAGAGCTTAGTTTATACAAAAGCAAATTCCAGATCGACAGGAGGTAGGGGGGGGGGTGCTTGTGAGTAGCACCCCTCCCGCTTTTGTTACTGGGGGCCGATATTGCAGCACAGCTCCAAAACCGGCCCCCAGTAACATAACTGGCACCCACCGGGGAAACGCCTGGTGCCCGCTACAGCCAGTGGGCTCCAGTGAACACAGACAGGTCTATATGCCCAGACTTTTAGTGCTCCTTCAATTCATTTTTGTGTCTTCAAAATATCTGTTGTGGTAGTAAGTCCCACAAGTTCTAATCTTCCTCTAGTACTACGTATCAATTTGTCATATTTGCCGATATGTATAGGTGCACCAGTACCTGATTACAGTTGGCATCTTGGATCTGCTTAGAATAGGAGATATAGGCTAGATGACCGGAGCATTTTTGCGCTCGCAAACTGGGTTGTTTGCGACCGCAAAAATATTTTTGGGGGTGTACAAAGCCCAAACTGCAATTCGTTAGCTTGTAACGAAATTGTATTTAGGGTTTTTACGATTCAGTATTTGGAAGGGCGTGTTGAGGGCATCCCTCCCAAATAATGAATTGAAATGGTATGTATGAATGTTTTGCCAATGGAAAGGGGTCCCTAAGGGACTCGTCCCCCTTTGAGAATGGTTGGCAAAATATTTTTAGGAGCAGGCCAGAGTCCCATAGTCTACTCTTAAAAAATTAAACTTCAAAGTTTTCTTTTTTTCTTTTTAAATGCATCCCGTTTTCCTTTAAAGAAAACGGGCTGCGTTTAAAAAAAAAGAAAATCCCTGTGATGGCAGTGAATCGTAGTGGGTCACAAATTGCAATCTACCTCATTGATATTTATAAGGTAGGTCTATTTGCGACCCGCTACGAATTGCTAATGAAACTCAAAAGAGTTTCATAGATTAGGAATAGCGATTTCCTAATTGCGATCTGCCAAAAAATCGCACTTAAGAAATCACTATTTTGATCTTTGTACATCTAGCCCATGCTGCTTTAGCCACCAAGATATGGATGCTGAGGCCACCTACCCTGAAAGGAATGTTTGCATTTGAGTGTTGTGTAAGCTGGAGCAGTAGATCATTCTTTCATGAGTTTCATATATGAATTGTCATTAAACCTTGAAATGTTTAAATATTATCCTACTGTCACTTTCATATTATATTGCTTATTTCTGTTAATACATTTTTCTAGGAATAAGAGCGGTTTAGTAACCAACACACAGCTAAGAGGACTACAGTGTTTTGTTATAATTTACAAATAACGAGCAGAATGTGGTATGGTAATTACACACCGGTGGAAACTTATTTGAATGTGCTATTGATTGAGGAGGTCAACTTTTCACCCTTAACTGTCGTCACAGCACTTTGAATGAATGAATGAATGAATATGAAATTTGTAGAGCGCGAACTAAGCCCAAGGTCGTCAAGGCGCTATAAGCGGACCTAAGGGTGCAGACAAAGAGACATGCTCATACCGAGGTCTGTGTGAAAAGCCAGGTCTTTATGGCCCTACGGAAAAGAGAATGGGACACCTGAATTGACATTTAAATATTCATTCATTCACTCATTCGCTCATTCATTCATTCCTCTTCTGTCAAGATGCCTTTGTTCTCCAGCAGGAGCACCCCAGCGAACCGAAAAGTCTAAATCTCGGTTCCCCTTCAGTCAATAATGTGGCACTTATTTTTGTCTAGGGGCTTGGTTGGGCACGTAGGACTTGATCCCTACAATATTTAAAGGGGACAGCCAGTGTGGAGAAATAAAAGTCCTCTTTGCATCTGTAACAAAAACCAAGAATAGTCATTCTAGAATGTTCGCTTGTTTGATGATGTCACCTGGGGTTTTGAGACCTATCGTGACATCATTCACTGGATTGTCCCTTTTATAAAGAGATGTTTATTCGAGTTGAACTTCTTGTACTGGTAGGGATCTTGCCTGGACTGGAGTGTAGACAGTTTGAAAGCTGCTCAGTTGCTTTACTTTTATTGCTTGGCTTGGCTGTTTCTGCCAGGTCTTTTAGTGCCTGCCTGCAGGAAGCATATTCCTAAGGTCGAGTTCAGATTTGTTCAGGAGACAGTGAGGGCCACTTAGACCTGTGTGTTTTTAAATATTTTTCTAGTGATATCTAGGTGAAGCTTAGTTATAGTTGTTTTTATCTTCCTGGCTTACTCTTTAAAACAAACTAGTGAGGGGCCACATGTTGTGCGTGTATATGATATCTTGAGCAAACTGAAACATCATGAGGATACTATAAAAATTTGCAAAGCCTTTAAATTTGCCCGGGATCGGGACGATTATGCGGCGGGAAGGGTTTTTACCTTTTCTCGCAAATTCGACAATGTTAAAAGAAAGGCTTTAACCAGTCAGATATCGTCTTCAGCAACACCTAATGGTGAAGGAAATAGTACTGCTCCAGTAGATTAGGATGTTAACTCTTTGACGAGTGGTGATTCAGATGATGGCACTGGCTTGTTTCCCACTGTCCATACGAGAGTAGTAACTAAACACACTTTGGGTGAGGAGCTGAATTTTTTAACAATGGACAGGCGAGCAACCCTCCGCCCCAGAAATCCTCAAAACCTGACAACCGCAGCACCAGCCAATGCCGGAGGCAGAGGCGCCGACAGCGTCTTAAACACATCAAACAAGGGGAGAGGAACGCGGAGATGGAACCGGTAGATGTACAGGACAACATCATCATCAATTTAACAAACTCTACACTCACCAAAGCAGAAAACCAGCTATTAGCCTTGGGCCTGTCTTTTTGTCCAGAGTCAAACTTCTCATACAACAGTCTCGTATTGACATATATAAGTTCATACGGAAAATCAAGCTCAAAAAATTATTTCAACTAAATAAATTACCGAATTTGACCAACAATGAAAACACCACTCACGATAATCTTCAAGCTAGAGATCTTCATGCATTACAAGCATTGCAATCACTGGCTAAAGAGAACTCCGATCATGAGGCATCTGACATTGATTCTGATTCTGATTGTATTGAGGGGATCAACACGGGAATGGCGGCTGCCAGTCCATTTCGCCCCCCTTCCTCATTCTATCCTGTGATGCCTAAAGATTCTGTGGATGTATTCAGCGAGATGGTCATTGAGGACCTAAAAAAGCTGAACATTTCTGTCAATTCCCAATGCCGCAAACAGAATTACAGAGTGAAAAACTATTGGGCATTGATGAAAAAATTGCGAGAAAAAAATGAAATTGTGGTCATGGGGGCCGACAAGGGCGGTAATATAGTGTTATGGCCGAAATGTGATTACCTTCAAGAGGCTCAGCGCCATCTTTCAGACTCTAATTGCTATTCTAAAGTTGGTCGTGAACATTTGACCCAGGTGAAAATGACTGTGACTAAACATTTGCAACAATGGAAGAGACAGGGTTTATTATCAAAAAATGAATTTTTGTTTTTGAAAAATGATTTTCCAACTATTTTATTTATTTATTTATTTAAAATGTGTTATATAGCGCTGGCTGGACCCGAGGGTGTCAGAGCGCTTTACATGGGTATTCATTGCAATATAACAAAATTTACAATGAGGTAGAAATTCCGAACCATACAAACGATATAAAGCAGCTAAAATATTATACAATCTGAATACACAAGTTGCGATGGGCTACAGCAAATCATGAGAGATTAGGTTAGTGAGAGAGGGAAAGGATGGTAAAGAGGGAGGTAGGGTATAGGAATGGTGAGAGGTTAGGGAGTGGGGTAGGTTAAGGCAAGATCAAACCGCTATACATGGATAATTAATTGTAATGTAACAGACTTATAATGAGGTAGTACTCAAACGATCCAGACAGTAAGAACAGCTCCAGTTTAACACAATCAATTACATGTATTGCAATGTGCCATATCGAGTCCTGTGGAATTGGCCTAGCGTGGGAGGGAGGGAAAGGGTAGAGAAGAGGGGGGAAGGGTATGAGAACGGGGAAGAGGATTAAGGAGGGGGGGTGGTTAAGGCACTACCAAGAGTGATGAGCAGGTTCTATGGGAAAGGCTGGAGGGAGGTGTTAGTGGGCAAAGGAAGATGGGGGAGAGGGAGGAGAACAGTAGGAGGTCGAGGTGGGATGAGTGCCTAGGGGAGGGATTAAGGACCCCAGTATTTGTTGAGCAGGAGAAGTTTGAGGTCTTTTTTAAAGCTGATGTAAGAGGTGTTGCAACGAAGATCTTTAGGGAGGGAGTTCCAGATGTTAGGCGCGTTCCCAGAAAAGGAGCGAGATTGTGTGGTTTTCTTGTTTAACAGAGGAGGGACAAGAGCGAGGGTGTTGGAGCTCCTCAATGATCTAGAGCAGCCAGCTTTGTGAAGTTTGTCTGAGAGGTACTGCGGGGAGCGTTGATGCAGGGCTTTGTGCGTAATGCAAGCTGTCTTGTAGGAGGTTCTTCCTTCATCGGGAAGCCACTTGAGGTCTTTAAGGACAGGGGAGATGTGATCGAACCGTTTGAGGTCGGTAATGAGCCTAGCGGCCAAGTTCAGAACAGATTTGATTGGGGCTAGGTGGGCTTTAGGGGTTCCAGAGAGGATGGCGTTACCATAGTCGATTTTCGACAGGACCAGCGATTGGACAACTAATTTAAAGTCGTCTGCAGGAATGAAGGGTTTTATTTTCTTGAGGTGATGGAGTGTGAAGAGAGCGCTTTTGGCCGATTGTTTTATGTGGGGGATAAGAGTAAGGTTTTCGTCAATGTTAAAACCGAGGGATTTAACTGAGTTAGATACAGTGAGAGAGCAGTTGAGTGCAGTAAGGTCAGAGATCCAGGCTAGAATGGGGAGCGAGTTGTTCTTAGGGGAGAAAAGAATGATTTCGGTCTTTTTTGGGTTGAGTTTGAGGTGGTTGTAGTGGAACCAGGATTGGATCTTACTCAAGGCATCATTGAGGTGAAGAACATCCGAGCGGGATTGAATCTTATAGTAAAGTTGGGTTTCATCGGCGTATAGGTGGTAATTGATTCCCGCTTGTTTGAGGATAAGGGTGAGGGGTGCAATGAAGAGATTAAATAGAGAGGGGGAGAGGATAGAGCCCTGTGGGACCCCTAGGGAGACGGGCAGAGGTTTGGAAAGGCAGTTACGGATTTTGATTTGCTGCATTCTGTGTTGGAAAAAGGAGGTGAACCATTTGAGGACTGTACCGTTGAGGCCAAAACGATCTTTAAGTGTGTTAAGTAGAGCAGAGTGGTTAACAGTGTCAAAAGCAGCGGAGAGATCAAGGAGAATGAGAAGGAAGGATTCGCCTTTGTCGAGAGCGTGGTGGATGTCATCAATTATGTTAAGCATTGCCGTTTCGGTACTGCATCCCTTTCTGAAGCCTGACTGGAAAGAGTCTAGAAGATTGAATGAGTCAATGTGTCTATCTAGTTGGAGCAGGGCACATTTTTCAAGGGCTTTTGAGAGAAGAGGAAGGTTAGAGATAGGACGAAGGTTATTTAGGTCATTAGGGTCACCAGCAGGATTTTTGAGGATGGGAGTGATTTGTCCCAATTGGAGGGAAGCTGGTACACAACCCGAGGTAAAGGAGGAGTTGATGATGGAGGTCCAATAGGGGGCAATGATATGTTTTAGATCTTGGACAAGGTTGGAAGGGAGAGGGTCTTTAGTGTGCGATGACGGTTTAAGTCTTGAGATGACGTTAAGGACATCAAGTTCAGTGACTGGTTGGAAGTCAAGCCAAGAAGCATTATTTTTTTGCTCCAGTAAGATGGGGCCGGGATCAGGAATCTGGATGGTAGGGGGGAAAGAAGAGGAGTCATGAGGAAGTGTAGAGAGTGAAGGAGAATTGGAGGAAATGTCCGGTGAGGGAAGTAGGTTAAGAGAGAGGGGAGTAAGGGCGAAGGATTGATCAATTTTGGAGATTTTTTCGGAGAAGTAGCTGGCAATTTCTTCGCATTTTTCGGAGGTGGCAATCACCTTGGGGGGTGCAGGGGCTGTTTGGTTTTTGACAATGTTGAAGAGTTCCCTAGGTCTGTTTTTGGCCCGGTCGAGTTGGGAGCGGAAGAAGGAAGTCTTAGCATTGAGGATGTGTTTTTTATAGTTGGATCTAGCGGATCTGAGGAGAGAGAGATTAGAAGGGGAAGGGTTTTGCCTCCATATGCGTTCAGTCGATCTAAGTGTACGTCTCTCATTGTTGAGATCAGAATTGAACCAGGATTTGGAGGAGGAGTTTTTTTGTTGTTTTAGTCTGGCAGGGGCAATTTGATCAAGGACCTTAACAATGGAATTATTAAAGTGTTCGGTGAGGTCATTGGCATTTTGGGAGGGAGGAGAGAGTCGAAGTTAAGCTTTAACTTTGGACTCAAGTTTGCCTGGGGGGATAAGATGAAGATTCCTGGTCAGTTTCATCTGATTGATGGTTTTAGGAGGAGGGGGTAGTACGGTGTTAGTGATCGTGAAAAGGATGAGGTGGTGGTCGGACCAGTCGATGGGAACGATGGAGGAAAGGGAGGCCAGCTCATTGCTAGTAATGATAGCGTCAAGAGTGGCTCCTTTGGAGTGAGTAGGAGAGTGGCATAGTTGTTTAAGGTCATAGATGTCAAGTAGATCGGTGAGGAGGTTAACCATAGGATCGTCTTTTTTGTTCCAATGAAGGTTAAAATCTCCGAGGACGAGGTTTTTAGAGTTGGAAAGTGCGGATTGGGAAAGAAGGTCTGACAATTCTTCTACAAGAATTCCCAAGATCCATAAGGGCACTTCCCCTGTACCTGGCAGACCAATTATTTCAGCCAGAAATAACTTGTTGGAGGCTATGTCAAAATATGTGGATTATTTTCTCCAGCCACACATGATCACCCTGCCGTCCTTCATAAAAGACACTGGTGATTTCCTTAAAAAACTAGAAGAAGTGGAGTGGAAGTCTGGGTATGTGTTAATCACACTCGACATAGCCTCGCTATATACTAGCATACATCACACACAAGGTTTAGAGGCTGTTAAACATTTCTTAAGCTATCGTGCCATAAACTTACATGACCACAATTGTATGTTACTCCAAATGATTGACCTTTGCTTGAACAATAATCTATTCTTGTTCAATAAAACTCTGTATAAACAATTGAGAGGGGTTGCCATGGGGGCGTGCTTTTCTCCAACCTAAGCCTGCCTTTTGGTAGGTTGGTGGGAGGAGCACGTCCTCAAGGTAACTCACAAGGATGCTTGGGACACCCACATAAAATATTATGGCAGATATATTGATGACATTTTCATAATATGGGAGGGCACAGAACATGAGGCGGCCCACTTTGTAACATCCATCAACAACAATGCCATGAATCTTCAGTTCACTGCCACTCTAAGTACCCAGAGGGTAGAATTTCTGGATGTCGAGGTGTATATTTGGGAGGATAAAATTGAAACCAAACTCCATAGGAAGAGTACCGCTGGCAACTCAACATTTCATGCCACCAGCGCCCACCCTCCCCACCTCATTCACAGTATACCCTACGGTGAATTCCTTCGGTTGCGACGCATATGTAGTCATGAACCTGATTTAACACACTGTCAAAATGAAGCTTTAAATCGTTTTTTGGCCCGGGGTTACAAACTGTCGAATTTACAGATGGCCTTGAACAAGGCTAATTCTCGTCCACGTGAGTTGTTTCTAATAACTAGACAAGAACAGAATGTAAATATAATGAGTGAGACTATAACAGAAGACAAACAACCTATCAGATTAATCACTACTTATTGTAAACAGGACAAAACCATTCACAAGATTGTTTACAAACACTGGCCCATCATTCTAACTGACATAACACTGAAATTCTTGTTACCTGACCTCCCTGCCATAACGTTCAGGAGGGCACCGTCAATGAGGGATGCCTTGGTGAAATCCAGCCCTGAACTAACTTTTAAAACCACTTGGCTATCCAAATCTGGCTTTTTTAAATGTTCATCTTGTTGGGCGTGTAAATTTGGAATCAATGTATCCGAATATTGTACAGCATTTTGTGATATTCCAGTCCCAATCAAAGATCATTACACTTGTCGGACGGAATTTGCGGTGTACGTGCTTGAATGCACATGCCATCTTAAGTACATCGGCAGTACTAAATTACCAGTTTTTAATCGGATACTGCAGCATTTGCGTGCAATCATCAACTCGGATTCTAATTACCCAGTCGCCCGTCATTTTAAAGCTATTCATGCAAATAAAGTCAGTGATTTAAAATATTTTGTAATTGGGGCTCTCCCCCCATCAATTCGGAGGGCAATAGAGAGATTACGTCAGTTAGAGTCCTCCTTCATTCTAATACTCGATACCAGAATGCCTAACGGCTTGAACACCAGTGAAGACCTCCACAATTTTTTATAATTGAGTCATCAGGCAGGTCCTCCTGGTATCTTGAAGTAATATGTCCAGACATATAGGAATGTTAACCTATGACTTTTTAACTTCCCTATCTACTATAGTGACTATAAGTTGGTTTGATTCTGTCGAACACTCTTTGTTCCTTGGTATCTTTTTGAACAATTTGTACTGATATCGCATATACTGTATTTTATGATGGTAGCGGCATTATAAGCATTAGCACTTTATAGACTGTTGACTACAACATTTGCGACCTCTTGCACCAGCCCCACCATTTATGTGTGTTGTATTACTATTTATTGTGGGTTATTTGATATATATAGCACTTTTTGCACTATCTTTGCACATGTTTTTAGGGAGCATTGTCGTATCCATTTGTAGCTTTTTAGAACTGATTATTTATACTAATTCATAATGCCTTTTTAGCATGTTATTTATGGTATTTATTTTATCGTCTATAATCTTTTTACTATTGAGAAGTATTTGTTATAATTAATTGTGGTCAAAAACTGGCATTATTAGGCACTTGCCATAATTTCAGCCAAAACGAACACACTTATTACCATATGATGATGAGCATTCTATGTAATTGATCTTATTAAGAGATCTAATAAGGCACTTTATATATATGTTTACCATCTGATTAACAAATTGAATGTCTCATATACAAATGTATAACATAAGGGCTACATGAGCAGATTGAAACATAATATTGCTCAAATTGGCTTTTCTTCGAATTGGGTGCTCCCTTTATAGTATGTCGTTTATGTTTATTTTGCACTATCACTGATCTCTTCAATGATTTGACGCACTGAATTTAAATGGGGTGGTCCGGCATCTGCGCGTCAGGTGAACAAAATCGCGGAGGCGATCGAAACGCGTCTGAGGCGGACACTTGTCTGTACCATTACGGGTGAATAAACCAGAAATATGGAACTGTGAACCTGCTTTCTTGAATTTTTTGGAGAACTGCTTGTGGTGGTCCGTACCTGCGGTGTATTCCCTCTTGGAAATTGGAGGGTCAGGACTTTTGTTCTATATATATATATATATATATATTCACTGAAAAAACCATAGGTTTTAGGGACAGTTATAGTTAGTTGGACATTGCACTCGTACAAAACCCGTGAAATTCCCCCGTTATAGTTAGTTCAGGTAACTATAACTCGCGCCCCCGCAATGCACTGCTGATGACGTCACATATTACATCACTCATGACATGGTCAGTGACATCACTGATGACATCTCAAATGACATCACTGATGACATCATCCAGTGACTGTGTGTTTCTGTAAAGTTTAAATATGTTTAATATATATAGGGAAAGGCGTATTGAAGAATGAGTGGGTGTATAAGTGTCTGAATGGATGATTTAGTAGGTGCGTGTCTAACTCTATAAGTGAGTGATTAAACGTATCTTACTGAATGCATGGGTTAGTGACTAAACTGGGTGAATGTCTGTATCCGTCTGTCTGTTGCTGTGTAAGTGGCTGCATGGGTTTGTGAATAGCTACATGAGTGTCTATATGAGTTATTGATTGGTTGTCTGAGTATCTGTATGGGTGCCTGAGTTTTTGTGTGGGTGGGGTGTGTGCGACTCTGTGCATAGATGTGTGAGTGGGTGATTCACTGGGTGGATGGTTTCAAGAGTGCATCTGTGATAGACTGTATGGGTGGGTAAGTGTGTGTAAGAGTGTGTTGGTGAGTGAATGTATGTCCTGGTGGTACATGTGTGAGTAACTACATATGTGAAAGGCAGTATATATGTGTGTTGCAGTATATAAATAGCTATAAGCGAGAGTGTGTGATTGTGAGAGTGACTGTATGGATGAGTGTGTGCTTGTATCAGAGATTGTATAAGAGCGTAAGAATGTGCTAGTATTTGTATGAGTAAGTGAGCTGGTGTGTGTATAACTGTATAGGTGAGTAAATGGGTGTGTGCTTAATTTTTTGCATGACTGACTAGGTGTGTGAGTACCTCTATGGATGAGTGGCGGTGTGTGAGTGTTTATATAGGTGTATGAGTGCATATAATAGTCCTGTACTGAGTGACTATAAGTATGAGTGACTGTACGGGTGAGTGAGTAGATGTGTGTGTGTAGACCTAAGAATCAGTGAGTGTGTATATAGTAATTGGTGTTGGAGTGTCTATGGTTTTGACAATGGCAGTCTGTAATTTACAGTGGGTGTATCAAAAGTTATATTAGGGTGTGAGAAGATGCATCAAATTATCACATGGATGATGTCATCAGTGATGTCATCAGTGATGTCATTTGAGATGTCATCAGTGATGTCATGAGTGATGTCACTGACAATGTCATGAGTGATGTAATATGTGACATCATCAGCAGTGCATTGCGGGGGCGCGAGTTATAGTTACCTGAACTAACTATAACGGGGGAATTTCACGGGTTTTGTACGAGTGCAATGTCCAACTAACTATAACTGTCCCTAAAACCTATGGTTTTTTCAGTGAATTTGTAAGGTTTTTAAATGCTAATTTCTAACTATAACGTGCCTGAAACCAATGGTTTTTTCAGTGAATTTCAAAGGTTTTTTAAATGCTAATTCCTAACTATAACATGTCTGAAACCTATGGTTTTTTTCAGTGAATTCAAAGGTTTTGTAAATGACAATTTTTAAATGTATTAATTGTTATATTTATTTTTTTGATACTGATTTACTACATTTTTTTAAACTATTTATTTTTAGATATTTTATTTTTTTAAATACATTGTAATTACATTATACATTACATTACAAAATATACTTTCTCAGAATGAATTACTTTAGTTTAAATACTTTGCAAATAGGCAAAAAAACTTTTAAGTACAGTAGTTACAGTTGTTGCAATGGGCAACACAATTTCAAACACAATGCAACATTGAGCTCAATGTGAATTTCAAGTTAAATGCAATTAGTTACTTTATGGATTACTTTTCTAACCACAGGACTGGATCCTAGATTCAGTCCTGGGACATCTCCTGTAAACAGTTGAGTAAAAGCGTTTTGGTTACAGTAGTGATTTTTAAGGAATATTATTGTATTTTAAAAGTTGACACTTAGAAACTTTTTCACATAGAATCACCAATGTTATCCTATGGGAGGAAATTCACTTAGCAGGTAAGTAGTGTTATCGTTACTTTTTCTTACTCAGTGGTGGATCCTGGATCCAGCACTGGTGCATCTCCTGTAAACAGTTGAAAGAATGCGTTTAAGTCATACAGGCGATTTTTAAGGAATATTTGTAGTTTGTGAAAATCGACACTTTGAAACTTTTCTGCTGAAAACCAGACAATGGATTCCTATGGAAGGAAATACAAGTTACTGGTAAGTACGGTTAGAATTACTTTTCAGGGTCAGTGCTGGGCTAAAAGATGCAGCACTGGGTTCTCTCCTGATAACAGGTGAGTAAATCGGAATTCGTAGTTCGGCTGATTTTAGAGGAATATTATAAAGTTCCAAAACTCCACACACAAGAATTTCCAAGTGAAACCAGTCAATGTTAGCCTATGGAAGGAAATTCAAGTTACTGGTAAGTACGGTTAAAATTCCTTTTCAGGATCAGTACTGGTCTCAAAGATGCAGCACTGAGGTCTCTCCTGATAACCGGGGAGTAAATCGGAATTCATAGTTCGGCTGATTTTAGAGGAATATTTGTATGTTTCAAAAATCGACACTTAGAAACTTTTTCAGCAAAAAGCAGGCAATGATATCCTATGGAAGGAAATTCAAGTTACTGGTAAGTACGGTTAAAATCACTTTTCAGGATCAGTACTGAGTTCAAAGATGCAGCACTGAGGTCTCTCCTGATAACAGGTGAGTAAATCGGAATTCGTAGTTCGGCTGATTTTAGAGGAATATTTGCACAATGGTGAAGGAAGGGGGTGGGGCCTGAAGTGACATGTCTGCAAACACGCCCAGTGGCGCGTTTTAAGTTGGAGAATTAATTCCTCCTCAATCCCGAGGGTCCCTAGGGGCCAACTGGCCCACCAGATACCTCCAGTATGCGCCAGAGAGCTGCGTTGCAGAGAGGTGTTCAGAAGCCACGCCCTTTTTACAACACTCTGCAACGCAGCTCCGTGGCGCTTACTGGAGGTACCTGGTGGGCTAGTTGGCCCCAGGGACCCTCAGGATTGAAGAGGATTTAATTCCCCATCTTAAAACGCGCCACGGGGCCTGTTTGCACACATGTCACCTGAAGCCACGCCCCCTCCCTTCACCACTGTGCAAACGCGGCCCGTGGCGCGTTTTAAGTTGGGGGATTAAGTCCCCTTGAATACTGAGGGTCCCTAGAGTCCAACTAGCCCACCATGTACCTCCAAAAAGCGCCACAGAGCTGCGTTGCAGAGAGGTGTAAAAGGGGCATGGCCTCTGTACACCTCTCTGCAACGCAGCCCCTAGCGCATACCGGAGGTTCCTGGTGGGCTAGTTGGCCCCAGGGATCCCCAGTATTCAAGGGAATTACTTCCCCTTCTTAAAACGCGCCAGGGGGCGCGTTTGCAGACTGCTGCAGGGAGGGGGCGGGGCCTCCGGCACGATGCCGGTCTTTTTTTTTGCTTTTTTCTGCCCAGGGGGTCCTTGTGGGACCCCCTGAGCAGACCTAGGGGGTCAGGGTGTTTCTACCCTGCCCCCTTTGTGCGTTTTGCGCACTTGTTTCTTGTGCTTTTTTTTTTTTAATCGGCGGGATCCGCGCACCCTAAGCGCATCCCGCCGTTTAAGAAAAAAGATGCTTTTTTCTGCCCAGGGGGTCCTTGTGGGACCCCCTGAGCAGACCTAGAGGGTCAGGGTGTTTCTACCCTGCCCCCTTTTTGCGCTTTGCGCACTTGTTACTGTCCCTCGGTTCTACCGTGGGACAAAATGGCTGCCAACACTTCCTGATTTGGAGTGTTGACAGCCACTTGACAGCCAATTAGCATGCAGCTGGTGATCGGGAGGGTACGCGGACCCTTCTCGGCCATAGATATATATGTGACTTTACTTTTTATTTTCTCAGGAACTACTGAACGGATTTACACCATTTAAGCAAAAGGCACGACACTGAACCAAGGGCTACCTCTTTGCCAAATTTGGTGTAATTCCGTTCAGCAGTTCGGGCTGTAGCCGCGATGAACGGTTCCTATGGAAAAATGAATGGGGAAAACGCGTTTTGGGACCCCCCTTTTTTCTCGGCCCCCGCTTGATGAATCACCCCGAGACTTTCAGGATAGGAGCGGACCGGAGCGCCCCAACAAGTTGGAAGCTTTCGCGAAGATTCGTCAACCGGCGCCAACGTTATTTCAAATAGAATGTTGTGGATTTCCTATGGAAAATAGGTCCTAACTATAACTATCTACTGGCGACCGCCAGTAGATAATATATATATATATATATATATATATATATATATATATATATATATATATATATATATATATATATGGAAAAACTGTGCGGTATGCTGGCTTGCTGCCAGATCGCTGGTGGTGCACGGCGAGCAGCGCCTCCGCTGGAAATGTCACACAAAAACCTCCCCAAAATCATTAGAGAGGCAGCCGGCACTCGAAGTAAAAGGATTACATCCTGTTTATTCAGTCATTCAACATGGGCAAAGGATCCCCAGAGAGACGCGTTTCGGCAGCACCTCCGCCTTTATCAATCTGGAGTGCGCCATATTGTTGCTCCTTTTAAACATCGTGATAAACACAAATGATGCGCCCAGTTCCAGCAGCACTACATAAAACAGAATACGGAATACTGGTCGTTTTGTGGCTCTCCCTTGTGACCGCATGTGTTGGAGGAGTACGGAAGTGCTAAAGGGGAGCCCCCAGAAGGGTTGCCAGGAAGAGGACCAAGGATGACAGCAAGAGGAGACTACGATCCTGCAGCGGGCGGTTTGCCGACTGCCAGCACGGGGTCAGCATTTCCCCTGCTAGAAATGCCTTGCCCATGAGACTGGCGCCCTCTGGTGACCCGGCACCACTGATGCCTACGCCGAAGCGGTGAGGACTGTTTGGCATATTGGAACCTTTTCATTCATCGATCCCCCTCTATCCTGAGTTTGTGCTTGGTTTTGGATTCACATTCGGCGTTGCTCGTCCTCAAAGACATTGTGACCTTTACCCCTAAGAGACGATATTTTATTGTCCTTAACATTCATGTTTTGTTTTATGGCCCGTCATATTATATTTATGCCTCTGACTCTCTCACGGACATTTGCCCATGAACTGTTGCTATACATGTAACCGCCAAGTTGCATTATGGGACAGGCAGTCCCGTTTTGAATATAGGCACGCGCTGGGAGGCTGACATTTAAGTCTTTTAGTTTCAAACTATTTATAGTTTGGTCCTGGGGCGTGTTTTTGATCATCATGGCTTTTGTGGGGTCAGGTGTAATCTATGTATTTGCAGCAAGCAGTTATGAACATTCATCCCGCAGCAGAGGTCAGAGGTCTGTTACTGGTGATCCGGTTACTTGCGTGGCATAACATGTTGGGTTTAAGGTTGTCCCAATGTGATAATTGTGTGACACGTAGCAGTGCCGTTTGTTTTAATCATTTCACATATTATGTGTTGGATTTATTGGCGACAAACAACGAGTGATGGGCGCCATATGTTTAATGTATAGAATATTCCTATTAAGGCGGATGTTATACATAGTCTCTGTATGCACTTTTATTCACTCATGCTTTTAGAATTACGGTAAATTATACAGGCTGATTATTAGCATTGTGCAAATCACATATTAGTATATGTTTTACCTGTTATAGCATTTGTATGTGTTGTAGAGGATGTATATCGATGCATTATGCTTGATAGTATATTTTTTTTGTAGTCTTTTTTCTGTGTTCATCAAAGCCTAAAGTGGGAAGGACACTATATATACTTACCTCGTGATGGCGCCAATCAGATTGACAAAGGCTTCTGTGAAGCCGAAACGCGTCTCTCATGTCTCTGGGTTGAGGGTGACCTGAAATATTAAAAGAAGCCATATCCTAACAGCCTCGAGTCTGTGCCTTCTTCGGTGGATGTTTCTAAGGAAGCTGGAGTGTTTGTTCATATATATATATATATATATATATATATATATATATATATATATATATATATATATATATATAAATCCAAGAGTTGCCTGCTGTAAGAAGGCCTCATACAGGTAGGTTTTCATACGCCATGGATTTATTGGAGGAAACACATATCCCAACAAAAGCAGTGCCTCACAATGTCTTGTCCTGCCCTACGCGTTTCGTGTTGAAATCACTTCTTCAGGGGCTGCAGGCGTACTAAAAGCAAAGTCACAACAGTTTTCAATTGCACCCTTTTCAACCGTATAGTCCCCGCCTCAGTGGGCGTGGCCACCCGCGTGGCCTGCTGGATAATGGAGTGCAATCTTTTTTTTCTACAGTGAGATGTCATGTACTTGCTTGAATACCAGTGAATATTAGTATTCCACGTGGGTGTCGACGACCATACTAATGTTTAAAATGTCATTACATTCCTCCAAAGGCATACCTGTCTCCACGCTGCAGCGCCAAGAACTGCACGGAAGTGCAGCAGGGCGCTTCTCGCGTCTCAGGCTGGGCCGCTCAACACAATATATATATATATATATATATATATATATATATTATCTACTGGCGGTCGCCAGTAGATAGTTATAGTTAGGACCTATTTTCCATAGGAAATCCGCGACATTCTATTTGAAATAACTCTTGCGTTGGTTGACGAATCTTCGCGAAATTTTCAAACTTTATGGCCCGCTCCGGTCCGCTCCTACCCTGAAAGTCTCAGGGTGATTCGTCAAGCGGGGGCCGAGAAAAAGGGGGTCCCAAAACGTGTTTTCCCATTCATTTTCCCATAGGAAACTTTAGACACGGCTACAGCCCGAACTGCTGAACGGAATTACACCAAATTTGGCAAAGAGGTAGTTCCTGGTTCAGAAAGAACCCTTTTTGTTAAATGGTGTAAATCCGTTCAGTAGTTGCGGAGAAATTAAAAAAATAAGAGTCAAAAAATCAATTTCCCATAGGAAACTTTAGACACGGCTACAGCCCGAACTGCTGAACGGAATTACACCAAATTTGGCAAAGAGGTAGTTCTTGGTTCAGAAAGAACCCTTTTGTTAAATGGTGTAAATCCGTTCAGTAGTTGCTGAGAAAATCAAAAGTAAAAGTACATATATATCTATGGCCGCGTCGGATTCGCGCACCCTCCCGATCACGAGCTGTCTGCTAATTGGCTGTCAACACTCCAAACCAGGAAGTGTTGGCAGCCATCTTGTTCCTCGGTAGAACCGAGGAACAAGAAAGCAGTAAAAAAGTGCGCAAAACGCACAAAGGGGGCAGGGTAGAAACACCCTGACCCCCTAGGTCTGCTCAGGGGTCCCACAAGGACCCCTGGGCAAAAAAGCATTTTTTTTTTTTAAATCGGCAGGATGCGCTCAGGGTGCGCGGATCCTGCCGATAAAAAAAAAAAAAAAAAAAAATCGAAGCGCGGTCTCCCGCGCTTCGATGTTAATTTGCCCCTGGGTGGGCCAAGTCCCGGGGGCATGCTGGGGGGTGTTTATTTTATGTATGGGGGCCTCTAAGGGCCCCCAAGCCCGGGGACCACCACCCCACTGGGCTTTATCATAAATGGTGCGGGAGGGCTCTGAGCCCTCCCGCAGCCCCGGGGACCGCCACCTCCCGGGGCTTTTAAAAAAATGTTTTAAACCTGTGTGGGGGCTCCAGCCCCCACACGCCCGGAGACCACCACCTCCCGGGGCACTAAGAAAATTGAAAAAGGGGGTCCGTTTTGGACCCCCAAGCCCCGGGGACCACCACCTCCACGGGGCTTTCAAAATGTAGGGAGGGGGGCCGCGCGGCCCCCTCCTGGAGCCGGTGATGGCCCTGGGGACCGCCACCCCCAGGGCTGGCTCCTGCAGTGTCCCGGGTGCCTACCCCCGGGACACTGCTGTTTGCTATGACAGGACGGGAGCCTCGCGGCTCCCGCCCTGTCATAGCAAACTTGGTTTGCATTTTGAAAGAGAGGCAGGAAACCTGCTCTCTCTTTCAAAATGCAAACCAATTGCTTTCCACATGGGGAGCAGCATCTTAGCTGCTCCCCATGTGGAAAAGCAATGCCGGCTCCCATAGGACGCGGGGAGCCGGCGGGACTGTGGGGGATTGGGGACCCCCACAGTCCCCAACCAGAGGCCAGGCCCCGGGGGATGGGGTCCCCGGGGCCATAAGTGGCCCGGGAGGGGGTCACGCAGCCCCCCTCCCCAAATAAAAAAATAAAATAAAAAATAAGGGCAAGGCCGGCCCCGGGGATGGGGTCCCCGGGGCCTTAAATGGCCTGAGGAGGGGGCCACGCAGCCCCCTCCATATTTTTATTTAAAAACAGGGCATGCCCCGGGGGATGGGGTCCCCGGGGCCAATAGAGGCCCAGGGAAGGGGGGCCACGCGGCCCCCTTCCCGTTTTTTTTTTTTTTTTTTTTTAAACAAAAGAAAATGCTCAGGTCCCGGGGGATGGGGTCCCCGGGGCCAAAAGTGGCTGAGGGAAGGGGGGCCACGCAGCCCCCCTCCCATAAAAAAAAAAAAACAGCATTGTGCCGGAGGCCCCGCCCCCCTCCCTGCAGTACTCTGCAAACGCGCCCCTGGCGCGTTTTAAGAAGGGAAGTAATTCCCCTTGAATACTGGGGGTCCCTGAGGGCCAACTAGCCCACCAGGAACCTCCAGTATGCGCCAGGGGCTGCCTTGCAGAGAAGTGTACAGAGGCCACGCCCCTTTTACACCTCTCTGCAACGCAGCTCTGTGGCGCTTAATGGAGGTAGCTGGTGGGCTAGTTGCACCCCAGGGACCCTCAGGATTCAAGGGAGTTAATCCCCCGATTTAAAACGCACCACGGGGCGCGTTTGCACAGTGGTGAAGGGAGGGCGGGGCCTGAGGTGACATGTGTGCAAACAGGCCCCGTGGCGCGTTTTAAGATGGGGAATTAAATCCCCTTCAATCCTGAGGGTCCCTGGGGGCCAACTAGCCCAACAGGTACATCCAGAAAGCGCCACAGAGCTGCGTTGCAGAGAGGTGTAAAAGGGGTGTGGCCTCTCTACACGTCTCTGCAACGCAGCCCCTGGCGCATACTGGAGGTTCCTGGTGGGCTAGTTGGCCCCTAGGGACCCTCATGATTCAAGGGGACTTAATCCCCCAACTTAATACGCGCCACGGGGCGCGTTTGCACAGATGTCACCTCAGGCCCCGCTCCCTCCCTTCACCATTGTTCAAATATTCCTCTAAAATCTGCCGAACTACGAATTCTGATTTACTCACCTGTTATCAGGAGAGACCTCAGTGCTGCATCTTTCAGCCCAGTACTAATCCTGAAAAGTAATTTTAACCGTACTTACCAGTAACTTGAATTTCCTTCCATAGGATATCATTGCCTGCTTTTTGCTGAAAAAGTTTCTGTGTTGATTTTTGAAACATACAAATATTCCTCTAAAATCAGCCGAAATACGAATTCCGATTTACTCACCTGTTATCAGGAGAGACCTCAGTGCTGTATCTTTCAGCCCAGTACTGGTCCTGAAAAGTAATTTTAACCGTACTTACCAGTAACTTGAATTTCCTTCCATAGGCTAACATTGACTGGTTTCACTTGGAAAATCTTCGAAGTGTGGAGTTTTGGAACTTTAAAATATTCCTCTAAAATCAGCCGAAATACGAATTCCGATTTACTCACCTGTTATCAGGAGAGACCTCAGTGCTGCATCTTTCAGCCCAGTACTGATCCTCAAAAGTAATTTTAACCGTACTTACCAGTAACTTGAATTTCCTTCCATAGGATATCATTGCCTGCTTTTTGCTGAAAAAGTTTCTAAGTGTTGATTTTTGAAACATACAAATATTCCTCTAAAATCAGCCGAAATACGAATTCCGATTTACTCACCTGTTATCAGGAGAGACCTCAGTGCTGTATCTTTCAGCCCAGTACTGGTCCTGAAAAGTAATTTTAACCGTACTTACCAGTAACTTGAATTTCCTTCCATAGGCTAACATTGACTGGTTTCACATGGAAAATCTTCGAAGTGTGGAGTTTTGGAACTTTAAAATATTCCTCTAAAATCAGCCGAAATACGAATTCCGATTTACTCACCTGTTATCAGGAGAGACCTCAGTGCTGCATCTTTTAGCCCAGCACTTACCCTGAAAAGTAATTTTAACCGTACTTACCAGTAACTTATATTTTCTTCCATAGGAATCCATTGTCTGGTTTTCACCAGAAAAGTTTCAAAGTGTCGATTTTCACAAACTACAAATATTCCTTAAAAATCGCCTGTATGACTTAAACGCATTCTTTCAACTGTTTACAGGAGATGCACCAGTGCTGGATCCAGGATCCAACACTGAGTAAGAAAAAGTAACGATAACAGTTTTTACCTGCTAAGTGAATTTCCTTCCATAGGATAACATTGGTGATTCTATGAGAAAAAGTTTCTAAGTGTCAACTTTTAAAATACAATAATATTCCTTAAAAATCACTAATGTAACCAAAACGCTTTTACTCAACTGTTTACAGGAGATGTCCCAGGACTGAATCTAGGATCCAGTCCTGTGGTTAGAAAAAGTAATCCATAAAGTAACTAATTGCATTTAACTAGAAATTCACATTGAGCTGAATGTTGCATTGTGTTTGAAAATGTGTTGCCCATTGCAACAACTGTAACTACTGTACTTAAAAGTCTATTGCCTATGTGCAAAGTATTTAAACTAAAGTAATTCATTCTGAGAAAGTATTTTTTGTAATGTATAATGTAATTACAATGTAATTTAAAAAATAAAATATGTAAAAAAAATTGTTTCTAAAAATGTAGTAAATCAGTATGAAAAAAATAAATATAACAATTAATACATTTAAAAATTGTCATTTACAAAACCTTTGAAATTCACTGAAAAAACCGTAGGTTTCAGACATGTTATAGTTAGGAATTAGCATTTAAAAAACCTTTGAAATTCACTGAAAAAACCATAGGTTTCAGACACGTTATAGTTAGAAATTAGCATTTAAAAAACCTTTGAAATTCACTGAAAAAACCATAGGTTTCAGGCACGTTATAGTTAGAAATTTGCATTTAAAAAACCTTAGAAATTCACTGAAAAAACCATAAGGTTTTAGGGACAGTTATAGTTAGTTGGACATTGCACTCGTACAAAACCCGTGAAATTCCCCCGTTATAGTTAGTTCAGGTAACTATAACTCGCGCCCCGCAATGCACTGCTGATGACGTCACATATTACATCACTCATGACATGGTCAGTGACATCACTGATGACATCACTGATGACATCTCAAATGACATCACTGATGACATCACTGATGACATCATCCATGTGAGAATTTAATGCATCTTCTCACACCCTAATATAAGTTTTGAAACACCCACTCTAAATTACAGACTGCCATTCTCAAAACCATACACACTCCAATACCAATAAGTACATACCCACTCACTGATTCTTAGGTCTACACACACACATCTACTCACTCACCCGTACAGTCACTCATACTTACAGTCACTCAGTACAGGACTATCATATGCACTCATACACCTATATAAACACTCACACAACGCAACTCATCCATAGAGGTACTCACACACCTAGTCAGTCATGCAAATAATTAATCACACTCCAATTTACTCACCTATACAGTTATACACACCAGCTCACTTACTCATAAAAATTCTAGCACATTCTTACGCTCCTATGCAATCACTGATGCAAGCACACACTCATCCATATAGCCACTCTCACAATCACACACTCTCACTTATAGCCATTTATATACTCCAACACACATATATACTGCCTTTCACATATGTAGTTACTCACACATGTACCACTGAGATATACATTCAATCACTAACACACCCATACACACACTCACCCACCCATACAGTCCATCACAGACGCACTCTTGAAACCATGCACCCAGTGAATCACCCACTCACACATCTATGCACAGAGTCACACTCACCCCACCCACACAAACACTGAGGCACCCATACAGATACTCAGAGAACCAATCCATAACCCATATAGACACTCATTTAGCTAGTCAGAAACCCATGCAGCTGCTTACACAACAACAGACAGACGGATACAGACATTCACACAGTTTAGTCACTCACCCATGCATCCAGTAAGATACGTTTAATCACTCACTTATAGACTCAGTCACGCACCTACTAAATCATCCATTCAGACACTTATACACCCACTCATTCTTCAATACGCCTTTCCCTATATATATTAAACATATTTAAACTTTACACAAACACACAGTCACTGGATGATGTCATCAGTGATGTCATCAGTGATGTCATTTGAGATGTCATCAGTGATGTCATCAGTGATGTCACTGACCATGTCATGAGTGATGTAATATGTGACGTCATCAGCAGTGCATTGCGGGGCGCGAGTTATAGTTACCTGAACTAACTATAACGGGGGAATTTCACGGGTTTTGTACGAGTGCAATGTCCAACTAACTATAACTGTCCCTAAAACCTTATGGTTTTTTCAGTGAATATATATATAATATATATATTATATATATATATATATATATGTCATTTATTATTTCTATACTTATCTAACATAAAATAAAAAAGAGAGGACAAACTGAGAAAATTGGAAAAGTTAAAAAGGGCAGAGATATTACAAAACTACATAGACCAAGAGATGGTCCCTCGAGGGTTGAGAATTTTTATCACACCCTCGTATGAGACACCCAATCCTAAGATGCTGGAAGAATGGTCGATCAACTCGGCATTGAGTTCAATGCGGATGCTGGAAATACTCATCAAGTATGCCTGGAGTGACCGTGAAATCCTTATTTTACAGATCAAGGAACTACAGGATGATCTGAAAACAATCATGGACACGGACACCTTCAATAAGGCGCTGGCAGCGATGAAGGAGCGCCTATGCAAGCATGAAGAGGATATTAAAGCCCGGAAACAAAGAAAACTGAAGAGGGACTACGGCGACTACGAAAGTGGGAGAATACTCACTTTCAGTAGGAAATATGACCACCTTTACAAGAACTAAGTTCCCACGGAGATTGCACCGACCATGATCACAGAGGGTGCAACTACAGAAGTATCAACGGCGAGTGAAAGTGAGTCGGATATATCAAGGGGAGACACCTCAGGAGAACAACGCAGTACACGCCCGGTGACTTTTTTAGACGAGTACAGGACACTTCGAACTCGACGAAAAACAACGAGAGACATCCCAGCCCCGAAGACAAGGGGACAGAGAGGTGGGGGTCGAGGCAGAGGACGTGGAGACGGAGGAACAGAAGGAAACGAACCCGGCAGCAATGGCAAAAGAGGCAGAGGAAGGGGCCGCATGGGAGATACCAACACACGCTCCAAAAGAACATACTAATGGACTCCACAATGCTTAATAGAACTATTATTAATCTCTCTAAAAGACAGCTTAATGAAGTAGAGAAACGTACACTCTGTCTAGGGCTTTCCTTTTGTCCCTCATCCTCTTTTAGCTATGCTGATACTAGGATCGATCTTTTTAAATATGTGAGGAAGTTGCACCAATTGCGGAAACAGAGACCCAAAGGCAATACAGGCAGTGGGGAGGGTGGTTTCACCACTGATTTGAACATAGGCGACATAGACACCCTAACCACCATGCTAGAGCTACAACAAGGTACGGACATCAATGACACCATGATAGATGAACATCAGATTTTAGAGGAGCTAGGCATCATTGCTGATGCGGCGGCATCCACTGATTTCAGACCCAAGTCAACCTTTTTACCGTCCCTCCCGCATGACAATATAGACACTTTCCACAAGAGTGTCTCTAGGGCACTTATTGACTTTAAGAACAAGTCCTGTAATAGTAATAAACATAATACCAACCTCACCTTTAAACAGCGACAAGTCCTCAAGTCACTGGCTGATGACGAGGACATTGTTATTTGCCCGGCTGACAAGGGGGGCAACATTGTTGTCCTGGATAGAGAACAATATATCACTGAGGCACTCCGTCAGCTCAATGACACCAAATACTACACACCAATATCTAGGGAGA
The DNA here is from genome assembly GCA_963921515.1 of Calotriton arnoldi. Classification (NCBI taxonomy): domain Eukaryota; kingdom Metazoa; phylum Chordata; class Amphibia; order Caudata; family Salamandridae; genus Calotriton; species Calotriton arnoldi. Next base: position 189,545 of record CAWUFW010018131.1, on the reverse strand, counting down.
TATATAACACCAGCGTCAACACCATATGGGACAGTTTGACCATGTGGTAGGAAAAGGGGATCCTTGAATGGGAGGAGTTCTGTTATCTCAAAAGGAACCATCCTAAACATCCTGTGTTATACCTTCTGCCCAAAGTGCACAAGCACCCAGTCAATCCTCCTGCTCGTCCCATTGTATCCTCTAGAGGGACTGTAGCCGAACATATATCGAAATATGTTGACCACTTTTTCAGGGAATTTGTCACCACACTTCCCAGTTACATCAGGGATACCAAAGATTTTCTCGGTAGAATAGAGAGTATCGAATGGGAAAGTGACTTCCTTCTGATTACCTTAGACGTTCACTCGCTCTACACTATCATAGACCACCAACAGGGATTAGCTGCTTGTTCACATTTTTTGAAGAACAGACAGGTCAAGTACCTAGAACATAGTCGTATGATCCTTGAAATGACAGAATATTGCCTGACCAACAACATTTTTTTATTTGACGGGGCCCTCTACATGCAAACGACCGGGTCAGCGATGGGATCTTGTTTCGCTCTCAGTTTTGCTAATCTCTTCATGGGCATCTTGGAGGAAGAGATTTTTGCAGGTTCAGACCAGATACAAGATCTAGACAAGGTGCAGGTGTGGCTCAGGTACATCGATGACCTGTTCATCGTCTGGAAGGGGTCTGTAACCAAAGCAGAGAGGTTCATTGAGGGACTTAACAACAACGACCGTAACATACAACTCACCGGCAACATTAGCAACACCAGAGCAGAATACCTTGATGTGCACTTGGAGATCAAACATAACAAGATACACACCACCTTGTTTCGCAAGAGCACTGCAGGGAACAGTATTCTGCATGCCCTGTATTCCTTTTGGCGAACTGCTGAGGGCAAAAAGAAACTGTAACAGTGAGGAAGCCTATAGACTGGAAAGTGCAAGCATGATGGAGAGATTCAAAGCTGGGGGTTATCCGGTGTAGGTACTCAAGAAAGCCATCTCCAGAGCTGAAGGCGTTAGCAGAACCCAGACACTCAGTGAAAAGGAGGATAAAGAGGGTGAAGTGTGTGACGACAGCACCAGAGTCATCATGACCTACAATTCAGATGCAGACAGTATAAGACGAATTCTTACACAGAATTGGAATATTCTCAAGTGCGACAAAAGTATAGGTGACACTATCCCGGATAGACCAAACATAACCTACAGAAGGGGTAGAAGCCTAAGGGATATGCTGGTACACAGCGACATCACAAGACAGCACGACGCAGGGATACACAATCTGAAAGGGTTCTTTCCTTGCGGGCATTGCAAGGCTTGTCTGACTAGCAGTTTCCGCAATGAGTTTACACACAAAACCTACAGAAAAGATATCGTACAATTCCTCACTTGTAGTACCATTTTTGTGGTATATGTCATTGAATGCCCCTGAAAGCTTTACTACATAGGAAGCACCACATTGATGGCGAAAAAGAGAATTTTGGAGCATAAAAGGGCCATTACCAACAAGGATCCCAAGTATTCTGTGGCACGACACTTTCAGGATAACCATTTCTCGGATTCCGCTCTCATGAAATATTTCCTACTGGAACAGGTCAGGTTGGGACACAGAGGGGGAGATAGAGTACTGAGACTTAGACAGAGAGAGTCCAGATACATTGTGGATTTCCAAACTCGAATCCCATAGGGGCTCAACCAGGATGAAGAACTTGCCATTCACCTTAAGACAGAATGGTTGTCATGTGACATTTTCCGTGGTTTATGTACTTTGTTACTATATGCCTTACTAAATTGTCTCTCTTTTTTGTCCTTTCTCTTGAGTCCCTTAACCTGTAAACAGACACAGTATCCATTTGCAGTCTGTTGTAAATTAGCTGATGCCAATACATGTGTCCTACCCTCTGTAAATATGTGCATTAGAAACAGTGTTTTTTTAGAGATTTACAGTGGCACATTCGTGCCACAGTGTTGAACATCTTATTTTTATATAATTTTAACACTTTTTTCTGTTTGTTTCTTTTGCAGGAGGGAAGGAAGGACCCACCCACGCACACGGGCTACCTAACCTTCTCTTCGAATTCACTTTGGGACATCACTAATGGGGTATTTATAACATAGGATTGGGACTCACAAATAGACAGAGTATTTTGAGGACAGATCACAGAACAGCGGGTCTGTAAAACCATGTTTCCTTTGTTTACTTTTGTCAACACTATTGACCGCTACCTGTGGGTACCAATCTATCGAGCACCATGCGGACTTAGACTTCGAGCACCAGGAGATTACCTTAGATTCAAGGGTCATCAGTTAACCACTGTCCAGACCCTACAGGATTTCGCGATTTCGCGATTTCGCGATTTCGCGGTTTGCCGCGAAATCGGCACTTTTGTAAAAATGCCGCGATTTTTACAAAAGTGCCCGCAAAATCGGCACTTTTGTAAAAAAGCTCGATTTTTACAATAGTGCCCGTGAAATCGGCACCTTTGTAATTGCCCGCAAAATCCAGATATCTCCAGACCCCCCTTCTATTGGCCCGGTGGCTCTCGCCACGGGTCCAATAGAAGGAGGGTCCTCACAGCAGGCAGGCGAGGTGGTGTATATTTACATTCCTCACCTGCCCTGCTGTGCTCTCATTCTCAGGACTGCTGCTCACCTCATCACCTCACCGTCGGCCCAGGTAAGGATTTGGGATTTGGAAGGAAGCTGTGTTTGGGGGGTGCCTGCCGCGTGCCCAGCGTGAACGGGCCCTGGGGGCATTATGTTTTTGGGGCCTGCCGCACACTGGGCACGCGGCGGGCCCCTCCTGGCATTACTTTTTTTTTTTGAATTGTTGATTGGGCCCGCCGCGTGCCCAGTGTGCGGCGGGCCCCGGGGCATTATGTTTTGGGGCCCGCCGCACACTGGGCACGCGGCAGGCCCCTCCTGGCATTTAAAAAAAAAATTGTTGGTTGGGCCCGCCGCGTGCCTAGTGTGCGGCGGGCCCCGGGGCATTTATGTTTTGGGGCTCGCCGCACACTGGGCACGCGGCGGGCCCCTCCTGGCATTACTTTTTTTTTTTTATTGTTGGTTGGGCCCGCCGCGTGGCCAGTGTGCGGCGGGACCCGGGGGCATTATGTTTTTGGGGCCCGCCAAACACTGGGCACGCGGCGGGCCCCTCCTGGCATTTAAAAAAACAAAATTGTTGGTTGGGCCCGCCGCGTGCCCAGTGTGCGGCGGGCCCCGGGGTATTATGTTTTGGGGCCCGCCAAACACTGGGCACGCGGTGGGCCCCTCCTGGCATTCCTTTTTTTTTTAATTGTTGGTTGGGCCCGCCGCGTGCCCAGTGTGCGGCGGGCCCCGGGGGCTTTTTGTTTTTGGGGCCCGCCGCACACTGGGCACGCGGCGGGCCACTCCTGGCATTTAAAAAACAAAATTGTTGGTTGGGCCCGCCGCATGCCCACTGTGCGGCAGGCCCCGGGTGCATTTATGTTTTGGGGCCCGCCGCACACTGGGCACGCGGCGGGCCCCTCCTGGCATTCCTTTTTTTTTAAATTGTTGGTGGGCCCGCCGCGTGCCCAGTGTGCGGCGGGCCCCGGGTGCATTTATGTTTTTGGGGCCCGCCACACACAGGGCACGCGGCGGGCCCCTCCTGGCATTCCTTTTTTTTTTTAATTGTTGGTTGGGCCCGCCGCGTGCCCAGTGTGCGGCGGGCCCGGGGGCATTATGTTTTTGGGGCCCGCCGCACACTGGGCACGCGGCGTGCCACTCCTGGCATTTAAACAAACAAAATTGTTGGTTGGGCCCGCCGCATGCCCAGTGTGCGGCGGGCCCCGGGTGCATATTAGTGTTTTGGGGCCCGCCGCACACTGGGCACGCGGCGGGCCCCTCCTGGCATTCCTTTTTTTTAAATTGTTGGTTGGGCCCGCCCAGTGTGCGGCGGGCCCCGGGTGCATTTATGTGTTCGGAGCCCGCCGCACACAGGGCACGCAACGTGCCCAGTGTGCGGCGGGCCCTGGGGGCATTGTTTTGGGGCCCGGGGGGCATATGGGGGTGCTGTGGTTTTTAAAGAGGCGTAGTGGGGGAGGTGGCAGTGTTGTGGGACAGGTGCCATGGGAAGGGCGAGCCAAGCCTGCTCTAACTCTTTTTTCTTCTTCTTGTAGAGTCCCGGAGGAAAGAATCTGCTGGTTCAAGAGCCGGTGCACAGCACAGGTATGTTTGTCCCCGCCGCGTGCCCAGTGTGCGGCGGGCCCTGGGGGCATTGTTTTGGGGCCCGCTGGGCATGCGGGCCCAGGGGGCATATGGGGGTGCTGTGGTTTTTAAAGAGGCGTAGTGGGGGAGGTGGCAGTGTTGTGGGACAGGTGCCATGGGAAGGGGGAGCCAAGCCTGCTCTAACTCTTTTTTCTTCTTCTTGTAGAGTCCCGGAGGAAAGAATCTGCTGGTTCAAGAGCCATTGGGCCGTCTGGCAACTAGTATATGCTTGCTGCTGCACAGCACGGGTAAGTTTTGGTTTCTGTACACTTCCGGGGAGATGAATACTACATATGCTAAAGCGCAGAAGCTTGAGGTCGCCACCCATATTTGTGAAGTCCTACTTGCGATGGGTGGGAGCGCTGTGCATGGTTTGGTGATGGGATTCTGTGTAATCATGTGGGTTTCATAATTGTTATTTTGTTTTTTGTTTTTCGTGGGGGTGGTTTGGGGCTGTCTTGGGATTTTCCCTAGACACCCGTTAAGCACTGTTGCCCCCCGAGTGTAAACGCCTGGCTTATGTGCTCCTACAAAGTACACTTGTACAAATTTGTTTTGAACAGTTAGGTTTCACTGTCTTTGCAGGTGGCTCATCCTTCCCCTTTTTTCGTTTTTCTCCAAATGTTATTTTTTTTTTGCAGGCACTTTGGGGCAGGGTTTTTTTTGGGGGGGAAACACTTTTGCCTTGTTTTTTATGTTTACCTCGCACCCCCACTGCCCTCCACAGACGACTCAAAGTTGCCTAGCGGGACCACACAAGTGTGCCATTCCACTTCGAAGGACCGCTGCCTACCTGTATGTTAACGCGCCGTGTATGCAACTTTGCTTCAAAAGGTTTCACGTTCTCCTTTCTTTGCTACTGCCCTTGCTGTGTTAACACTGTTTGCTCAACGGCGTTTGGGGAGTGCCGTTTCCCATTGCGGATCTGTCCCAACAAGTTTTCAAATTTTTGCCATTTGCAGGTGCTTCAGAGTTACATGCATTTTTAATCATTGCTTCACTACGTTTTCTTAACTTTCCATTCAACAATTGCAATGCCCTTTTCCCCTTTGGAACACATCTAGTAACACCAAATATATTTGTAGGTGAGTTATGTGACTGCGCCACAAGCCCGAGATCTTTTGGATTCCAAGGGAGCAACAAGCCACCACAACAAAAGCACGATGGAGAGGTTTCTGCAGCCTGTGAAGACTGTGAAGCACTGATCACATCTACCTACCCATATAACCGCAGCAGATCGGGCCAGAGAGTACACCGTGATGCATGCTGATGGTGGCGTGCTGTTTTGCAGTGTGTGCAATGTGGCGGTGGACCACATCCGGAAACACGATATGCATGTGCGGTCACAAAAATACTTGAAGCGCTGTTCAGATGATCCAGACCCTCACTCTTCGCCAAAACGTGCCCGTCAGATGACTGTCCGTCAGATGACTGTGAACTCACTTTTCACAAAGAGTACAGCTGCCGGTGCCTCAAACCAGGAAATTATAAGTGAGTGGGTCAATGTCTGCACAGCGCTGAACATTCCACTCAGCAAAACCGACCACCCTATGTTGCGCAAGTTTCTCCACGAGCGAGTACGAAATGGTGGAGCGATACCTGGAAGTCATCAGCTTCAAGAACGTTATCTCCCAGAGACTTATATAGGAGCCAAGAACAAGCTGAAAGAACACTTGCAAGATCAAAAGATCAGTGTTATATTTGATGAAACATATGATGTCGAAGGGCGGTGTGTATTGAATGTGTTATTTGCAGTGGTCTCTGCGCAGGGTGGCCGTCAGTTCCACACCCACCAGCAGACACAGTGTTCCTCTCACAGTGCAACCATGGGACTGTAGCGCAAGCAGTTGTGAAGGTGCTCACAGAGTACAGCATAGCCTTTCAGAACGTTATTTCCTTTAACACTGACAATGCGGCATACATGCTCAAGGCATACAACACTGTGTTGAGAAATCTGTATACAAACTCCATACATATCACCTGCTTGGCACACATAATGAACCTTATTGGAGAGTCGTTTAGGAAGCCTTTTGTGGAGCTAAATGCTTTCCTTCTGTACTTCTCGTGCATCTTTTACATGGCCGGTAGCAGAAAGAGAAGGTACCTGCACCATCTTGCTGAGAACCATGGGATGAAACCACGGATGGCACCTGACCCTTGCAGTACCCGGTGGAATTCTTGGTTTGCTGCTGTTCAGTACCACTGCAAGCACTTTGAGGCCTATGCTGGGTTTGTTGAGTCGGAGATGCAACTCAGCAAGTCTCCCCCAGATTCCCTTGAAAATCTGCAAAGGATTTTGAACAGCGACCAAAGAAACTGCATTAAAGTTCTATTGGAGATTGTGGCAGAAAAATGCCAAAACATTTTACATCTGATGGACTTATTCCAGAGTCAGACACCAGTGACAATGAAGGTGTATGATTATTTAGAGGACCTCCACATGAACCTAACAAACAATTCAGTCCTCACTGTGGAGTCACTACAACCATTTCTACAGACCACTGCAGGGGCTAAATTATCTCTGACACAGAAAAAAAGATGACAGCCCAGTTTAATGAAGCTTTTGAAAATTCTCTGGAAAAGGTGGGCAAATACATGGGGAGGCCCAACCAGGCATTGGATTCTTGAAGCAAGTGCGCCTTTTCAATCCTGCACGACTCTGCATCCTGCCTAAGGACAAGAGTGCATATTCAGCCATTACTGGTTTGAGCGAAGTTCCCGATCAGGAGCTTCGCCTCTACTTTGAACATGTAGGCCCGGAAGCAGTACAGGCATCTGTTTCTGGGGTGATTGACACTGACCTCTTTTGGCGTGGGATGGCTGACCGCATTCCTGCCCTTTCACAGCTTGCAGCTGTGTACAAGGACTGTGTGACCAGTTCTGCAGATGCTGAAAGGAGCAACAGCATCTACAAAATTATTCTGTCAGCCAGACGACGGTCCCTCTCAGAGCAATCCATCCGGGCATTATTGTTTTTGCATTATAATCAGCAGCACAATATAGGGCTAGATTTGGACTGCTCAGAAGAACTGCACATACATGGCCAAGATTAACACAACAAGCATACAGGTTCCGTGGGCATTTATTCAATAACATGTTTATGTCCTATATGTAGCCTGGAAGCAAAACAAATTGTCTAAATTGTAAATAAACCAAATATACATAGCTTCATGTTGTAAAATAACTCAGAAAAACTAAGATATCAGTGTTTGTTGTAGGAAAAATTGCAAGATAAAGTGCCGCAAAATGCCGCTAAATTTCCAGATTTGTGCCGCTAAATTTCCATATTTGTGCCGCTAAATTTGCTAATCCATGCCGCTATATCCTGGGGGGTCTGACTGTCAACCCTATGTGGGGCATACATATAATGTACTTATCCTTTGAGCGCCATGTGAACATAGACTTTGAGTACCCGGCGATTACTTTAGAAGCAACGGTCCGTAGATTTTCATCGAGCACTATGCGATTACCCGCTATACGACGCATTCCAGACACTCATAGAGGGAGCATCCATTAGCAACTGGGGCTTTCACCACTCTTGTTCACATGTTTATTTACTATGCGCTATATGCCCGTAATAGAACAGAGGAACAATGTCACTTGCCATGATATACAATCTTTGGTGCAAATCCACACCCCTGTTTGGAGACATGTAATACCTGTGTTGCATTTCAGCCAGGGGGCGCGTTTGCAGACTGCTGCAGGGAGGGGGCGGGGCCTCCGGCACGATGCCGCTCTTTTTTTTCCCTTTTTTTTATGGGAGGGGGGCTGCGTGGCCCCCCTTCCCTCGGCCACTTTTGGCCCTGGGGACCCCACCCCTCGGGGCCTGAGGATTTTTTTTTTTTTTTTTTAAACGGGAAGGGGGCCGCGTGGCCCCCCTTCCCTGGGCCTCTATTGGCCCCGGGGACCCCATCCCCCGGCGCATTCCCTCTTTTTAAAAAATATATATATTTGGAGGGGGGCTGCGTGGCCCCCCTCCTCAGGCCATTTAAGGCCCCGGGGACCCCATCCCCCGGGGCCGGCCTTTACGTTTTTTTTTTGTTTTGTTTTTTAATTTTCTTTTTGGGGAGGGGGGCTGCGTGGCCCCCCTCCAGGGCCACTAATGGCCCCGGGGACCCTAACCCCCAGGGCCTGGCCACTCATTGGGGACCGAGGGGGGTCCCCAATCCCCGCACGGTCCCGCCGGCTCCCCGCATCCTGCGGGAGCCGGCATTGCTTTTCCATAAGGGGAGCTGCTGACATGCAGCTCCCCTTATGGAAAAGCAATCTGCTTTGCTTCATTGAAGCGAGAGCAGGTTTCCCTGCTCTCGCTTCAATGAAGCAAAGCAAGTTTGCAATGACAGGACGGGAGCCGCGCGGCTCCCGTCCTGCCATTGCAAACAGCAGTGTCCCGTGGGTAGGCACCCCGGGACACTGCAGGAGCCGGCCCTGGGGGGTGGCGGTCCCCAGGGCCACCACAGGCTCCAGGAGGGGGGAAGCGTGGCCCCCCTCCCAACAATTGCACAGCCCCGGGGAGGTGGTGATCCCCGGGGGTCCATTACGGACCCCCGAATTTAAATACTAGTGCCCCGGGGAGGTGGCGGTCCCCGGGGCATGTGGGGGGCTGGAGCCCCCCACACAGGTTATTATTTTTTTTTTTGTAAATAGCCCCGGGGGGAGGCGGTCCCCGGGGCTGCAGGGGGCCGTGTGCCCCCCCGCCAGCATTATTTATTTGAAGCCCCACGGGGTGGCAGTCCCCGGGGCTTGGGGGGCCTTAGAGGCCCCCCTAAAATATAAACCCACCCCCTGCATGCCCCCGGGACTTGGCCCACCCAGGGGCAAAATACCCTCGAAGCGCGGGAGACCGCGCTTAGATTTTTTTTAATCACGGCGGGATCCGCATATCTGGCACGCATCCCGCCGTGATTTTAAAAAAAAATGCTTTTTTTCTGCCCAGGGGGTCCTTGTGGGACCCCCTGAGCAGGCCTAGGGGGTCAGGGTGTTTCTACCCTGCCCCCTTCGCTTCTTTTGCGCATTTTTTTTCCCTGTTGCCGATAACACTTCCTGGTTTTGAGTGTTGTCAGCCAATTAGCATGAAGCTCGGGTCGGGAGGGTGCGCTCAGGGTGCGCGGATCCATCGCGGCCATAGATATATATGTGATTTTACTTTTGATTTTCTCAGGAACTACTGAACGGATTTACACCATTTAACCAAAAGGCATGACTCTGAACCAAGGGCTACCTTTTTGCCAAATTTGGTGTAATTCCGTTCAGCAGTTCGGGCTGTAGCTGTGACTAAAGGTTACTATGGAAAATTGCATGGGGAAAACACGTTTTGGGACCCCCCTTTTTTCTCGGCCCCCACTTGACGAATCACCCCGATACTTTCAGGATAGGAGCGGACCGGAGCGCCCCACGAGTTTTGAAAATTTCGCGAAGATTCATCAACTGGCGCCAAAGTTATTGGAAATAGATTGTTGTGAATTTCCTATGGAAAATAGGTCCTAACTATAACTATATAATGTACTTATCCTTTGAGCGCCATGTGAACATAGACTTTGAGTACCCGGCGATTACTTTAGAAGCAACGGTCCGTAGATTTTCATTGAGCACTATGCGATTACCCGCTATACGACGCATTCCAGACACTCATAGAGGGAGCATCCATTAGCAACTGGGGCTTTCACCACTCTTGTTCACATGTTTATTTACTATGCGCTATATGCCCGTAATAGAACAGAGGAACAATGTCACTTGCCATGATATACAATCTTTGGTGCAAATCCACACCCCTGTTTGGAGACATGTAATACCTGTGTTGCATTTCAGCCAGGGGGCGCGTTTGCAGACTGCTGCAGGGAGGGGCGGGGCCTCCGGCACGATGCCGCTCTTTTTTTCCCTTTTTTATGGGAGGGGGCTGCGTGGCCCCCTTCCCTCGGCCACTTTTGGCCCTGGGGACCCCACCCCTCGGGGCCTGAGGATTTTTTTTTTTTTTTTAAAACGGGAAGGGGGCCGCGTGGCCCCCCTTCCCAGGGCCTCTATTGGCCCCGGGGACCCCATCCCCCGGCGCATTCCCTCTTTTTAAAAAAATATATATATTTGGAGGGGGGCTGCGTGGCCCCCCTCCTCAGGCCATTTAAGGCCCCGGGGACCCCATCCCCCGGGGCCGGCCTTTACGTTTTTTTTTGTTTTGTTTTTAAATTTTGTTTTTGGGGAGGGGGCTGCGTGGCCCCCCTCCAGGGCCAATAATGGCCCCGGGGACCCCAACCCCCAGGGCCTGGCCACTCGTTGGGGACCGAGGGGGGTCCCCAATCCCCGCACGGTCCCGCCGGCTCCCCGCATCCTGCGGGAGCCGGCATTGCTTTTCCATAAGGGGAGCTGCTGACATGCAGCTCCCCTTATGGAAAAGCAATCTGCTGCTTCATTGAAGCGAGAGCAGGTTTCCCTGCTCTCGCTTCAATGAAGCAAGCAAGTTTGCAATGACAGGACGGGAGCCGCGCGGCTCCGTCCTGCCATTGCAAACAGCAGTGTCCCGTGGGTAGGCACCCCGGGACACTGCAGGAGCCGGCCCTGGGGGTGGCGGTCCCCAGGGCCACCACAGGCTCCAGGAGGGGGAAGCGTGGCCCCCTCCCAACAATTGCACAGCCCCGGGGAGGTGGTGATCCCCGGGGTCCATTACGGACCCCCGAATTTAAATACTAGTGCCCCGGGGAGGTGGCGGTCCCCGGGGCATGTGGGGGGGCTGGAGCCCCCCACACAGGTTATTATTATTTTTTTTGTAAATAGCCCCGGGGGGAGGCGGTCCCCGGGGCTGCAGGGGGCCGTGTGCCCCCCCGCCAGCATTATTTATTTGAAGCCCCACGGGGTGGCAGTCCCCGGGGCTTGGGGGGCTTAGAGGCCCCCCTAAAATATAAACCCACCCCCTGCATGCCCCCGGGACTTGGCCCACCCGGGGGCAAAATACCCTCGAAGCGCGGGAGACCGCGCTTAGATTTTTTTTAATCACGGCGGGATTTGCATATCTGGCACGCATCCCGCCGTGATTTTAAAAAAAAATGCTTTTTTCTGCCCAGGGGGTCCTTGTGGGACCCCTGAGCAGGCCTAGGGAGTCAGGGTGTTTCTACCCTGCCCCCTTCGCTTCTTTTGCGCATTTTTTTCCCTGTTGCCGATAACACTTCCTGGTTTTGAGTGTTGTCAGCCAATTAGCATGAAGCTCGGGTCGGGAGGGTGCGCTCAGGGTGCGCGGATCCATCGCGGCCATAGATATATATGTGATTTTACTTTTGATTTTCTCAGGAACTACTGAACGGATTTACACCATTTAACCAAAAGGCATGACTCTGAACCAAGGGCTATCTTTTTGCCAAATTTGGTGTAATTCCGTTCAGCAGTTCGGGCTGTAGCTGTGACTAAAGGTTCCTATGGAAAATTGCATGGGGAAAACACGTTTTGGGACCCCCCTTTTTTCTCAGCCCCCCACTTGACGAATCACCCCGATACTTTCAGGATAGGAGCGGACCGGAGCGCCCCACGAGTTTTGAAAATTTCGCGAAGATTCATCAACCGGCGCCAAAGTTATTGGAAATAGATTGTTGTGAATTTCCTATGGAAAATAGGTCCTAACTATAACTATATAATGTACTTATCCTTTGAGCGCCATGTGAACATAGACTTTGAGTACCCGGCGATTACTTTAGAAGCAACGGTCCGTAGATTTTCATTGAGCACTATGCGATTACCCGCTATACGACGCATTCCAGACACTCATAGAGGGAGCATCCATTAGCAACTGGGGCTTTCACCACTCTTGTTCACATGTTTATTTACTATGCGCTATATGCCCGTAATAGAACAGAGGAACAATGTCACTTGCCATGATATACAATCTTTGGTGCAAATCCACACCCCTGTTTGGAGACATGTAATACCTGTGTTGCATTTCAGCATTACTATGTTTTACTTATTACGATTTCATGCATTACATGATCACATATTGCATATTCAGTTGACTCGCTAACGTGATTTTTGATTTGGATTAACCATTCAAGTATGGCCGCCAATGTAGGCTACCTACAATGTCCTTTCTCAGTTTTGTTTATTTTCAACCCTATGTTATATACACTCCTTTGATTGTGCACTCAGTACACATGAATAAGGCTGCGGACGCAGTCGAAACGCATAGTGGAATACACTTGGTTTGCAACGGTATTTGGATTGTGTGTCTATTGATCCTGAGAGCGCACTTACTCTGATTATTGCGTGATTATATATATATATATATATATATATTCACTGAAAAAACCATAGGTTTCAGGGACGTTATAGTTAGTTGGACATTTCACTCGTACAAAACCATAGAAATTCTGCCGTTATAGTTAGTTGAGCTAACTATAACTCGCGCCCCGCAATGCACTGCTGATGACGTCACATATTACATCACTCATGACATGGTCAGTGACATCACTGATGACATCTCAAATGACATCACTGATGAGATCATCCACGTGATAATCTGATGCACCTCCTCACACCCTAATATAACTTTTGATACACCGACTCTAAAATACAGACTGCCATTCTCGAAACCATAGACACACCAATACCAGTTACTACATACCCACTCACAGATTCATAGGTCTACACACACATCTACTCCCTCATCCATACAGTCACTCATAAATACACTCACTCATCAATACAGCTACTATCATATGTACTCATACACCCATACAGACACTCACACACCGTCACTCACCCATAGAGTTACTCACACAGCTAGTCAATAATGCAAAGAATCAATCACACTCCCATTTACTCACCTACACCGTTATACACACAGCACCTCACTTATTTATACAGATACTAACACATACTTACTCTCTTATACAATCACTGCCACAAGCACACACACATCCATACAGCTACTCTCACAATCACTCACTCTCACATATAATCATTTATATACTCCAACACTCACATATACTGACCATGTCATGAATGATGTAATATGTGACGTCATCAGCAGTGCATTGCGGGGGCGCGAGTTATAGTTAGCTGAACTAACTATAACGGCGGAATTTCTATGGTTTTGTACGAGTGAAATGTCCAACTAACTATAACGTCCCTGAAACCTATGGTTTTTTCAGTGAATTTCTAAGGTTTTTTAAATGCTAATTTCTAACTATAACGTGCCTGAAACCTATGGTTTTTTCAGTGAATTTCAATGGTTTTTAAATGCTAATTTCTAACTATAACATAGCAGTTGCGTTTGCAGAGTGGTGGAGAAAGGTGAGCGTGGCCTTCAAACACCTTTTAGCAATCCCACTGTGTGGGATTTAGCGGAAGTAACAGGAGGGATAGTAAGCCCCCAACGTCAACCTTGGGGGCCAACTACCCCTTTTATTACCTCCAGTAAGTCCCACACACCAGGATTGTTAACTTGTTATATCAGCCTCCACTTCCTGCAGCACTCTGCAAACGCGCCCCCTGGCGAGTTCTAAGTTGGGGGATTAAGTCCCCTTGAATCCTGAGGGTCCCTGGGGGCCAACTAGGTCACCAGGTACCTCCATTAAGCGCCACTGAGCTGCGTTGCGGTGCAGGGAGGGGGCGGGGCCTCTGGCTCGATGCTGGCTTTTTTTTTTTTCACAAGGGGGGCTGTGTGGCCCCCCTTCTTTTACATTATTTGGGGACCCCATCCCCCAGGGTCTGCTCTTTTTTTACATTTAAAAAAAAAAACAGGAAGGGGGCCGCGCGGCCCCCCTCCCGAGGCCAATTTCGGCCCCGGGGACCCCATCCCCCGGGGCATGGCCACATTTTTTTTGTTTGTTTTTTATTTTTTAAGGAGGGGGGCTGTGTGGCCCCCCTCCATAGGCCTCTATTGGCCCCGGGGACCCCATCCCCCGGGGCTGTGCCTCTTTATTTATTTATTTTTTTAAATTTGAATATTGAAGGGGGGCCGCGGGCCCCCCTCCTGGGCCACTTCTGGCCCCGGGGACCCCATCCCCCGGGGCCAGCCCTTTGTGTTGGGGACCGTGGGGGGAGCCCCAATGTGCCCACGGTCCCGCCGGCTCCCCGCCTCCTGTGGGAGCCGGCATTGCTTTTGAGCAAGGGGAGCTGCTGACTTGCAATCCTGCTTTGCTTCATTGTAGCAAGAGCAGGATTTCCTCTCTCGCTCTCTGTCAGTCAGTAAGTCTCTCTCTCAGTCAGTCAGTATCTCTCTCTGTCAGTCAGTCTCTCAGTCAGTCAGTCTCTCTCAGTCAGTCTCTCTCTCAGTCAGTCAATCTCTCTCAGTCAGTCTCTCTCTCTGTCAGTCAGTCTCTTTCTCTGTCAGTCAGTCTCTCTCACTCAGTCAGTCTCTCTCTCAGTCAATCAGTCAGTCAGTCTCTCAGTCAGTCAGTCTCTCTCTGTCAGTCAGTCTCTCTCTCTATCAGTCAGTCTCTCTCTCAGTCAGTCAGTCTCTATCAGTCAGTCAGTCTCTCTCACTCAGTCAGTCTCTCTCAGTCAGTCAGTCTCTCAGTCAGTCAGTCTCTCTCAGTCAGTCTCTCTCTCAGTCAGTCAGTCTCTCTCTCAGTCAGTCAGTCTCTCAGTCAGTCAGTCTCTCAGTCAGTCAGTCTCTCTCAGTCAGTCAGTCTCTCTCAGTCAGTCAGTCTCTCTCTCTGTCAATCAGTCTCTCTCTCAGTCAGTCAGTCTCTCTCAGTCAGTCAGTCTCTCTCTCAGTCAGTCAGTCTCTCTCTCTGTCAGTCAGTCTCTCTCTCTCTCTGTCAGTCTCAGTTAGTCAGTCTCTCTCTGCCAGTCTCTCTGTCAGTCAGTCTCTCTCTCTGTCAGTCTCTCTGTCAGTCAGTCTCTCTCAGTGACTCAGTCTCTCTCAGTCAGTCAGTCTCTCTCTCTCTGTCAGTCTCTCGCTCTGTCAGTCAGTCTCTCTCTGTCAGTCTCTCTCTCTCAGTCAGTGTCTCTCTGTCAGTCAGTCTCTCTCTCAGTCAGTCAGTATCTCTGTCAGTCAGTCTCTCTCTCTGTCAGTCTCAGTCAGTCAGTCTCTCATGTAGTCAGTCTCTCTCAGTCAGCCAGTCACTCTCTCAGTCAGTCACTCTCTCGGTCAGTCAGTCTCTCTCTCTGTCAGTCAGTCTCTCTCTCTGTCAGTCAGTCTCTCTTTCAGTCAGTCAGTCTCTCTCAGTCAGTCAGTCTCTCTCACCCAGTCAGTCTCTCTCTCTCTCAGTCAGTCAGTCTCTCTCAGTCAGTCTCTCTCTCGGTCAGTCAGTCTCTCTCAGTCAGTCAGTCTCTCTTAGTCAGTCAGTCTCTCAGTCAGTCAGACTCTCAGTCAGTCTCTCTCTCTGTCAGTCTCTCTCTTTCTGTCAGTCTCTCTCTCTGTCAGTCAGTCTCTCTCTGTCAGTCAGTCTCTCTCTCAGTCAGTCAGTCAGTCTCTCTGTTAGTCATTCTCTCTCTCTCTCCGTCAGTCTCTCTCTCTCTGTCAGTCTCTCTCTCTGTCAGTCTCTCTCTCTCTGTCAGTCTCTCTGTCAGTTAGTCTCTCTCTGTCAGTCAGTCTCTCTCTCAGTCAGTCAGTCTCTCTCTCAGTCTCTCTCTCTCTCTCTGTCTCTCTGTCAGTCAGTCTCTCTCTGTCAGTCAGTCTCTCTGTCAGTTTCTCTCTCTCTCTCTGTCAGTCAGTCTCTCTCAGTCAGTCAGTCTCTCTCTCTGTCAGTCAGTCTCTCTCTCAGTCAGTCAGTCTCTTAGTCAGTCAGTCTCTCTCACTCAGTCAGATTCTCTCACTCAGTCAGTCTCTCAGTCAGTCAGTCTCTCTTAGTCAGTCTCTCTCTCTGTCAGTCTCTCTCTCAGTAAGTCAGTCTCTCTCTGTCAGTCTCTCTCTCAGTAAGTCAGTCTCTCTTAGTCAGTCTCTCTCAGTCAGTCAGTCTCTCTGAGTCAGTCAGTCTTTCTCAGTCAGTCAGTCTCTCTCTCAGTCAGTCAGTCTCTCTCTCTGTCAGTCAGTCTCTCTCTCTGTCAGTCAGTCTCTCTCACTCAGTCAGTCTCTCTCAGTCAGTCAGTCTCTCAGTCAGTCAGTCTCTCAGTCAGTCAGTCTCTCTCTGTCACTCAGTCTCTCTTTCTGTCAGTCAGTCTCTCTCTCAGTCAGTCAGTCTCTCTCAGTCAGTCAGTCTCTCTCACTCAGTCAGTCTGAGTCAGTCAGTCTCTCAGTCAGTCAGTCTCTCTCACTCAGTCAGTCTCTCTCAGTCAGTCAGTCTCTCAGTCAGTCAGTCTCTCTCAGTCAGTCTCTCTCTCTGTCAGTCTCTCTCTCAGTCAGTCAGTCTCTCTGAGTCAGTCAGTCTCTCTCAGTCAGTCAGTCTCTCTCTCAGTCAGTCAGTCTCTCTCTCTGTCAGTCAGTCTCTCTCACTCAGTCAGTCTCTCTCACTCAGTCAGTCTCTCTCAGTCAGTCAGTCTCTCAGTCAGTCAGTCTCTCAGTCAGTCAGTCTCTCTCTGTCAGTCAGTCTCTCTTTCTGTCAGTCAGTCTCTCTCTCAGTCAGTCAGTCTCTCTCAGTCAGTCAGTCTCTCTCAGTCAGTCAGTCTCTCTCTCTGTCAATCAGTCTCTCTCTCAGTCAGTCAGTCTCTCTCTGTCAGTCAGTTTCTCTCTCAGTCAGTTTCTCTCTCTGTCAGTCAGTCTCTCTCTCTCTCTGTCGTCTCAGTCAGTCTCTCTCTCAGTCAGTCTCTCTCCCTGTCAGTCAGTCTCTGTCAGTCAGTCTCTCTCTGTCAGTCAGTCTCTCTCTCAGTCAGTCTCTCTCTCAGTCAGTCAGTCTCTCTCAGTCAGTCAGTCTCTCTCTGTCAGTCAGTCTCTCTCTGTCAGTCTCTCTCAGTCAGTCAGTCTCTCTCATTCAGTCGGTCTCTCTCTCTCTGTCAGTCTCTCTCTCTGTCAGTCAGTCTCTCTCTCTCTGTCAGTCAGTCTCTCTCTGTCAGTCAGTCTCTCTCTCTGTCAGTCAGTCTCTCTCTCTCTCAGTCAGTGTCTCTCTGTCAGTCAGTCTCTCTCTCAGTCAGTCTCTCAGTCAGTCTCTCTCTCTGTCAGTCTCAGTCAGTCAGTCTCTCAGTCAGTCAGTCTCTCTCAGTCAGTCAGTCACTCTTAGTCAGTCACTCTTTCGGTCAGTCAGTCTCTCTCTCTGTCAGTCAGTCTCTCTCTTAGTCAGTCAGTCTCTCTCAGTCAGTCAGTCTCTCTTAGTCAGTCAGTCTCTCAGTCAGTCAGACTCTCTCAGTCAGTCTCTCTCTCTCTCTCTGTCAGTCTCTCTCTCTCTGTCAGTCTCTCTCTCCATCAGTCAGTCTCTCTCTGTCAGTCAGTCTCTCTCTCAGTCAGTCAGTATCTCTGTCAGTCAGTCTCTCTGTCAGTCTCAGTCAGTCAGTCTCTCATGTAGTCAGTCTCTCTCAGTCAGCCAGTCACTCTCTCAGTCAGTCACTCTCTCGGTCAGTCAGTCTCTCTCTCTGTCAGTCAGTCTCTCTCTCTGTCAGTCAGTCTCTCTTTCAGTCAGTCAGTCTCTCTCAGTCAGTCAGTCTCTCTCACCCAGTCAGTCTCTCTCTCTCTCAGTCAGTCAGTCTCTCTCAGTCAGTCTCTCTCTCGGTCAGTCAGTCTCTCTCAGTCAGTCAGTCTCTCTCTCTCGGTCAGTCAGTCTCTCTCAGTCAGTCAGTCTCTCTTAGTCAGTCAGTCTCTCAGTCAGTCAGACTCTCAGTCAGTCTCTCTCTCTGTCAGTCTCTCTCTTTCTGTCTCTCTCTCTCTCTGTCAGTCAGTCTCTCTCTGTCAGTCAGTCTCTCTCTCAGTCAGTCAGTCAGTCTCTCTGTTAGTCATTCTCTCTCTCTCTCCATCAGTCTCTCTCTCTCTGTCAGTCTCTCTCTCTGTCAGTCTCTCTCTCTCTGTCAGTCTCTCTGTCAGTTAGTCTCTCTCTGTCAGTCAGTCTCTCTCTCAGTCAGTCAGTCTCTCTCTCAGTCTCTCTCTCTCTCTCTGTCTCTCTGTCAGTCAGTCTCTCTCTGTCAGTCAGTCTCTCTGTCAGTCTCTTTCTCTCTCTCTGTCAGTCAGTCTCTCTCAGTCAGTCAGTCTCTCTCTCTGTCAGTCAGTCTCTCTCTCAGTCAGTCAGTCTCTTAGTCAGTCAGTCTCTCTCACTCAGTCAGATTCTCTCACTCAGTCAGTCTCTCAGTCAGTCAGTCTCTCTTAGTCAGTCTCTCTCTCTGTCAGTCTCTCTCTCAGTAAGTCAGTCTCTCTCTGTCAGTCTCTCTCTCAGTAAGTCAGTCTCTCTTAGTCAGTCTCTCTCAGTCAGTCAGTCTCTCTGAGTCAGTCAGTCTTTCTCAGTCAGTCAGTCTCTCTCTCAGTCAGTCAGTCTCTCTCAGTCAGTCAGTCTCTCTCACTCAGTCAGTCTGAGTCAGTCAGTCTCTCAGTCAGTCAGTCTCTCTCACTCAGTCAGTCTCTCTCAGTCAGTCAGTCTCTCAGTCAGTCAGTCTCTCTCAGTCAGTCTCTCTCTCTGTCAGTCTCTCTCTCAGTCAGTCAGTCTCTCTCATTCAGTCAGTCTCTCTCTCAGTCAGTCAGTCTCTCTGAGTCAGTCAGTCTCTCTCAGTCAGTCAGTCTCTCTCTCAGTCAGACTCTCTCTCTGTCAGTCAGTCTCTCTCACTCAGTCAGTCTCTCTCACTCAGTCAGTCTCTCTCAGTCAGTCAGTCTCTCAGTCAGTCAGTCTCTCAGTCAGTCAGTCTCTCTCTGTCAGTCAGTCTCTCTTTCTGTCAGTCAGTCTCTCTCTCAGTCAGTCAGTCTCTCTCAGTCAGTCAGTCTCTCTCAGTCAGTCAGTCTCTCTCTCTGTCAATCAGTCTCTCTCTCAGTCAGTCAGTCTCTCTCTGTCAGTCAGTTTCTCTCTCAGTCAGTTCTCTCTCTGTCAGTCAGTCTCTCTCTCTCTCTGTCATCTCAGTCAGTCTCTCTCTCAGTCAGTCTCTCTCCCTGTCAGTCAGTCTCTGTCAGTCAGTCTCTCTCTGTCAGTCAGTCTCTCTCTCAGTCAGTCTCTCTCTCAGTCAGTCAGTCTCTCTCAGTCAGTCAGTCTCTCTCTGTCAGTCAGTCTCTCTCTGTCAGTCTCTCTCAGTCAGTCAGTCTCTCTCATTCAGTCGGTCTCTCTCTCTCTGTCAGTCTCTCTCTCTGTCAGTCAGTCTCTCTCTCTCTGTCAGTCAGTCTCTCTCTGTCAGTCAGTCTCTCTCTCTGTCAGTCAGTCTCTCTCTCTCTCAGTCAGTGTCTCTCTGTCAGTCAGTCTCTCTCTCAGTCAGTCTCTCAGTCAGTCTCTCTCTCTGTCAGTCTCAGTCAGTCAGTCTCTCAGTCAGTCAGTCTCTCTCAGTCAGTCAGTCACTCTCAGTCAGTCACTCTTTTGGTCAGTCAGTCTCTCTCTCTGTCAGTCAGTCTCTCTCTGTCAGTCAGTCTCTCTCTCAGTCAGTCAGTCTCTCTTAGTCAGTCAGTCTCTCTCAGTCAGTCAGTCTGTCAGTCAGTCAGACTCTCTCAGTCAGTCTCTCTCTCTCTCTCTCTCTCTCTGTCAGTCTCTCTCTCTCTGTCAGTCAGTCTCTCTCTCAGTCAGTCAGTCTCTCTGTTAGTCAGTCTCTCTCTCTCTGTCAGTCTCTCTCTCAGTCAGTCAGTCTCTCTGTTAGTCAGTCTCTCTCTGTCGTTCAGTCTCTCTCTCTGTCAGTCTCTCTCTCTCAGTCAGTCTCTCTCTCTCTCAGTCAGTCTC
The DNA here is from genome assembly GCA_963921515.1 of Calotriton arnoldi. Classification (NCBI taxonomy): domain Eukaryota; kingdom Metazoa; phylum Chordata; class Amphibia; order Caudata; family Salamandridae; genus Calotriton; species Calotriton arnoldi. Next base: position 169,639 of record CAWUFW010018131.1, on the reverse strand, counting down.
TCTCTCTCTCTGTCAGTCTCTCTCTCTCTCTCTGTCAGTCTCTCTCTGTCAGTCAGTCTCTCTCTGTCAGTCAGTCTCTCTCTCAGTCAGTCAGTCTCTCTCTCTCTCTACAACATACCTTAGAAACATTGCCAATATCTCTGCCTAAACATTTATAAGGTCCCAACGGCGAGACCTATTGGCGATGCCAATGCTTGTTTTAAAAAAAAATGTTTTTGGGCTGGGGGTCCTTGTGGGTGCTCCTGAGCAGGCCTAGGCAGTCAGGGTGTTCCGACCCTGCCCCCTTTTCTTGTTTTTCATCTTTGTTTAAACTGTTTTCTTATGACTCTGGTTCAACCTAGTCCCAAGATGGCTGCCAGCATTTCCTGGATGAAGTGCTGACAGCCAATCAGATTTCATGATGACATGTGTGGTTAGGCTCCGCCCAGATATCGATATTTCTTTTTCCTTTATTTTTCCTTTAATATTTTAAAAACTACTGAACGGATTTATACCATTTAAAAAAAGGGGCTCTTTCTGAACCAAGGGCTACCTTTTTTCCAAATTTGGTGTAATTCCGTTCAGCAGTTCGGGCTGTAGCTTTGTCTAAAGTTTCCTATGTAAATTAACATGGGGAAAACGCGTTTTGGGACCCCCCTTTTTTCTCGGCCCCCGCCTAACAAATCACCCCAAAACTTTCAAGACAGGAGCTGACCGGAGCGCCCCACTAGTTTTGAAAATTTCACGAAGATTCGTCAACCGGCGCCACAGTTATTGGGAAAAGAAAAAACGCTTTTTGAATAGAAATGAGGTCCTAACTATAACTACCTACTGGCGACCGCCAGTAGGTAATATATATATATATATATATATATATATATATATATATATATTAGAGCGCACTATGGCAGGCCAGTTTGGTGATGAATTTATATATTTTTATATATACATGATATCATGAATCATGTTTGAGAGAAAACTATTTTCACATGCTTGTCCCATAGAGTTTTGGAAGGTGCTCCAGAAGCTAAAATGAGAGCATATTTTTTGTAAATTCACATTATCTTTCTCAGTCATGTGAGAATGAAGTCTGACATTCTCAGTAAAACATGTACATCCAACAAGGGCAGAGACTGTCAGTTGATTCCTTTGTGTTCTACTGCAGCTTCCCAGAGTGTTCTAAAGAACAACTAGAGTGCTAACAGCCTTACTTATGACAAAAGTATGGCACACCTGAAGCCATCTTGATTGGAATAAACTGGTAACACTTAAAACATTTAATTTAAAAAGGAACAAAATGAGGGGGTTCATTTTGCCATAGAAATTATGGTTAGTGCTGCAGAAAGAAAAATTAGGACATGTTTTAAGTGAGATCTCAAATATATTCCTGTTATATTTCAACAGGAGCAGCCTGTCAGTTGATGCCTTTGTGTTCTACTGCAGCTTCCCAGAGTGTTCTAAAGAACAACTAGAGAGCTAACAGTCTTACTTATGACAAAAGTATGGCACACCTGAAGCCATCTTGATTGGAATAAACTGGTAACACTTAAAACATTTCATTTAAAAAGGAACAAAATGAGGGGGTTCATTTTGCCACGGAAATTATGGTTAGTGCTGTAGAAAGAAAAATTAGGACATGTTTTAAGTGAGATCTCAAATATCTTCCTGTTATATTTCAACAGGAGCAGCCTGTCAGTTGATGCCTTTGTGTTCTACTGCAGCTTCCCAGAGTGTTCTAAAGAACAACCAGAGTACTAACAGTCTTACTTATGACAAAAGTATGGCACACCTGAAGCCATCTTGATTGGAATAAACTGGTAACACTTAAAACATTTAATTTAAAAAGGAACAACATGAGGGGGTTCACTTTGCCATAGAAATTATGGTTAGTGCTGCAGAAAGAAAATTTAGGGCATGTTTTAAGTGAGATCTCAAATCCTCTTCTATTTCATTAGAAAATTCTGACATGCAGACTGAAACAATCACTTTCAATACCAGCAGTAGACTTCCAGTTAACTCCCTGGTGAGCAGTAGCTTTACTACAGTGATCTAATGAACAACTAGAGTGCTAACATTCTGAATTTATGGCAAATGTGTGACACATCTGAATGCCTTCTTGATGGAATCAAAGTAAAAAACTGAAAGCATTTCCTACTGAGGAGACTGCAGTAAATGACGAAATTAGGAAACTTCATAACAAATAAGTCTCCCAAGATGGCCACCAGAGAAAAAGAGCCCAAATGTAGCACAAACATCACCCAGATGTAGCCCACATATAGCCCAATGACAGAAGTGTGCAAAACACTTTTTATTTTTAGTTTTTCTGCAGTTTTATATAGTGCAAACTGGTCAGGTATTGGAGCGTTACATCTTACTTGGACCCCTTATTGCGTATTTTGCATGAAGTACATGAGATTGATCTTGCGAAACATTGAACTTTGCGTTTCTGTTAACCTGAAGTTGCTCTGAACCGGGCTTTGTAACACCCGTTTTTACCTACTGGTTTTAATGAATTCTCACTGTATTGTATTAGGAAAGAGGATTTACTGTTTTTATGTACACTTTTATGATCTATGTTTCTAAATCAGATCAAATAAAGTTTAATGAATTCTATGGCAGGACAGAGGCGAGGATTATGCAAATCTTTCCTCACTTTATTTGCATAGCAGTTCAAAGAAAACGTAACACAACAATCATTAAACAAAAGACTACACAACCCATGAACCATTAGGGGTAGTCTCCAAGGCAACTATAGTCCAATCATATCACAGTCCATCGTATATAATATCGTGACGTCCCTTCCGCTTCCTCTTTCTTCACTGCTCGTCACTTAAGTGCATTCCTTACATTCTTGGCTTAATCTGACATTGTTGCTGTTTGTATAGCGGTTTCTTGTGCACGTTATTAGCATTATTGCCTTGGTATTGTTTCATATTCCCTGCGTAGCAGGCTCTTGCCCGAGCGCGTTCTCCCCCTCGCAGTTTCTCCCGCTGTGTGCTCTGCGCGCGGTGAGATCCTGTCAGGCGCGTCTGGTCCAAGCGAGGCAGCTCCGTCGAGCGCTCCCGCTGGTCTTTACGCGCGTTTGGGAATCCGGTCACTCCTTTAGTGTCCGCTTGATTCCCGACCAACCCTCGCCTAATTTTGACACCGCTACGCGGTGATTTCCCCACACGGCCACGTTATTGGTATTGCGCCTCAGTCTATTCTTATAACAGCTTCGGGGAAAGCCCAGCTGTTGGAGCACCGGCGAGGGGGCTGTCTTAAGGATTTTAAGGGCATTTGTTTTGTGCTCACACCCTCTGCTATCATGTCTTCTCCAGAAGACCATTTTTACTCCTCCTACCAGGAAGTGGAGGAGGAATGGCCCCCAACTTCTCCCTCCAGCAGTGGACCAAGCCCTCTCTCTGGCTATTTCTAGGGCGCTGGCTCCTCTTAGGGATCAGGTTGATAAGCTGGCGAAAAGCATCCCTGGGGTGTTCAGTGACCCAGATCTGGTGGTGGCGGGTCCAAGTAGCTCCCAGATGGGGAATAAAAGGGCTGTTAAGCATAACGCGGGGCTCTTGGAAGGATTTGATAAACTTACGGAAACCTTCCTCAAGAGTGCGCGAACGCTAAAACATGCACCCTGCCGGGAGGAGGAGGGGCCCGGAGAAAATTGCCACACTGTCACCACTATTGTAGATTCCTACGGCGGGTTTCCCTTAGAGGGAGAGGGTGTATTGGAGGACGATTTCTCCTCCGATGAGGATAAGGACTCGGGGCGTCCCTGGCGTCCAGAGTCCCACTCCTCTCAGTCCCCGGTTGGGGACGGGGTCCACTCGGACATGTTCGAGCCTACCCAAATTTACCATCCTAGGTCGGCAGAGTGGACACCTAACGCCAAAGTGGCAGAGTATGTGGTGGGGAAAATCCATCAACCCCTTGACAGGGAGGTCAGGAATAGGATGAGGGGAGAATGCCCCAGGCCCTCACTGAAGGGGAAGGTGGCACACACGCCTGAAATTGATGAGAAACTATGTACCTTTTTCTCCAAGTATATGAGGGATCCCAAGAAAGGAATTGATAGGTCTTGGACGTGGTAGGGCCCTTGACCCAAATTATTCAATTGACGGAGCATTCCAAAGAGTCAGGATCCCCTTTGTCCACGGATATTGTGGCTGGTTGGGCGCACTACCCTAAACCCTAAAACACTACCCCCTCCACTACCCAAACACCACTGCACTACCCTAAACCCTAAAACACTACCCCCAGCACGACACCCTACACTACCCAAACATAACTGCACTACCCTAAACCCTAAAACACTACCACCAGCACGACTCCCTACACTACCCAAACACCACTGCACTACCCTAAACCCTAAAACACTACCACCAGCATGACCCACAACACTACTCAAACACCACTGCACTACCCTAAACCCTAAAACACTACCCCCAGCATGACCCCCTACACTACACAAACACCACTGCACTACCCTAAACCCTAAAACACTACCACCAGCATGACCCCCTACACTAATCAAACACCACTGCACTACCCTAAACCCTAAAACACTACCCCAGCACGACCCCCTACACTACCCATACACCACTGCACTACCCTAAACCCTAAAACACTACCCCCAGCACGACCCCCTATACTACTGCACTACCCTAAACCCTAAAACACTACCCCCAGCACGACCCCTACACGACCCAAACACCACTGCACTACCCTAATCCCTAAAACACTACCCCCAGCACGACCCCCTACACCACCCAAACACCACTGCACTACCCTAAACCCTAGAAAAGAAACCCCCACCCCATGCCCAATCCCCCTTACCTCTCACTCCTCATGGTTCCTCTCTCCTCATGGTTCCTGCTTCATGTCATCTCTGAGGGGCGGTGCACGTCGTTGTGAGGAAACGGAACAGCCTCTGTTTCCTTACAACGACATGGATCGATCTACATGTTTTTAGAACGCATGGTCATTTACCATACATACCTTTACAACAAAATTCGTTGTAAAGGCATGCGTGGTAAATGACCATGCGTTCTAAAAAATGCGTAGTAATGACTTTGTGATGTACAACGCATGCGTGGTAATGCATGCGTTGTAATGGTATTGCAAAGTAAAAAGTCATTGTAACGGCTGTTTACCAATCGAAGCTGGCCCCTGTTCTTCAGTGAGACGTTTATTTGATTAATTAGGAGGAAGGAATGTGTTTTTTTTACCGAAAAGTGCATTCCCGGCTGTTGTATTGTGAAAGTGTCCGCGTGGCCTGGTTTCACTTCCGGTGAGAGAGTGGAAGAGTCTGTTTGGATCTAAAGGAGTTTTCTGTTGTTGGACGAGGCCGGCGCGACATGTCATCAGAAAACATAGCTAATGGAAAGCGTCCTCCCTGAGGTGTGGAGCAGTGCCATGAGATGTCAACGAGTGTGCGTCCCACCGCAGTATGACCGTACCGCGTGACCCATGTGCCGCCTCCAGGGTACGGGAGGCAGAAGCGGCATCGCAGGTCCTCTTGAAGACCGTTGTAGCACTAATTCTACATTTTGGTACTAGGGCATTTTAACTTCGTTGTTCCTGCCAGATACAAAGAGAAGATCCTGTGTTATTCAGTGCCCTCGTTACCTTTTTTGTGGGTTGTGGTGCTTGTCACTTCACTGCCCCGCCGGTGCACACGACTGGGCACCCCACCTCGTGTGCCATCTGCAGGGCCTCTGCCCTCGGATCACTGGTTTCGGTTTCTGGAGTGGCAACATAAACAGTTGCTCCCAAAGGACTAGCCTGAACACTTAGGTGAATATCCCCTGCACCAGCATTCCACGGAAATTCTTTCCTAGCTCTCCCACGTCAACGAGCAGGGCTCCGCTCGCGACACCGTATGACGTCATCGGAGCCATAAGAGGACCTCGTCGGCGTGCTGACGTCAGTTCCACCCATTTTTTCCATGCCACCGAGGCAAACAGGGGACTGAGACATTTTCACATGTATACATAGTATAATAAATATATATATATTCACTGAAAAAACCATAAGTTTCAGGCACGTTATAGTTAGAAATTAGCATTTAAAAAACCTTAGAAATTCACTGAAAAAACCATAGGTTTCAGGCACGTTATAGTTAGAAATTAGCATTTAAAAAACCTTAGAAATTCACTGAAAAAACCATAGGTTTCAGGGGCGTTATAGTTAGTTGGACATTTCACTCATACAAAACCATAGAAATTCCCCGTTATAGTTAGTTCAGCTAACTATAACTCGCGCCCGCATAATGCACTGCTGATGATGTCACATATTACATCACTCATGACATGGTCAGTGACATCACTCATGACATCACTGATGATATCTCAAATGACATCACTGATGACATCACTGATGACATCATCCAGTGAATGTGTGTTTTTCTGAAAATTAAATATGTTTTATATATGTATATCTCAAGGTCGATGGAAGAATAAATGGGTATATAAGTGTCTAAATGGATGATTTATTTTTGTAAAATTGATTGTATAACTGACTAAGTGTATCTTAGTGAATACATGGGTTAGTGAGTAATGTTTAAATATGAAAATATCTGTATCAGTCTCTCACTTTGTGTATAAGTGGCTGCATGGGTTGGTGAGTAGCTACATGAGTGTCTATATGGGTTATTAGTTGGTTTTTTGAGTATCAGTATGAGTGTCTGAGTGTCTGTATGGTTCGGTGGGGGTATTACTAAGTGCATAGATGCATGAATGAGTGACTCACTGTTTGTATGTGTTGAAGACAGCATGTGTGCAGGACTGTATAGGTGGATGAGTATGTGTATGGGTGTGTTAGTGAGTGAATGACTGTCTCAATAGTGTCTTTATGAGTAACTACATATGTTTTAAACTAGTATATGTGAGTATTGGTGTATATAAGTGAGTATATGTGAGAGTGAGAGATTGGAAGAGTTCCTGTACAAATAAGTAGGTGTTTCTATAAGTGATTGTTTAAGAGAGTAAGTATGTGTAAGTTTCTGTAGAAGTAAGTGTGGTAGTGTGTGTATAACTGTATATGCAAGTAAATGGATGTTTGATACTTTGTTTGCATGTGTGACTATGTGTGTGAGTAACTCTATGGATGAGTGGCGGTGTGTAACAGGATGTATAGGTGTATGAGTACATATGATGAGTGAGTACATGTATGAGTGACTGTATAGGGACTGTTGGTGAATGAGTGGATGTGTGTGTAGATCTTGGAATTACTGAATAGGTGTGTTGTAACTGGTATTGGTATGTCCATTGTTTTGAAAATGTTAGTTTGTATTTTTGAGTGTGTGTATCAAAGGTTATATTAGGGTGAGAGGAGGTCTGCCACTCTATCACAAGGATGATCTCATCAGTGATGTCATCATTGATGTCATTTGAGATGTCATCAGTGATGTCATGAGTGATGTCACTGACCATGTCATGAGTGATGTAATATGTGACGTCATCAGCAGTGCATTGTGGGCGCGCGAGTTATAGTTAGTTGAACTAACTATAACGGGGGAATTTCTATGGTTTTGTATGAGTGAAATGTCCAACTAACTATAACGCCCCTGAAACCTATGGTTTTTTCAGTGAATTTCTAAGGTTTTTTAAATGCTAATTTCTAAATATAACGTGCCTGAAACCTATGGTTTTTTCAGTGAATATATATATATATATGTCATTTATTATTTCTATACTTATCTAACATAAACTACACAAACATAGGGCCTCATTAACTTGGCGAGTGGACCGCCACCGGCAGGTCGGTGGTGGCGGTCCGCCCGATATCCAGGCCATTCAGCCCATTGGCCCAATCATCGGATTACAATACCGGCGGTCAGAGCGCAGTGGTCGGGGAAAAGACTGTCGCCTTCGACAGGATCCAAGATCCCATTGGGGTCGCAGCTGGAATCCTATCCCTACAATGGAGGCGGTGCCTGTGCAGGCACTGCTGTAGGGATTAGGATGTTCCTTTCTGACTGCCTCTTCATGGCTGTCCCACCGCCATGAAAAGGCAGTTGGAAATGGACTTTGGGGCCCCAAGAAGGACCCCATTGCCCTTGGGCCACTGCTTAGTGGACTGGGGGCATATTTAGTGCCCCCCACACATCCATGCACTGTGTGCCAGGCACCACATAGTTTCCTGCCTGATGTGATGGTGGGTGGCGTAATCAGGCCTTCAGTAATTCTAAAGAAATTTGAAAGTTACAGTTATAGCTTTTAGTTATAATTTTCGCCCACCCAAAACTTATTGTAGCCTGTGCACCTCCGTACACAGTGTTTTGAACTCGCTACCCAGTTTACATGAGCTGTAACTCACGCCTTCTCCATGCACAGCACATACGTTTTCATATTACATCACTTCTACGTTAAATCATAGCATTCATAGCAACATTCATGACATCTCAAATTACATAATTTATGAGGACACTGCATGGTAGCAGGGCGAGTTATAGTTCATGTAATCTGACTAGCGAGTTCACAACACTGTATATGGTGGTGCGTGAACTATAGTAAATTTTGGGTGGGGGTAAATAATAACTCAAAGTTATAACTATAACGTTCAAATTTCTAATGTGTTTAAGTTGGTTTAATATAGAAATAATAAATTAAGATTTCCTAACTATAAATAATCTTAAACATTTGGCTTTTCCATTGAATTTGTATGGTTTTTGTTTGGTCAAAACATTATTTGAAATATAATGTTGTTTATTATGGTATCTTTATGACTTTTCTTTGGGACCCCAGAACTTTTGAGGTAGTTAAAACTTCATTAAGAAAGTTAGCGTCATCTGCATTATTGTTCAGCGTTCAATAGTAGTTCCCCGATAGTACAGAGGTACTTCCGTACAATTTTAAACATATATTTACACCACAGAATTATTTACTATTCAAACTATGAATCCAGGGTTTGATGGCTAGTTGTATTTTTTAATGGTGTATGTGTTAGTATTGTAACTACACGTTGTGTTTGTGAACTTTATGGGTACTGCAATGGTATCAAAATACTGCCGCAGTAACTTCGCTTTTGTAAATCAGCATTTCATTGGCTTAGAACTCTATCAATTGTAAGAAACAGGAAGTGTATACGCCTTATTATTATTATTGTGTCGTATAAAGCGTGCAGTTACCTCAAAGGGTTTCCCAGCGCTAGACCCAGATAGAGAGATTGTGGCCCCTAAACTAAAACAGCCAGGTCTTCAAACCCTTGCGAAATGCTGTGAGAGGGCAATTTTGCAAGGAATCTGGGAGATCGTTCCAAAGCTTCAGACCCAGATGCGAGAATGAGCGACCCCCCATGTGTGCTCAGCGAATTCGTGGCACTTTGCATAAGAACTGGGAGGATGACCGAAGCATGCATGTGGGCTGATAAGGTGCCACCAGATCGTGAATGAACCGTGGGGCAGAGCTGGATCTAGCCTTGTGCATGTAGCACAGGAGTTTGAACTGAATGCACTTGTCTATGGGTAGCCAGTGAAGTTTGTGGAGCAAATAAGACACCGATGCATATTTCGGAAGGCAAAAAAGTAGCCTGGCCGCTGCATTTTGTACAAGCGCTGGATGGCCGCCTTCTAGGCCCCCAAGTATAAGATGTTCCCATAATCAACACTAGACAGGATCAGGGCTTGGATCACTGTTTTCTGAGCAGCGAGAGGTAAAATGCCAGTGATCTTTTTAACCCACCTCAGAACTGCAAAGCAGGTGCAAGCTACCTTGCCTACGTGGGACTTCATTGTCAGCTTCGCATCTAACCAGAAGCCAAGGTTCTTTACTTGCCCTGAGAGGCCTGGAAGACTGCCCAAAGCTTCCAGCCAGTGCTGGAAGCCCTATAACTGGGGATTCTTCCACAGGACCATAACGTCCATTTTTCTCACCGTTAAGCTTGAGAAAATGTGCGCCTATCCAAGTGGAGATCCTGCTCAGGTCTAAATTCAGGGTGCTGGAGCTGTTGCCATGTGCGGACAAAAAGCAAAGATGATATGGGTATCGTCCGCATATGACAACAAAGTCAAACCACAGCTCTCCACTAACTCTGCAAGGGGGCGCATGTAGATGATAAAAAGCATCGGACTCAACACCGAGCCCTGTGGAACACTCTGCTCAAGTGCATGTACCATTGATCTTATTCTACCAGAGAAGACCTGAAATGAGTGGTCTTCAAGAAATGAAGATAGCCATGCTAGTGCCGTACCTTGCAGCCCCAAAGATGCTAGCCTTTCCAGGAGAATGGAATGGGACACAGAATTGAATGCCGCACTGAGATCAAGTAAACTCAGTGTGGCTGTACCGCCCTCGTCCAGGAGCCGTCTAGGATGTTCTGTGTCCCCACGAGAGTGGATCCCGTACTGTGTCCAGCCCAGAAACTAGACCACGATGGATGCAGACCATTATGGTCTTCCACAGGCGACATGGAGATTGGTCTGAAATTCACCCAGCTAGTATGGTCCAGACTGGGTTTTTTAAAAGAGGAAGAACCATAGCATATTTTCAGGCCTCCGGGATGCCTCCCTCTTGCAATGAGGAGTTGAGTACTTCAACCAGTTTTTTAAGTATCTCAGGGTCTAAAAGCCTCGATTTAGATGGATGGAATGGATCTAAAGGGGATCCGGATTTAATTGAGCTCCATCTGGACAAGATTCGGGAAATATCCAACAATGGCCATTGCTCCAGTTCCTGAACCTCCGGCTGCATATGTGTCAGGCCTTTAGTTCCTTCTGGACTAGTTTCCTCTATCCCTATGCTGGAGGTAGAGCCAAGGGCTAGCACATCAGCTGATGGAACCTCTGTGAGACAAGACATGATATCGGCCACCTTTTTAACAAAGAAGTCAGCCAGTTCGTCACAAAGATTTTTAGACATCAATGGTGCTGGGGATTTCTTGTCAGGGTCCAAAAGTTCTCTGACCACATTAAATAGAATTTTAGGGCAGTTTTGGGCCTTCGTGATTTTATCAAAATAGTATGCTGCTCTAACAGCCTTGCAAAGCACATGATAATTTTTTAGCCCTCATTTATAAATGGCCTTCTGATCCTCACTATAAGATTACCTCCACTCTCTTTCTAAGCCCTTGCAGCGTCTTTTTTCAAGCCGCAGGGCTTCATTAAACAAGGGAGTGGGAGGGTAAGTTCTCTGAGAGGTTCTTGAAGTTGCTGGCAAAGCCACTTCCAGGGCATTCGCCAGCCATTGATCAACCAACGGTTGATCTAGATCCACTATTTGATTGAGGTCAGGGGTGGTACACCGCGATTGTGCATTCAGAGTAGAGACATCTAATCTTGCCTAATTTCTAACCATATCAGGAGCCGTAACAGCTTTAATGGGCGAGTGCGTGGTACTTAACAGAGAAAGGCACTGCAAGATGATCAGACCAAACTAACAGCAGCGCAGGATCTGAGGTCATTGCCTCCATGTTAGAAGAAACTGGATCAAGAAGATGACTTGCTACATGAGTTGGGGCAGAATTAACAAGAACCAGACTGAGCACACTTAAGTCCTCTTTGAGGGTCATTGCCAAGTTATTTAAGGAGGCTTCCAGATGGATATTCAAGTCCCCCACAAGAGTGAAGTTTGCATATTTCATGATCAAGTCGGCAAGTACATAGGGGATCGACATACACCAGCCCCCGGTGTACCCTGGTGGTCAATAGACCAACGCTCCACATACTGTAAATTTATGGGTCAGCTCAAATGAAAAAAACAGAGCTTCATCCTCTGGAATGGTTAGGTCCTGTGTTTTACACACCTATTAATTTACTTAAATAATAGTAATTCCATCTTTTATCCTACCTTGCCAATCCCGTCTAACGGTGATATAATTAGATGGGAGTGCGCCAATAATGTCTGGTGCAGATGCCTCATGCAGCCATGTTTCGGTAAGAAACACAGCATACAGATCGTTATCCCCCAAAAACTTTAATATATGCTGTTGGTGTTTAGCCAGTGCTCGGCAACTGATAATAAAAAAAACGAATTAATTCTCTGAAGTGCTCCTTGCTAAGCCTAATTTACTTCTAACCAAATTATCAGAGCGAATAGTACTATTTAGGCTGCTTCCCCATTCCATTTGATTTCTTCCAAAGTAAAGGTTGAGGTGCTTGGAAGAGCAAATATATTTTCTTTTGAATCCACCCTGTGACTGCTCAAGCCTGCAAAGGCTGAAGAACAAGATCCTGATGTTTTGCAGCTGAAGAAAGAAGAGGTGCATTTGCAGCAGGAGGAAGAAGAGGTCCAGTGGAGGAAGAAGATGAAGGAGTTGATCAAGTGAGATTTCTTCTCAGTCTCCTGGAGGGCAAAAGGTCAATGCTGAACTGGTAACCTGCAACCTCAGCAACAAAGGGATTTCTCACGGGAACGTGAAGCAGTACTCATTTGGGACCACCGGAATGAGGAAACACCTGCAGGCAATGCATTCAACCAGGTTGGTGCATGCATAAAGGGAGGCTGAGAAGGAGATTGAAGAGGCCGAAGCACGAAGATCATCTGCAGTCATTTCTTGAACTACTACAATACCATCAACTTCCTCTGCGTCATCGGCAACCCCACCACCACCACCTACTGCATCTATCCCCCTGAAGCCCCTTCAACTTTAGCTACATCTGGCCCTCCAACACCAGCCAATGCATCTGGCCCTGCTTCAGCATCTGCTCCTTGTACCACGGTGCCAAACCAATTATTGAGGCAGAATAGGGAAATTATCAAGCAGTATGGCAATCCTGCAACATACTGACTCCTCTGCCATACTATGATTGTTGCAGGAGAGAGGGACATGACGATGCATCAGGAGCAGGTCATGGCTCACCAATGTCCTCCATAACACCCTTAGTTTTTTGTTAAATTAATTTGACTCCTGTCTCCTGCTGAGACTATTATTTTGTTTGGTCATGTTGTCCTCGTGAAATAAAACTTAAAAAACAAATCATAAAAAAAGAAGAAAAGAAATAATTAAATGTCTCAAAAGAGAACGAGCTTGTAGCAATATTCATCATTTTTTTAAGGTATCAGAATTGTAGTTGATATATAGAGATAAACGGTAAGTGTAATATAAGTTAAACATGTGCCTTAAGGTGGCTTCATAGTAGATGGTAAGTTAATAATAGACTACTACAGTGATATCTGATTGCATTTAGAGTGGAGTACAGTATTGTGGAGTCGCACAGAGTGGAGTGTCATACAGTGGAGTGGTGTAGAGTGAAGTGTAATACAGTGGAGGGTCATCCAGTGGAATGTTGTTGAGTGGAGTGTCGTCCAATAGAGTGTTGTCAAGTGGAGTATGGTAGAGTGTAGTCTTGTAGAGTGGATTATGGTAGAGTGTGGTGGAGTGTCGTTGAGTGGAGTGGCATAAAGTGGAGTAGAATGGCATAGAGTGTTGTAGCGTAGAGTGGATTGGCGTACAGTGAACTAGCGTAGAATGTGTCATAGAGTGGAATGGCGTGTCTTAGAGTGGAGTGTCATGTTGTAGAGTAGAGTGGAGTGGCTTTTCATAGAGTCATCTGTCGTACAGTGTCTTAGAGTGGAGTGTCGTAGAGTGGAGTGTTGTAAAGGGGATTGTTGGAGAGTGGAGTGTTTGTAAAGTGTCGTAGAGGAGAGTGGCATATAGTGTAGTAGAGTATTATAGAGTGGAGTGGTGTCGAGTGAAGTAGTGTAGAGTGGATCAGAGTGTCATAGAGTGTGGGAGAGTGAGTGCCATAGAGTGTTGTATAGTCAAATGGCATAGAGTGACATAGAATGGAGTGGCATAGAGTTCAGTAGTGGAGTGGAGTGGAGTAGATTGGAGTAATGTGTAATAGAGTACAGTGGAGTAAAGTGGGGTAGAGTGGCATAGAGGCAGTTGCATAGAATGTTATGGAGCAGAGTGTCTTAGAGTGGAGTAGAGTGGAGTAGAGTGTTGTAGAGTAGAGTAGAGTGGAGTAGTGTGTTGTAGAGTGGAGTGGCATAGAGTGGAGTAGAGTGTAGGGATGTAGATGGTCATAGAGTGGAGTAGAGTGTCATAGAGCAGTGTAGAGTAGAGTGGCATAGAGTGGTCTGTCATACCGTGTTGTGTCATAGAGTAGAGTGGTGTAGTGTCATGGCATAGAGTGGAGTGGAGTGGCGTGGCATGGAGTGGAATGGCGTAGAGTGCAGTGGTATGTCATACAGTAGAGTGGAGTGACATTCCATAGAGTGGAATGTTGCACGGTGTCTTAGAGTAGAGTGGAGTGCCATAGAATGGAGTGGCAGCTCATGCAGTGGGGTGGCCTATCATAGAGTGGAGTGGCATGACACAGCATGAAGTAGTGTGCCATAGAGTGGAGTGTCATACACTGGAGTGGCATGTCATAGAATGAAGTGGCTTGTCATAGACTGGAGTGGAGTGGCATGTTGTAGAGAGTAGTTTGTCTTTTTTTCTTTATTTCCATAGGTACCGCAGTACTTTGTAAACGTTTTTTTTTAAATATGTGAATTAATAAAAATACTTAACACATCACTCATGACAGGGTCAGTGACATCACTGATGACATCACTTATGACATCTCAAATGACATCACTAATGACATCATCCAGTGCTTGGGAGTGTTTCGTAAAAGTTTTTGAGTGTTAAAATATATACTAAGATACTACAAAGGATAAATTAGTATACCTTCTGTACTACTGATGAGTGATACTATTTCAAACATATATTATGTGTGTGGTTGTGTGACAGTGAATATCCATGAGTGAGTGGGTGTGTGAGTGGCTGTATGGGTGTGCGAGTGGCTGTATGGGTGAATAAGCGGGTGTGTAAGTAGCTGTATAGGTGAGTGAGTGGCTGTGTAAGTAGCTGTATTGGTAAGTGAGTGGGTGTGTGAGTGGCTATATGGGTGATTGAGTAGCTGTGTGCGTGGCTGTATGGGTGGGTGTGTGAGTGGCTGTATGGATGACTGAGTGGCTGTGTGAGTGACTGTATGGGTAAGTGACTGGGGGCCAGATGTACGGCCCTAAATTGCATGCGCAAACAGGTTAGCGACCCGTTTGCGCATGCAAAAACGAATAGGGCCATGTACAATTACTAATTAGCGAGTCGCAATTTATTTGCGACTCACTAAATAGGAATTGTGACTCGCTATTAGGAAGGGGCGTTTCAAGGGTATCCCTTTAGCAACTCTCTACCCCATGTATGAATGTTTTGCAACAGCAATTGCGGTCGCAAAACACTCGCAATTTACCGCCTCTTCAAGAGGGTGGTAATGCACTCGCAAATGGGAAGGGGTCCCCAGGGGCTCCCTTCCCCTTTGCAAATGCAAGGGAAAATATTTTTTAGGGGCAGGCAGTGGTCCCAGGGACCACTACCTGCCCTTAAAAAATTAAACAAAAACGTTTCATTTTCTTTTTTTAAATGCATCCCGTTTTCCTTTAAGGAAGACGGGCTGCATTTGAAAAAAACTGCTTTATTTAAAAGCAGTCCCAGACATGGAGGTCTGCTGAGCCCAGCAGGCTACCATCCCTGGGAGGGCCAGCCATTCCCAATGGGGTTGAAAATTGCGAGTGCCTCATGAATATTCATGGGGCATGTAATTTGCGACCCCATTGGGAATCGCAAACAGTGTCTCAGACACTGTTGTACATGGCATTTTTCGACTCACAATCGAGCACAATTTGCGAGTCGCAAATTGTCATGGTCGTACATCTGGCCCTGGGTGTGTAAGTGGGTGTTGGGTGAGTGAGTGGCTGTTTCAGTGGGTGTTTGGTTAACTGAGTAGGTGTGGGGGTGGCTGTTTTGGAGAGTGACTGTTGAGGGGCTGTATAGGTGAGTGAGTAGACATGTGAGTGCTTGTATGGATGTGTGAATGGGCATGTAAGTGTTTGGGTAGGTGTGTGAGTGGCTCTATTCAGAGGTTGTATGGGTGAGTGACTGGGTATGTGTGTGGCTGTATGGATGAGTGAGTGGCTGTGTGAGTAACTGTATAGGTGAGTGAGTCTCTGTGTGAGAAGATGTGTGGGTAAGTGAGTGGCTGTGTGAGTGGCTGTATGTGTGAGTGAGTGGGTGTGTGAGTGGCTCTGTGGATGAGTACGTGGGTGTGTGAGTGGTTGTATGGTTGTATGTACTCTTCAATACACCTTGGCATATATATATATAAAACATACTTAAACTTTTCAGAAACACACAGTCACTGGATGATGTCATCAGTGATGTCATCAGTGATGTCATTTGAGATGTCATGAAGTAGCATGTTATGTTATGTTATGTTATTTTATTTTTGTATAGCGCATATACACCGACAGGTCTCTTAGCGCTTTGGAAGAAGCGGGACAGCGTCAAGGCGGGGAGGTCTTCATGGTGTTGAGAGATCATATGTTGTATCTAATGCTTCCCTAAAGAGGATAGTTTTTAACTGCTTCCGGAAAAGAAGCAGACTAGATTCTTTCCGAAGGGTATCGGGCAGCTGGTTCCAGAGTTGTGGCAGGAGGACCGAAAAGCTCGACCCCCTTTGGAAACCAGGTTACTCCGAGGGCAGACCAGTTGGACGGCTTCTGCTGACCGAAGGGCCCGTCCTGGCATGTATTTGATTAGGCGTTCCTTTATGTACCCTGGGGCATGTCCATATAGAGCTTTGTGGACAATACAAAGTCCCTTGAATTTCGCTCTCTGCTTAACAGGCAGCCAATGCAGTTTACGCAGCAGTGGAGTGGCATGAGTTCTTCTAGGCAACCTGAAGATCAGCCTGGCTGCGTCATTTTGTACCACCTGAAGTTTCTTCATGAGTTTCTCAGGAAGCCCAACATATAGCGCATTGCCATAGTCGAGTCGTGAAACAATGGTTGCTGATATTATAGTTTTCATAGATGACACTGAAAGTAGAGGAACCAATTTCCTCAGCTGTCTTAGGAGACCAGTGCATGTGCCCACCACTGAGTTGACTTGATGGATCATAGAAAGCTCAGAGTCGATCTTAATTCCCAGGCTTTTACAACTGGCGATGGGCTAGGGGGCCCCTAACTCTCTAGGCCAAAACAGGCTGCTCCAGGGATTGTTTTTTGATGGGAAGGCTAGTACTTCGGTTTTGTCAGGATTGATTTTTAGGGAGTTTGTAGTCATCCAGTTGACTGTAAACCTAAGGATGTTCTGAACTGATATTTGGGCACAAGCCGAGTTATCAATCCTCAGGATGAGCTGGGTATCATCCGCGTAATTAAAAACCCGGCAGTCCATATTGGATAGTGCAGCTACCAGGGGCTGCAGGTATATATTGAAAAGGAGCGGGGACAATGCAGAGCCCTGAGGGACTCCGCAGAAAATATTGCCCTTTTCCGATACCTGGGCACCAAGTTGGACCCTCTGTGAGCGACCTGATAGAAAAGATTTTAGCCAATTATAGGCGTGCCCTCGAAAGCCCAGGGCCGACAGCCGGGTCAATAGCGTAGTGTGGCTGACCGTGTCGAACGCCGCAGAAAGATCTAAAAGAATCAGGGCACTCGGGTCTTTGTTATCGGCCTTCATCCTAAGATCATCAAGTACCGATAGCATGACTAGCTCCGTGCTATGGTGGGCTCTGAACCCAGCCTGGCGACGTTGGAGCAACTCATGTTCCTCCAGGAACGCTGAGGTAGTCTTCAGGACATGTTGCTCCACAACCTTCGCCAGGAACGGGAGTTGGGAGATGGGTCTATAGTTTTTGAGCTCGGCCTTGTCTGCTCCCAGTTTCTTTAATAAGGACATAACTCTTGCCTCCTTGAAATTAAGGGGGAACTTGACCACTCGCTAAAGAATTATTCAGGAGAGTGAGAATCTGACTCTCCAAGGCCGGCAAAGCCAACCGAAAGATCTTAGGCGGGCATGGGTCAGCCGGGGAGCCTGATTTGGTTCTGTTAATCAGAAGCATCAAAGATTCTGGGTCCAGTGGAGGGAAACTGGTGAGGAGCTGGCCGGTAGGAAGCGGGGGTGTAAGCAACTCCACGGAGCTCAAGGTGATAGGAATTTTTTCAATCTCCAGGAGGATATCTGTTATCTTCTGGAGAAAAAAGGACTGCAGTACATTGCAGTCTAGAGGTGCTGCTGCAGAGTTTACATATGGCTTTTTGCTGAGTTCATTTAGAATCTTAAAAGTCACCTTCTGTTTGTTTGGAGCTTCAATTATGCAAGCCTCATAGTACTCGGTTTTCCTAGTTATGATAGATTTTTTATAGAGAGCTAAAGTAGCTTTATAGTTTGTTAAATCCGTGGGGTCGTAGGCTTTCCGCCACTGTCTCTCAGCTTTGCGGAGACTCTGTTTACTTTCCCTCAGTGCCTCATTAAACCAGGGGGCCACCTTCCCTTTAAGTCTGGTTCTTTCTCTTCGTTCTGGTGCTATTTGATCGATGGCTATTTGAAGAGTATTACTGAGGGTTTGGCTTTCTGTGTCAATGTTGCCCTCCTCCAAGTTTAGTGGGGCTAGCCTCTGTAGTGTGTCCACTAGGTTGTCTGCCTGAATATTGTGCCATTTTCGCACTCTCCTCCACTCAAGCGGGGGAAGTGCAGGAACACTATCCAATGGGACCCAACAGGAGATTAAAAAGTGATCAGACCAGGCACATGGTTGAATACTTGTTAGTCTGACAAGATGATTAGATGACCAGACTAAATCTAGGGTATGCCCTTTAGTATGGGTGGGGCAATCCACCAATTGATGGAGCCCCAAATTAGACATTCCCATATCAAACTGCCTAAGCTGGGGTTCCCGTGGTTCCTTCTCCCAGTGGTAATTAAAATCTCCAACTACCATGAGTCTTTGATAACGTGTACTGAGATCAGCCATGATCTCAGCAAAGTGATCATTGAAGCCGGAGGTTGTATCCGGGGGGCGGTAGACCACCAGGAGAAGGAGGCAGGAGGATTTGGAAGTAATTTTTACTCCCAGAATATCTGTGTTATCCATACTCTCTGCTATTATCTTGGTAGCCATGAGTCTGGTGTTAAAAAGGATCGCCACTCCCCCTCCTCTCCTGTTGTCCTGCCTGTTATGCCAGAAGGCATCAAAATTGCCAGGTAGTGCAGCAATGATATCGGGGGTCGACGCGTCCCCTAACCAGGTCTCTGTAAGTGCCAGTATGTCAATATCCCCCTCCTGGAGCAGTGCAAAAATCTCTAAGTGGTGTTTCTGTAGAGATCTTGTATTCAGAACAGCCACTTTTAATCCAGGGGAGTTCCCTGGCATAATCATGGGGGGAGGGGTTAGCCCCGGGGTCTCAAGGGTGTCTATCCCGGGGTGTCTCAGGAGGTTTTCTGACCTCAGTTTGGCAATCACATGTGGCTTCAGCCTGGAGTTACATATGGCTAATGATTGCAATATCCTTGCAGAATATTGTTTCGGCGGACCAGGGGCCCTGGCCCCTTGACCCGGCTGGACGCGGACGGGCGCAGACGGGCTTGCCTTAGGCGTGCCTTCGGCGCGCCAGCGGCGCGCCCACTGCGCGCTTCCGCTCCAGCGTCCCTGTTATGCTGCCCCCTTCCGCCCACCAGCCAATCAGCTCTGCTGAGCAGCAGCTGAACTTCCTCCCAGCACTAGACCGCGTTGAGAGATGCAGAAGTGCTCCAACCCGGATTTGCAATGAGATCGTGAGAACAGGTGAGCCCCAGGCAAGAACTCTCCCCAAATGTGCAAAACAGCGTTTTTAAAATTAACGTTACTATTCTAAAAGGAAGCTAGGTTCCCATAAAAAACGGCAGTAAAATAGCAAAATACAAAGTGAGTTTTAAAACCAGTTGTCCAATTCATACAAAGCAATTTCGCAGCGATAGCAGCAAAGGGCTAGGGGTACAATTATCAACACTGGGAGGACCGCCCGACTACCTTGGCGTGTCTCCCTCTTACTGTCCGCTGCGCGTCCGCTCCAGCGTCCCTGTTATGCTGCCCCCTTCCGCCCACCAGCCAATCAGCTCTGCTGAGCAGCAGCTGAACTTCCTCCCAGCACTAGACCGCGTTGAGAGATGCGGAAGTGCTCCAACCCGGATTTGCAATGAGATCGTGAGAACAGGTGAGCCCCAGGCAAGAACTCTCCCCAAATGTGCAAAACAGCGTTTTTAAAATTAACGTTACTATTCTAAAAGGAAGCTAGGTTCCCATAAAAAACGGCAGTAAAATAGCAAAATACAAAGTGAGTTTTAAAACCAGTTGTCCAATTCATACAAAGCAATTTCGCAGCGATAGCAGCAAAGGGCTAGGGGTATAATTATCAACACTGGGAGGACCGCCCGACTACCTTGGCGTGTCTCCCTCTTACTGTCCGCTGCGCGTCAGCTCCAGCGTCCCTGTTATGCTGCCCCCTTCTGCCCACCAGCCAATCAGCTCTGCTGAGCAGCAGCTGAACTTCCTCCCAGCACTAGACCGCGTTGAGAGATGCGGAAGTGCTCCAACCCGGATTTGCAATGAGATCGTGAGAACAGGTGAGCCCCAGGCAAGAACTCTCCCCAAATGTGCATCCCTACTCCTATAGGGTATGTCCCCAGGGCACTGGTATAGGAGCCTCGCTATGAGGTTGTATTGTTCATTCACTTTTTTGCCAAAAACTAATAATCATTCACTCAATCTTGTTTAACTTCCTTTTGTTTAATGTTTTATTTCGAAATGCATTGGGACCAATTAAAAGATGCATGCTGGGAGATGTAGTGCAATAACTATTTAATCGTATGTTGAATCAAAACCAAAGAAAAGCTTTTTGTAAGCGTGAAATAAAACATTAAACAGGAGTGACACCCAGGCAAGCACGGAAAAACTAACTACAACTTTAAAGAGTAAAGCAGTGCATGTATTAACCCATTGACTGTCATTTGAGATGTCATCAGTGATGTCACTGACCATGTCATGAATGATGTAATATGTGACGTCATCAGCAGTGCATTGCGGGGGCGCGAGTTATAGTTAGCTGAACTAACTATAATGGCCGAATTTCACTGGTTTTGTACAACTGAAATGTCCAACTAACTATAACGTCCCTGAAACCTGTGGTTTTTTCAGTGAATTTCTAAGGTTTTTTAAATGCTAATTTCTAACTATAACGTCCCTGAAACCTATGGTTTTTTCAGTGAATTTCAAAGGTTTTTTAAATGCTAATTTCTACCTATAACGTCCCTGAAACCTATGGTTTTTTCAGTGAATTTCAAAGGTTTTTTAAATGCTAATTTCTAACTATGCGTACAGAGGTAGGACATGTGCAAAAAGAGGAAGAAAGGCGCAGAAAGAAGCAAGAGAAATGCAGTAAGAGGCAACAAAAGTCCAGAAAGACGAAGAAAGGTGCTGAAAGAAGCAAGAGATATGCAGAAAGAACCAACAGAGGTGCAGAAAGAGGCCTTGTTGCAAAGTCATCCTGTGGCCCCAACTTTTTGCTTACTGGTACTGGTGGTAACTGACTCTGACTAACCAGGCCCGGAGCCAGTGCTATGCTAAAAAGACACTTAAAATACAGTGAAAACACTATGGGTTGGGGTACCCCTGTGATTGGCATGGCCTCCCCTGTAAGGCCCTAGTATATAATAGGGCAGGGGGATTAAAACTACCTCTAAGTCAGAGGTGCAGAAATATGCTACTTTAAGTAGTAGTCGCATTTGCAGAGTGGTAGAGAAAGGGAGCTGGGCCTCCGACCAGCGCTCAAGAATTCCGCTGCGTAGGATTTACAGGAGGTACCAGGAGGGCTTCTTGGCCCCCAAAGTCCCTCAGGAGTAAATTGGACTTCATCCCCCATCCCGTAGTCTGCCAGGAGGCGCGTTTGCAGAGTGGTGGAGAAAGGGGGGCATGGCCTCCGAAGACGTTTTAGCAATCCCACTGTGTGGGACTTACTGGAGGTAACAAGAGGGGTAGTTGGCCCCCAAGGACATCCTTGGGGGCCAACTACCCCTCCTATTACCTCCAGTAAGTCCTACACAGCAGGATTGCTAAGCTCTTATAGCAGGCCACGCCCCCTTTGCCCACCACTCTGCAAACGCCCTCCCTGGCATGCTCTTGGATGGGGATTGAAGTCCCCTTCCCTGCTGGGGTCCTTTAGGGGCCAACTAGCCTACCTCTTACCTCCAGTAAGCCCCATACAGTGGGATTACTGAGAGGTGGACACAGGCCACGCCCCCTTTCTCCACCACTCTGCAGACGCACCTCCTGGCGCTCTTGGTTGGGGGATTAAGTCCCCTTGAATCCTGAGGATCCATGGGGGCCAACTAGCCCACCAGGTTTCTCTAGTAAGCACCACAGAGCTGCATTGCAGAGAGGTGTTCCGAGGCCACGCCCCTTTTTACACCACTCTGCAAATGCGGGTCCTGGCGCACTGCTGCTTGGAGGAGGAAGTCCAATTGTGTCATGAGGTCCTCAGGACACAAAAGGACCTCATCGCCCCACCAGCAGTGCACCAAGAGGTGCGTTTGTAGAGTGGTGTAAAAAGGGGCGTAGCTTCGGACCACCTCTCTGCAACGCAGCTCTGTGGCGCATACTGGAGGTACCTGGTGGGCTAGTTGGCCCCCATGGACCCTCAGTATTCAAGGGGAATTCATTCCCCAACTTACAACGCGCCAGGGGGCCCTTTTGCAAAGTGGTGCAGGGAGGGGGCGGGGCATCCGGCGAGATGCCGGCTTTTTTTTAAAATTTATTTTTTAGAAGGGGGCTGTGTGGCCCCACTTCTTTTACTATTTTTGGGGCCTTGGGGACCCCATCTCCCAGGGCCTGACCCCTTTTTAAAAAAAACAAACGGGAAGGGGGCTGCGCGGCCCCCCTCCCGAGGCCAATTTCGGCCCCGGGGACCCCATCCCCTGGGGCATGGCCTCCTCTTTTATAATATATTTATAGGGAAGGGGGGCCACAAGGCCCCCCTTCCCTGGGCCACTTTTGGCCCCGGGGACCCCATCCCCCCGGGCATGGCCTCTTCTTTTTTTTTATTTTTACAGGGAAGGGGGGCCGCGTGGCCCCCCTTCCCTGGGCCACTGTTGGCCCCGGGGACCCCATCCCCCGGGGCTTGGCCATTATTTTTTTTTTTTTGAGGACGGGTGCCGCGCGGCCCCCCTTCCCAGGCCGATTTTGGGCCCAGGGACCCCATCCCCCGGGGCCCGGCCATTCTTATTTTTTTAAGAAAAGGGAGGGGGGCCACGTCTGGCCCCAAGAACCCCATCCCCCGGGGCTGGCCCTTTGGTTTGCGGACCGTGCTAACATGCAGCTCCCCTTGCTCCCCTTGCTCAAAAGCAATACTGCTTTGCTTCGTTGAAGCAAAGCAGAGTTTGCTATGACAGGGCGGGAGCAGTGCTCCCGCCCTGTCATTGCAAACAGCAATGTCCCGGGGGTGGGCACCCCGGGACATTGCAGGAGCCGGCCCTGCAAATTTGTAAAGCCCCGGGGAGGTGGTGGTCCCCGGGGCCGGGGGTCCGTAATGGACCCCGATTTTGAATAATTAAAGCCCCGGGGAGGTGGTGGTCCCCGGGGCAGTGTGGGAGGGTAGGAGCCCCAACACACCTTAGTTCTTAAATTAAGCCCCGGGGAGGTGGCGGTCGCCGGGGCTTGGGGAGGCCCATGAGGCCCCCCGCATATTATTATACTATGCCCGGGGAGATGGGGGGCCCCTGGGCCAGTGTGGGGGGCAGGAACCCCCCACACATTTATTAAACAGAGCCCTGGGGAGGTGGTGGCCCCCGGGGCTGTGGGGGGGCCGCGTGCCTCCCACACATAATTAAAGAAAGCCCCAAGGAGGTGGCGGTCCCTGGGGCTGCGGGGGCCCCCACGGGCCCCCGCAAATTAATGTGGCATAGCCCCCGGGACCTGGCCCACCCGGGGGCTTTAAGAAACGAAGCGCTGGAGCCCGCGCTTCATTTTTTTTTTTTCTCGGCCGGATTCGCGACCTTAGCGTGAATTTGGCCAATTTTGTTTTTAAAAAAAGGCTTTTTTTGGCCCTGAGGGTCCTTGTGGGACTCCCTGAGCAGGCCTAGGGGGTCAGGGTGTTTGTACCCTGCCCCATTTTCTTGTTTTTCACCTTTTTATTTACTCCTTTCTTGTGACTCGGTAACCGAGTCACAAGATGGCTACCAACACTTCCTGGTTTGGAGTGTTGGCAGCCAATCAGAGTGAAGCTCGTGCCCGGGAGGGTTCGCGAACCCTCTTCGGTGCTCAGATATCGAAACTTTTCTTTTTCTAATTTCTCAGGAACTACTGAACAGATTTACACCATTTTAAAAAAAGGTCACTTTCTGAACCAAGAGCTACCTTTTTGCCAAATTTGGTGTAATTCCATTCAGCAGTTCGGGCTTTAGCCTGTAATAAAATTTCCTATGGAAATTAACATGGGGAAAACGTGTTTTGGGACCCCCTTTTTTCTCAGCCCCCGCTTGACGAATCACCCCGAAAATTTCAAGACAGGAGCTGACCTGAGTGAACCTTTTTTTAGGAAACTTTTGCGAAGATACGTCAAACGGTGCCAAAGATATTGGCAAAAGAAAAAATGCTTTTTGAATGAAACGAGGTCCTACCTATAACTTCCTACTGGCGACCGCCAGTAGGTTATATATATATATATTCACTGAAAAACCCATAGGTTTCAGGCACGTTATACTTAGAAATTAGCATTTAAAAAACCTTAGAAATTCACTGAAAAAACCATAGGTTTCAGGGACGTTATAGTTAATTGGACATTTCACTCGTATAAAACCATAGAAATTCCCCCGTTATAGTTAGTTCAGCTAAGTATTACTCGCGCACCCACAATGCACTGCTGATGACATCACATATTACATCATTCATGACATGGTCAGTGACATCACTGATGACATCACTGATGACATCTCAAATGACATCACTGATGACATCACTGATGACATCATCCACGTGAAAATCTGATGCACTTCCTCACACTATAATATAACCTTTGATACACCCACTGTAAAATACAGACTACCATTTTCGAAACCATCGACACACCAATAACAGTTACTACATACGCACTCACTGATTCCTAGGTCTACACACACATCCACTCATTTACCCATACAATCACTCATACATAAAGTCACTCATCAATACAACACTATCATATGCACTCATACACCTATACAGACACTCACACACCGCCACTCACCCATGGAGTTACTCACACACCTAGTCAGTCATGCAAAGAATCAATCACACTCCCATTTCCTCAGCTATACAGTTATACACACACCACCTCACTTATTCAAACATATACTAACACATACTTACTCTCTTATACAATCACTGAGACAAGTACACACTCATCCATACAGCCACTCTCACAATCACTGCCTCTCACATATAGTCATTTATATACTCCAACTCTCACATACACTGCCTTTTACATATGTAGTTACTTGGACATGTACCACTGAGACATCCAATCTCTCACCAACACACCCATACACACACTCACCCGCCCATACAGCTGTTTCCACATGCAATCTTGAACCCATACATCCAGTGAATCAACCACTCACACATCTATGCACAGAGTCACACACCTCCCACCCACACACACACTCAGTCTCCCATACAAATACTCAGGCAACCAATGAATAACCCATATAGACACTCATGTAGCTACTGACCAACACATGCAGCAACTTACACAACAACAGACATACTGATGCACACATTCAGACAGTTTAGTCACTAACGCATGTATTCCGTAAAACACATTTAATCACTCACTTATACAGTCAGTCACACACCTACTAAATCCTTCATCCAGACACTTATACACCCACTCATTCTTCAATACACCTTGGCATATATATAAAACATATTTAAACTTTACAGAAACACACAGTCACTGGATGATGTCATCAGTGATGTCATCAGTGATGTCATTTGAGATGTCATCAGTGATGTCACTGACCATGTCATGAATGATGTAATATGTGACGTCATCAGCAGTGCATTGCGGGGGCGCGAGTTATACTTAGCTGAACTAACTATAACCGGGGAATTTCTATGGTTTTGTACGAGTGAAATGTCCAACAAACTATAACGTCCCTGAAACCTATGGTTTTTTCAGTGAATTTCTAAGGTTTTTTAAATGCTAATTTCTAACTATAACGTGCCTGAAACCTATGGTTTTTTCAGTGAATTTCAAAGGTTTTTTAAATGCTAATTTCTATCTATAACATAGCAGTCTCGTTTGCAGAGTGGTGGAGAAAGGTGAGCGCGGCCTTCAAACACCTTTTAGCAATCCCACTGTGTGGGATTTAGCGGACATAACAGGAGGGATAGTTAGCCCCCAATGTCAACCTTGGTGGCCACCTACCCCTTTTATTACCTCCAGTAAATCCCACACAGCAGAATTGCTAACTTGTTATATCAGGCCCCACCCCCTCCCTGCAGCACTCTGCAAACGCGCCCGCTGGTGCGTTCTACGTTGGGGGATTAAGTCCCCTCCAATCCTGAGGGTCCCTGGGGGCCAACTAGCCCACCATGTACCTTCAATTTGCGCCACAGAGCTGCGTTGCAGAGAGGTTGTCTGAGGCCACGCCCCTTTTTACACCTCTCTGCATCGCAGCTCTGTGGCGCAAGCTGAAGGTACCTGGTGGGCTAGTTGGCCCCCAAGGACCCTCAGTATTGAAGGGGACTTAATCCCCCAAGTTACTACGTGCCAGGGGGCTCATTTGCACACTTGCCATATCAGGCCCCGCCCCCTCCCTGCACCACTGTGCAAACGCGCCCCCTGGCACGTTGTAAGTTGGGGAATTAATTCCCCTTCAATCCTGAGGGTCCCTAGGGGCCAACTAGCCCACCATGTACCTTCAATTTGCGCCACAGAGCTGTGTTGCAGAGAAGTGGTCTGAGGCCATGCCCCTTTTACACCTCTCTGCAACGCAGCTCTGTGGCGCAAACTAAAGGTACCTGGTGGGCTAGTTGGCCCCAGGGACCCTCAGGATTCAAGGGGACTTAATCCCCCAAGTTACAACACGCCAGGAGGCCCATTTGCACACTAGCCATATCAGTCCCCGCCCCCTCCCTTCACCACTGTGCAAACGCACCCCGTGGTGCGTTTTAAGTTGGGGGATTAAGTCCCCTTGAATCCTGAGGGTCCCTGGGGTCCAACTAGCCCACCAGGTACCTCCAGTAAGCACCACAGAGCTGCGTGGCAGAGAGGTGTTCAAAGGGGCGTGGCCTCGGACCACCTCTCTGCAAGGCAGCCCTGTGGCACATACTGGAGGTACCTGGTGGGCTAGTTGGCCCCCAGGGACCCCCAGTATTGAAGGGGAATAAATTCCCCAACTTAAAACGCGCCACAGGGCGCGTTTGCAGAGTGTTGCTGGGAGGGGCGGGGCCTCCGGCACGATGCCGGTCTTTTTTTTAATTTCTTTTTTTTTAGAAGGGGGGCTGTGTGGCCCCCCCTTCTTTTTCCTTTTTTTGGGCCCTGACGACCCCATCCTCCAAGGCCTGACCCCTTTTTAAAAAAAAAATTCAAAATCTGAATGGGAAGAGGGCCACGTGGGCCCCCCTCTCGTGGTCAATTCCGGCCCCGGGGACCCCATCCCCCGGGGCATTGCCACATATTTATTTATTTTTAAAGGAGGGGGGCTGCATGGCCCCCCTCCTGAGGCCTCTATTGGCCCCGGGGACCCCATCCCCCAGGGCAAGCCTTTATTTATATATATATTTTTTTTTGGGGGGGAGGGGGGCCGCGTGGCCCCCCTCCCGGGCCACTTCTAGCCCCGGGGACCCCATCCCCCGGGGCAGGCCCTATCCGTTGGGGACCGTGGGGGGAGCCCCAATGCCCCCACGGTCCCGCCGGTACCCCGCGTCCTGCAGGAGCTGGCATTGCTTTTCCACATGGAGAGCTGCTGACATGCAGCTCCCCGTGTGGAAAAGCAATCAGCTTTGGATTTTGGAAGCGAGAGCAGGTTTCCCTGCTCTCACTTCCAAAATCCAAAGCAAGTTTGCTATGACACGCCCCGGGGACCGCCACCTCCCCGGGGCACTAAAATGCAAATGTGGGGGTCCATTACGGACCTCCGAGCCCCGGGGACCACCACCTCCCCGGGGCTTCTATCACATTGGGAGGGGGGCCACGCGGCCCCCCTCCTGGAGCCCTGGATGGCCCTGGGGACCGCCACCCCCCAGGGCCGGCTCCTGCAGTGTCCCGGGGTCACTGCTGTTTGCTATGGCAGGGCGGGAGCCGTGTGGCTCCCGCCCTGTCATAACAAACTGTGGTTTGGATTTTGTAAGCGAGAGCAGGTTTCCTGCTCTCGCTTACAAAATCCAAACCACATTGCTTTTCCACAAGGGGAGCTGCATGTTAGCAGCTCCCCGTGTGGAAAAGCAATGCCGGCTCCCGCAGGAGGCGGGGAGCCAGCGGGACCGTGGGGGAATTGGGGCTCCCCCCACGGTCCCCAACGAAGAGGCAAGGCCCCGGGGGATGGGGTCCCCGGGGCCATGAGTGGCCTAGGAGGGGGGGCCACGCGGCCACCCTCCGTCATTGATTTTTAAACAAAAAGAAAGAGGCACAGCCCCGGGGGATGGGGTTCCCGGGGCCACTTGAGGCCGAAGGAGGGGGGCTACGCAGCCCCCCTCCTTTCAAAAGATTTTTTATTTTTTTTAAATGTGGCCATGCCATGGGGGATGGGGTCCCTGGGGCCAAAATTGGCCTCGGGAGGGGGCCGCGCGGCCCCCTTCCCATTTTATTTGTAAATTTCTTTTTTTTTAAAGCAGGCCCTGGGGGATGGGGTCCCCAGGGCCCCAAATAATTTAAAAGGAGGGGGGCCACACAGCCCCCCTTGATAAAAAATAAATAAATAAATAAAAAATCCGGCATCGCTGCGGAGGCCCCGCCCCCTAACTGCAGCACTCAGCAAACACGGCCCCTGGCGCGTTGTAGGTGGGGGAATTAATTTCCCTTGAATACTGATGGTCCCTGGGAGCCAACTAGCCCACCAGGTACCTCCAGTATGTGCCAGGGAGCTGTGTTGCAGAGAGGTGTTCAGAGGCCATGCCCTTTTTACACCTCTCTGCAACGCAGCTCTGTGGCGCTTACTGGAGGTACCTGGTGGGCTAGTTGGCCCCCAGGGACCCTCAGGACTCAAGGGGAATTAATCCCTCAATTTACAATGCGCCAGGGGGCGCATTTGCACAGTGGTGCACAGAGGGGGCGGGGCCTGACATACCAAGTGTGCAAATGCACCCCCTGGCACATTGTAAATTGGGGAATTAAGTCCCCTTCAATCCTGAGGGTCCCTGGGGCCAACTAGCCCACCAGGTACCTCCAGTAAGTGTAAAGAGCTGCATTGCAGAGAGGTGTAAAAGGGGCGTGGCCTCTGAACACCTCTCTGCAACGCAGCTCCCTGGTGCATACTGGAGGTACCTGGTGGGCTAGTTGGCCTCCAGGGACCCTCAGGATTTAAGGGGACTTAATCCCCTAACTTAAAATGCGCCACAGGGCGCATTTGCACACTTGTCACATCAGGCCCCGCCCCCTCCCTGCACCACTGTGCAAACGCGCCCCGTGGCCCGTTTTAAGTTGGGGGATTAAGTCCCCTTGAATCCTGAGGGTCCCTGGGGGCCAATTAGCCCACCAGGTACCTTCAGTATGCGCCAGGGAGCTGCGTTGCAGAGAGGTGTTCAGAGGCCACGCCCCTTTTACACCTCTCTGCAACGCAGCTCTTTGGCGCTAACTGGAGGTACCTGGTGGGCTAGTTGGCCTCAGGGACCCTCAGGATTGAAGGGGACTTAATCCCCCAATTTACAACGCACCAGGGGGTGCGTTTGCACAGTGGTGCAGGGAGGGGGCGTGGCCTGATGTGACAAGTGTGCAAACGCGCCCTGTGCCGCGTTTTAAGTTGGGGAATTAAGTCCCCTTGAATCCTGAGGGTCCCTGGGGGCCAACTAGCCCACCAGGTACGTCCAGTAAGCGCCACAGAGTTGTGTTGCAGAGAGGTGTAAAAAGGCGCGTGACCTCGGACCACCTCTCTGCAACGCAGCTCTGTGGTGCTTACTGGAGGTACCTGGTGGGCTAGTTGGCCCCCAGGGACCCTCAGCATTCAAGGGGAATTAATCCCCCAAATTAAAACCCACCAGGGGGCGCATTTGCACAGTGGTGAAGGGAGGGGGCGGGGCCTGATGTGACATGTGTGTACTTATGCAATCACTCCACCAACACCCAAGCACTTATAAATTCACCATGCACTGTCCTTGCAGCACTCTAATCATCCAGTCACTACCCATGCACTAATGCAATGACCCATGCACTAACTCATGCACTCCTACAATACCCTGAGCAGTACCCATGCAGTCCAGCCATTGCCCTGTCACTACCCATGCACTCCTCCAATCACCCAGCGAGCACCATGTACTTATCCAATCACTCCGCCAAAACCCAGGCACTTATAAATTCACCATGCACTCTCCTTGCAGTACTCTAATCTTCCAGTCAGTACCCATGTACTCATGGAGTGACCCAGGCACTAACACATGCACTACTACAATCCCCTGTGCACTACCCATGCAGACCTCTAACCACCTACACAGTACTGATTCACTCCTCCAATTACCCAGGTTGTACCCATGCACTCCAGAAATCCCTCTGTCACTACCCATGCACTCCTCCAATCACCCATCCAGCATCATGTACTTATCCAATCACTCCGCCAAAACCCAAGCAGTTATAAAATCACCATGCACTGTCCTTGTAGCACTCTAATCATCCAGTCACTACCCATGTACTCATGCAATGACCCAGGCACTAACTCATGGCAAATACAGAGGAGGTCATGCTCATTACAGGGGTATCCCAACGCATAGTGTTCCTTAGTGTATGTAGGTGTTTTCACTGTATTCTAAGTGTCTTTTAGCATAGCACTGGCTCCGGTCCTGGTTAGTCAGAGTCAGTTACCACCAGTACCCGTCACTAAAAAGTTGGGGGCACAGGAGGACTTTCTGCTCCTCTGTTGGTTCTTTCTGCACATCTCTTGCTTCTTCCTGTACTTTTCTTCATCTTTCTGGACTTCTGTTGCCTCTTTCTGCATTTGTCTTGCTTCTTGCTGCGCTTTTCTTCCTCTTTCTTCACATGTCCTAACTTTGTAGGCATAGTTAGAAATTAGTATTTAAAAACCCATTGAAATTCACTGAAAAAACCATAGGTTTCAGGCACGTTATAGTTAGAAATTAGCATTTAAAAAACCATTGAAATTCACTGAAAAAATCATAGGTTTCAGGCACGTTATAGTTAGAAATTAGCATTTAAAAAACTTAGAAATTCACTGAAAAAACCATAGGTTTCAGGGACGTTATAGTTTGTTGGACATTTCACTCGTACAAAACCATAGAAATTCCCCTGTTATAGTTAGTTCAGCTAACTATAACTGGCGCCCCCGCAATGCACTGCTGATGACGTCACATATTACATCATTCATGACATGGTCAGTGACATCACTGATGACATCACTGATGTGTGGTGCAGCGGCCAGGGCAGCTGACTTCGGAGCACAGGGTTCACGGTTCGATCCCCGGCTCCGGAGGCAGCTCAGCTCAGCACCATGTGACTCTGGGCAATAGCTCACTTAATTTCCACTCCGGCCCCCAGCTCCTTGAGACCCGTAAGGGTGAGTAGCTGCGCTATATAAAAACGGACTTAAATTTTTTTTTTTTTTTACTTACATGACATCTCAAATGACATCACTGATGACATCACTGATGACATCATCCCCGTCAAAATCTGATGCACCTCCTCACACCCTAATATAACCTTTGATACACCCACTCCAAAATACAGAATACTATTTTTGAAACCATAGACACACCAATACCACTTACTACATATCTACTCACTGGTTCTTAGGACTGCACACACATCTACTCATTCACCCATACAATCACTCATACATGCAGTCACTCATCAATACAACACTATCATGTACACTCATACACCTACACAGACACTCACACACCAGCACTCATCCAGAGTTACTCACACACCTAGTCAGTCATGCAAAGACTCAATCACACTTCCATTTACTGACCTACAGAGTTATACACACAACAGATCACTTATTCAAACAGAAACAAACACATAATTACTCTCTTATACAATCACTGATACAAGTACACACTCATCTATACAGCCACTCTCACAATCACTGACTCTCACATATAGTCATTTATATACTCCAACTCTCACATACACTGCCTTTTACATATGTAGTTACTTGGACATGTACCACTGAGACATACATTCACTCAGTAACACACCCATACACACATTGACCCACCCATACAGCTGTTTCCACATGCACTATTGAACCCATACAGCCAGTGAATCAATCACTCAAACATAAATGCACAGAGTCACACACCTCCCACGCACCCACACACACACTCAGGCACCCATACAAATACTCTGGCAACCAATCAATAACCCATAGAGACACTCATGTAGCTACTGACCAACCCATGCAGCAGCTTATACAACAGCAGACAAACTGATACAGACATTCACACAGTTTAGTCACTAACCCATGCATTCAGTAAGACACATGTAATCACTCACTTAAACAGTCAGTCACACACCTACTAAAGCCTCCATCCAGACACTTATACACCCACTCATTCTTCAATACACCTTGGCATATATATAATACATATTTAAACTTTAAAGAAACACACAGTCACAGGATGATGTCACCAGTGATGTCATCGGTGATGTCATTTGAGATGTCATCAGTGATATCATCAGTGATGTCACTGACCATGTCATGAATGATGTAATATGTGACGTCATCAGCAGTGCATTGCGGGGGCGCCAGTTATAGTTAGCTGAACTAACTATAACGGGGGAATTTCTATGGTTTTGTATGAGTGAAATGTCCAACTAACTATAACATCCCTGAAACCTATGGTTTTTTCAGTGAATTTCTAAGGTTTTTTAAATGCTAATTTCTAACTATAACGTGCCTGAAACCTATGGGTTTTTCAGTGAAAGGGTTTCCACAAATGTAAGAGCTGCAAAGCGTGCCAGTTTGGTGTGAATAAGACGTCTTATAAAACACCCTTCAGTGAAGTGGAAAAATCTATCTCCAAAGTTTTGTCATGTAAAAGTGAATATGTTGTTTATGTGCTGGAGTGCCCTTGTGGCCTACAATATGTAGGTAGTACAATTCTACAGGGGCATAAGAGGGTGCTCCAGCACATTAGAGCCATTAAGAATCATGATCAAGCTTACCCGGTGGCCAGGCACTTCGAGGAAAAACACAATGGAGATCCGAAGGGACTTACATATTTCCTGATAGATGCCATCCCACCCAAAAAGAGAGGAGGAAACAGGGAAAAAGCCCTAAGATATTTAGAGACTCTCTATATCTTAAATCTCGACACCAAGTCCCCAGGGGGCCTGAACGCCACCGAGGAGCTTTTTACTTGCCTATAGCCACTTTAACACTCACATGCTACATAGTTTGCTTCTATAATTGTCTGTAACATCATTATTAATTGTTTAAAAAAAGATTATTTAATCTCAAATGAAAACCGCCGTGCTTTTAAAACCGACTTTTTAACACAATTTTCACGGTTTTTAGTTAGGGTTTTTAAAAAAATAATAGGATGACTTGCACTTTGCACTTTAGTAATATTTAACATTTTTGCACAAGCACTTCATGTAACTGGGAGTTTTTAGGATAATTTATGTTGACATAAACTAGTACTGTAACATAACATCTGCATTTTAAAATTGGATTGATTAACAGAGTAAAGACAGAAATTCAGGTATTTATACCTGAACGTCAAGCACACCTGAAAAGTGAAGGGTTACAGACTAGCTAATATTTTTAGGTGGTGTCACAAACAGCCCCCATTAATGAATTGAAGGCTTACATCACAAATTACAGCAAACTACACATCGGTAAATATTGTTTTTGGGGACCAGTTTAAAATATAGATGTTGTTAAACCCAGGCCGAAACACATGGATCCACTACAAGATATGTGATATTATTTACACAAGTGGTTTTAAATTGCTTATTTATTATGCTTTTTAAAAACAGTGGTTTTTAGACATCTATTAGGTTTTAACAATAATGTGATATATATATATATATATATTTTTAACATATATAGATATATATTTATATTTACTTAAATTGTACAAAAGAATTTTCCGATGTTTACTTGTATTTTACAATAATTGTGTAAAAAAAGGTTAAGTCTTTTCTTTATGTCAACTGTTAAAAACACTCAGTACATTGTCACTTTAAGAAAAAATGAAGAAAAAAACTGTATTTAAACCTACCTGTAACCTGAGAGCGCGTCATGTGATCAAGGCCTCTAGGGGTCGAAACGCGTCATGTTGGCTGGTGTTGGAGGAGTTGATTAAAACTTCAATTTGCACTACAACGTGGTCCGTGCTCCGTTACTGTAACTGGTGGCAAAGGGATGCAAGCGGAGTGTTCCTGATATATATATACACATATATATATAGATATAAACACATATATATATGTTTATATATGTATATATATATATTCACTGAAAAAACCACAGGTTTCAGGGATGTTATAGTTAGGCTGACATTTCAGTCGTACAAAACCAGAGAAATTCAGCCATTATAGCTGAGCTAACTATAACTCGCACCCCCATAATGCACTGCTGATGACGTCACATATTATAGCACTCATGACATGGTCAGTGACATCACTGATGACATCACTGATGACATTTCAAATAACATCACTGATGACATCATCCTGTGAGTGTGAGTGTTTCTAAAAAGATTAAGAATGTTGTATGTATACGCCAAGGTGTATTCGAAGAATGAGTGTGTGTATGAGTGTCTGTATGGATGATTTGTTGGGTGTGTGACTGACTGTATGAGTGAGTGATTAAACGTGTCTTAGTGAATGTATGGGTGAGTGATTAATCTGTGTAAATGTGTGTCAGTTGGTGTGTAAGTGGCTGCATGGGTTGGTGAGTAGGTACATGAGTGTCTATATGGGTTATTGATTAGTTGTCTGAGTACCTGTATGGGTGCCTGACTGTGTGGGTAGGTGAGGGGCTGTGTGACTCTCTGCATGGATATATGAGTGGGTGAATCCCTGGGTGTTTGGGTTCATTAGTGCGACGTATGGTTAAGTGAGTGTGCGTATGGCTGTGTCTGTGAGTGTATGGATGTCTCAGTGGCATATGGGTGAGTAACTGCATATGTGAAAGGCAGTATATGTGAGTTTGGAGTATATAAGTGGCTGTATATGTGAGTAAGAGAGTGTGAGAGTGGCTATATGGGTGAGTGTGTGCTTGTGTCAGTGATTATAGAAGAGAGTAAGTATGTGTTACTATCTGTATGAATAAGTGAGGTGGTGTGTGTATAACTGTATAGGTGAGTAAATGGCAGTGTGATTGATTCTTTGGGTGACTGACTAGGTGTGTGAGTAACTCTATGGGTGAGTGGCAGTGTGTGAGTGT
This sequence comes from Calotriton arnoldi, assembly GCA_963921515.1. Classification (NCBI taxonomy): domain Eukaryota; kingdom Metazoa; phylum Chordata; class Amphibia; order Caudata; family Salamandridae; genus Calotriton; species Calotriton arnoldi. Next base: position 134,317 of record CAWUFW010018131.1, on the reverse strand, counting down.
CTGTATAGGTGTATGAGTGCATATATCAGTGGCTGTATTGATAAGTGATGTGTGTATGAGTAACTGTATGGGTGAGTGAGTGGATGTGTGTGTAGACCTATGAATCAGTGAGTGGGTATGTACTAACTGGTATTGGTGTGTCTATGGTTTCAAAAATAGTAGTCTGTTATTAGAGTGGGTGTCTGAAAGGTTATATTAGGGTGTGCGGAGGTGCATCAGATAGTAAGTGGAGGATGTCATCAGTGATGTGATTTGAGATGTCATGAGTGATGTCACTGACCATGTCATGAGTGATGTAATATGTGACATCCACAGCAGTGCATTGTGGGGGTGCAAGTTATAGTTAGCTCAGCTAACTATAACTGCTGAATTTCTCAGGTTTTCTATGAGTGAAATGTCAGCCTAACTATAACGTCCCTGAAACCTGTGGTTTTTTCAGTGAATATCTAAGGTTTTTAAATGCTAATTCCTAACTATAACATCCCTGAAACCTGTGTTTTTTTCCAATGAATTTCTAAGGTTTTTGAAATGTCAATTACTAACTATAATGTCCCTGAAACCTGTGTTTTTTTCAGTGAATTTCTAAGGTTTTTTAAATGCTAATTTCTAACTATGCCTACATAAGTAGAACATGTACAGAAAGAGGAAGAAATATACAGAAAGAAGCAAGAGAAGGTCAGAAAGAGGGAAGAGAGGTGCAGAAAGAGGCAACAGAAGTCCTGAAAGAGGAAGAAAGGTGGAGAAAAAAGCATAAGAAGTGCAGAAAGAAGCAACAGAGGTGCAGAAAGAGGCCTACTTTGACTGCACCTTTCCACAGACTCATACAAAGTAGCCTAATCACTAATTCTTCTCCCAAGATGTCTTAAACCTCACTTTTCTCTTGAAGGTTCACTATTCATCGACTGCTCAGAATGTTAGGCCTATCAAATGTTAAACAGCAATCCTATCCATATCACTGTTATAAGTCTGACCACGTTTGTGTAGGTATGCATGCATGTGTTGATCCTCAGCACTATGAGTCATAGCCTGTGGGGTTCCAACATGCACTGCTCACCATGCTTACTGCAGGTGGCAGGGGTTTGTGAGCTCTCGGGCGCTTTGCCATGTCTGTCCCTCCCGAGTGGTGGTACATGGCAACTTCATGTCAGACATCCAGTGACACAGCCAATTGGCAATGCAGGTCTCAGAGCACTTGTTGCTCGTGTGAATGGCAGGCTGGGGCCATGCTGCCCTTCTCAGTCCCAGCAGGCCTGGCCTGCACATTGACTGCACAATGCCAGTAGGTGACAACACAGACTGCCAAGTGGGTTACATGTGTCTCCTGTTCAGGACCCTCCGGATAAGCGCTAACTCAGCACTGTCGATTGGACACACCATGCCTCATGATAGGGATGTGTGTGTGAGATAGTGGCACTGAATGTGCCCTCCGTTGCGGGGTGGGCCATGCACAGGGCGAGTACGTTGATGGTTGCGCAGTGTTGGTCACAGTGGATACACACACACAGATGTGTTGCCTTGTGATCTTACTGTATGTCCACCTGACAATGGACAGTAGATGTGGGAAGACTACACATTGCTCGATGTGCTGTCAAAATGCATGTGCCTTCACACCAGGCACAGCTGCCCCTGCACATGTGACCCCTGCTGCCCTCAGTGCTGGGTCTGTTGAGCTGATGCGCCATCTGTGCGTGGGGCAGACAGCTCTCCTCACTTCCGTCATTGCCCATGACATCACTTTGCCGCAGGTGACATGGATCATGGAGGGCCCACATGTACGCGTGGGTGGACTACACCAGACTGTCCAATAGTTGTCACCCCAGTCAGTGCTTCGAATGGGAAGATTATAGTGCAGGTACTCATTTAAATGTGTCGAGTGGGCGGGGCTAGGTGCGGGGCTAAATGCAAGACATGTGAAGTGTATCGGCTCATATACTAGTTGCAATACACACGAGACACGTCTTTTTCTAAACAAATCAGGGTCATTCATCATGCTAAATGAAAGTCAAACAGTAATATTTCAACCTATTTGAGTACAAAAAGGTGCATGTATTTCTTTCTGCTCATAAAACAGGGCACATGGGTATTCAATAATATATTTGAGAGGCTCTATAACCCCTATATACATAAGAAATGTCTGCCTGTGCAACCGAATGACAGAGCAGAACTAAGAAGATTTGACCACCTATAAGAGAAGCTACCCGCTTTTTAAGCTACCATCTTCAGATGCAAAACACATGTGAGAATACATGCACAAGTAGACATATACCTCAGTCATGAGAGCATGCAGAAATTTAAACTGGACAGCTTGCACTTCCCAATTCAATATAGAAACAGGCGAGAGAAGTACAGAAATAAGCAAGATAATTGCAGAAAAAAAACAAGAGAGGTACAGAAAGAGTAAGAAATGTGCAGAAAGAGGCAAGAGAAGTATAGAAATAGGCAAGAGAAGTGCAGAAAGAGGGAAGAGAGGAGCAGAAAGAGGCAGTAGAGGTGAAGAAAGAGGTAAGTGAGGTGCAGAAAGAGGCAAGAGAAGTGCAGAAAGAGGCAAGAGAAATGCAGAAAGAGGCAAGAGAGGTGCAGAAAGAGGCAAGAAATGTGCAGAAAGAGGGAAGAGGGGTGCAGAAAGAGGCAAGAGTGGTACAGAAAGAAGCAAAAGAGGTACAGAAAGAAGCAAGAGAAGTGCAGAATGAAGCAACAGGGGTGCATAAAGAGGCAAGAGGAGTACAGAAAGAGGCAAGAGAAGTGCAGAAAGAAGCAACAGAGGTACAGAAAGAGGCAAAAGGGGTGCAGAAAGAGGGAACAGGGGTGCAGACAGAGGCAAGAGAGGTATAGAAAGAGGGAAGAGGGGTACAGAAAGAGGCTAGAGGGGTGCATACATTTGCAAGAGAGGTGCAGAAAGAAGCAAGAGCAGTCAGAAAGAACCAACAGAGGTGCAGAAAGAGGAAAGAGGGGTACAGAAAGAGGCAAGAGAAGTGCAGAAAGAGGCAACAGAGGTGGAGAAAGAGGTAAGAGAAGTGCAGAAAGAGACACGAAAGGTGCAGGAAGAGGGGTGCAGAAAGAGGCAAGAGAAGTGCAGAAAGAGGCAACAGAGGTGGAGAAAGAGGTAAGAGAACTGCAGAAAGAGGCAAGAGAGGTGCAGAAAGAGACACGAAAGGTGCAGAAAGAGGGAAGAGGGGTGCAGAAAGAGGCAAGAGGGGTACAGAAAAAAGCAAGAGAGGTGCATAAAGAAGCAAGAGAAGTGTAGAAAAAAAGCAACAGAGGTGTAGTAAGAGGCATGAAAGGTGCAGAAAGAGGCAAGAGAAGTGCAAAAAGAACCAACAGAGGTGCAGAAAGAGGCAAGGGAAGTGCAGAAAGAGGCAAGACAATTGTAGAAACAGGCAAGAGAGGTGCAGAAAGAGAGAACAAGGGTTCAGAAAGAGGCAAGAGAGGAAGAGAAAGAGGGAAGAGGGGTGCAGAAAGAGGCAAGAGGGGTGCAGAAAGAAGCAAGAGAGGTGCAGAAAGAAGCTAGAGAAGTGCAGAAAGAAGCAGCAGAAGTGCAGAAAGAGGCAAGAGGGGTGCAGAAAGAGGCAAGAGAAGTGCAGAAAGAAGCAACAGAGGTACGGGAAGAGACAACAGAAGTGGAGAAAAAGGCAAGAGAGGTGAACAAAGAGACAAGAGAGGTGCACAAAGAGACAAGAGATGTGCAGAAAGAGGGATGGCGAGTGCAGAAAGAGGCAACAGGGGGGTAGAAAAAAGCAAGGGAGGTACAGAAAGAAGCATGAGAAGTACAGAAAGAAGCAACAGGGGTGCAGAAAGAGGCAAGAGGGGTGCAGAAAGAGGCAAGAGAAGTGCACATAGAAGCAACAGAGGTGCATAAGGAGGTAAGAGAACTACAGAAAGAGGCAAGAAAATTGCACAATCAGGCAAACAAGGTGCAGAAATATGGAACAGGGGTGCAGACAGAGGCAAGAGATGTGCAGAAAGAGGGAAGAGGGGTGCAGAAAGAGGCAAGAGGGGTGCAGAACTTTGCAGGAGAGGTGCAGAAAGAAGCAAGAGGAGTGCAGAAAGAACCAACAGAGGTGCAGAAAGAGACAAGAGAAGTGCAGAAAGAAGCATCAGACGTGCAGAAAGAGGGGCGCAGAAAGAGGCAAGAGAAGTGCAGAAAGAAGGAACAGAGGTGCAGAAAGAGGCAAGAGGGGTACAAAAAGAGGCAAGAGAAGTGCAGAAAGAGGCAAGAAAAGTGCATAAAAAAGCAAGAGAGGTGCAGAAATAGGCAAGAGAGGTGCAGAATAGGGAACAGGGGTGCAGAAAGAGGCAAGAGAGGTGCAGAAACAGGGAAGAGGGGTACAGAAAGAGGCGAGAGGGGTGCAGAAAGAAGCAACAGAGGTGCAGAAAGAAGCAAGAGAAGTGATGAAAGAGACAAGAGAGTTGCAGAAACAGGCAAAAGAAGTGCATAAAGAGGCAATAGAAGTGCTGAAAGAAGCAACAGAGGTGCAGAAAGAAGCAAGAGAAGTGATGAAAGAGACAAGAGAGTTGCAGAAATAAACAAGAAAGGTGCAGAAAAAGCAAGAGAAGTGCAGAAAGAGGCAAGTGAGATGCAGAAAGAGGCCAGACAGGTGCAGAAAGAGGCAAGAGAGGTGCAGAAAGAGGCAAGTGAGGTACAGAAAGAGGCAAGAGGGTACAGAAAGAGGCAAGAGGGTACAGAAAGAGGCAAGAGAAGTGCAGAAAGAAGCAACAGAGGTGCAGAAAGAGGCAAGAGAGCTGCAGAAAGAAGCAAGAGAGGTTCAGAAAGAGGCAAGAGAGGTTCAGAAAGAGGCAAGAGAGGTACAGAAAGAAGGAAGAGGGGTGCAGAAAGAGGCAAGAGAGGTACAGAAAGAAGCAAGACAAATGCAGAAAGAAGGAAGAGTGGTGCAGAAAGAGGCAAGAGGGCAGCAGAAAGAGGCAAGAGAAGTGCAGAAGGAAGCAACAGAGGTGCAAAAAGAGGCAAGAGAAGTGCAGAAAGAGGCAAGAGAGGTGCAGAAAGAGGGAACAGGGGTTGTGCAGAAAGAGGCAAGAGATGTGCAGAAAGAGGGAAGAGGGGTGCAGAAAGAGGCAAGAGAGATGCAGAAAGAAGCAGGAGAGGTGCAGAAAGAGGCAAGAGAGGCGCAGAAAGAAGCAAGAGTGGTTTGCGCACCATTAGTACTAATTTAACACCCACATTTAGCAATAAATAACAGGTGACCATTCCAGCTTTGCAAAGGGCCTTCCACCATGCTGTAACACTTATCGCTGCATTTTTGGTAACATTTGAGCCGTTTCAGCTAGAAACAAGTTTTTTTTGTACAAATCTGCAGATTATGCAGCAGATGATGGATTATGTGGCAAATGCGGAAAATTTATAATTATGTGAAAATCGGTGCAGCCGAACAGCCGCATAATTCCAGTGGCCCTGTTCATACCTCTGACTAGTTCTAGAAGTGCTCCTCAGTGGTTCCTTCTTTTTTTTGTCTCATTGAGTTTATAGTTTAGCTTCTATGGAAACGAGGAAGACTAAACCTGAGGTTACCACTCCACAACACAGACTACCATACCACATAATTACTCTCCATAACACATAATCCCACTCTACATAATTCCTATACACTAAAAACCACATACTTTCTATCCACATAATTTCACTGCACAGCATACCACATAATTCCACTACACACAACGTACATCCACTCCACTCCAAAAAACATTAGTAAAAAACGTTTACATTTACAACGCCAATAGCTCTAACTCTCGCAAATGTGAAACCTATTACAATGCAAATGCTTCTTTAACTAGCAGTCGCGTTTGCAGAGTGGTGGAGAAAGGGGGCTGGGCCTCCGACCGGCGCTCAGGAATTCCGCTGCCTAGGACTTACAGGAGGTACCAGGAGAGCTTCTTGGCCCCCAAGGTCCCTGAGGAGTAAAGTTAACTTATCCCCCAACCAGTAGTGTGCCAGGAGGCACGTTTGCAGGGTGGTGGAGAAAGGTGGGCGTGGCCTCCGAAGACCTCTTAGCAATCCCACTGTGTGGGACTTACTGGAGGTAACAGGAGGGGTAGGTGGCCCCCAAGGACGTCTTTGGGGGCCAACTACCCCCCTACTATTACCTCCAGTAAGTTCCACACAGCAGGATTGCTAAATCCCCTTCGCTGCTGGGGGTCCTTAGTGGCCAACAAGCCTACCTGTTACCTCCAGTAAGCCCCACACAGTGGGATTGCTGAGAGGTGGACACAGGCCATGCCCCCTTTCTCCACCACTCTGCAGACACGCCACCTGGCGCGCTCTTGGTTGGGGGATGAAGTCCACTTGCCTCCTGAGGGTCCATGGGGGCCAACTAGCCCTCCTGTTACCTCTAGTAAGCCCCACACAGCTGAATTGCTGAGAGTGGTCAGAGGCCATGCCCCCTTTTTATACCACTCTGCAAACACGCCTCCTGCCGCACTGCTGCTTGCTCAATGAAGTCCACTTCAGTCCTGAGGTCTTCAGGACACAAGGGGACCTCATTGCCCCACCAGCAGTCTGCCAAGAGGCGCGTTTGCAGAGTGGTGTAAAAAGGGGCATGGCCTCCTACCACCTCTCAGCAATCCCAATGTGTGGGGCTTACTGGAGGTACCTGGTGGGCTAGTTGGCCCCTAAGGACCCTCACCAGTGCTGGGGACTTCATCCCACAACCCAGAACGCACCAGGAAGTGCGTTTGCAGAGTGGTGCAGGGAGGGGGGCCTCCAGCGAGTAGCCGGTTTATTTTTTATTTTTTTATTTTAAGAGAGGGGGCTGTGTGGCCCCCCTTCCCTTGAACCTTTTGGGCCCCGGGGACCCCATCCCCCAGGGCCTGAGCCATTAAAAATATATATATATATATATAATAATATGGCTGAACAACTCTGGTGTAATTAAATGAAAATTTGCACAGAATCTGGGTCCACTCTCGTTTTTAGTACCTGAGGAGTCGTGGAGAACGAGGCATCCGTATATAATTATATATATATATATATATATATTATCTACTGGCGGTCGCCAGTAGATAGTTATAGTTAGGACCTATTATCCATAGGAAATTCGTAACATTCTATTCCCAATAACTTTAGGCGTCGTTTGACGAATCATCGTGAAATTTTCAAAACTAGTGGGGCGCTCCGGTCCGCTCCTGTCTTGAAAGTTTCGGGGTGATTCATCAAGCGAGGGCCGAGAAAAAGGGGGTCCCAAAACGTGTTTTCTCCATGTTAATTCCCATAGGAAATTTTAGACACGGCTACAGCCCGAACTGCTGAACGGAATTACACCAAATTTTGCAAAAGGTAGCGCTTGGTTCAGAAAGCGACCTTTTTTAAATGGTGTAAATCCGTTCAGTAGTTGCAGAGAAATTCAAAAAATAAGAGTGAAAAATCAATTTCCCATAGGAAACTTTATGCAAGGCTACAGCCAAAACTGCTGAACGGAATTACACCAAATTTGGCAAAAGGTAGTGCTTGGTTCAGAAAGCACCCTTTTTAAAAATGGTGTAAGTCCGTTCAGTAGTTGCTGAGAAAATCCAAAATAAAAGTTTCGATATCTATGGCCGCGGTGGATCCGCGCACCCTCCCGATCACGAGCTGCATGCTAATTGGCTGTAAACACTCCAAACCAGGAAGTGTTGGCAGCCATCTTGTTCCTCGGTAGAACCGAGAAACAAGAAAGCAGTAAAACAACTGCGCAAAACGCAAAAAGGGGGCAGGGTAGAAACACCCTGACCCCCTAGGCCTGTTCAGAGGGTCCTACAAGGACCCCCAGAGCCAAAAAAAATATATATATTTTTTTTACATCAGCAAAAAACGCGATGGGTGCGCGGATCCTGCCGATAAAAAAAACGAAGCGCGGGCTCCCGCGCTCGTGAGCACTGGCCCCCGGGTGGGCCAAGTCCCGGGGGCATGCGGGGGTTTATTAATAATTACATGGGGGGCCTCTAAGGCCCCCCCAAGCCCCGGGGACCGCCACCCCCCGGGGCTTCTTTTATTTAAATTTAAATTAGTTGTGTGGGGGATCCAGCCCCACACGCCCGGGACCACCACCTCCCGGGGCTTTCAACATATTGGGAGGGGCCGCGCGGCCCTCTCCTGGAGCCCTTGATGGCCCTGGGGACCACCACCCCCAGGGCCGGCACCTGCAGTGTCCCGGGGTGCCTAGCCCCGGGACACTGTAGTTTGCTATGGCAGGGTGGAGCCTCGCGGCTCCCGTCCTGTCATAGCAAACTGCTTTGAATTTTGTAGAGAGAGCAGGAAACCTGCTCTCTCTTCCAAAATTCAAAGCAAATTGCTTTTCCACACGGGAGCTGCATCTTAGCAGCTCCCCATGTGGAAAGCAATGCCGGCTCCCGAGGGACGCGGGGAGCCGGCGGGACAGTGGGGGTATTGAGGACCCCCCACGGTCCTCAACGGAGAGGGCCAGCCCCGGGGATGGGGTCCCCGGGGAAAGTAGTGGCCCGGGAGGGGGGCCACGCAGCCCCCCTCCCCCCAAATTTTTTTTTTAAAAAGGGCAAGGCCGGCTCCGGGGGATGGGGTCCCCGGGGCCTTAAATGGCCTGAGGAGGGGGGCCACGCAGCCCCTCTCCAAATATAAAAAAAAAAAAAAAAGAGGGCATGCTCCGGGGGATGGGGTCCCCGGGGCCAATAGAGGCCCAGGGAAGGGGGGCCACGCGGCCCCTTCCCGTTTAAAAAAAAAAAAAAGAAAATGCTCAGGCCCCGGGGGATTGGGTCCCCGGGGCCAAAAGTGGCCGAGGGAAGGGGGGCCACGCAGCCCCCCTCCCATACAAAAAAAAAGTTTAAAAAACGGCATAGTGCCGGAGGCCCCGCCCCCTCGCTGCAGCAGTCTGCAAACGTCTCCCTGGCGCGTTTGCAGATGGGAACGAACTCCCCTTGAATACTGGGGGTGCCTGAGGCCAACTAGCCCACCAGGAACCTCCAGTATGCGCCAGGAGCTGCGTTGCTGAGAGGTGTACAGAGGCCACGCCCCTTTTACACCTCTCTGCAACGCAGCTCTGTGGCACTTATGGAGGTACATGGTGGGCTACTTGGACTCCAGGGACCCTCAGGATTCAAGGGGAGTTAATCCCCCAACTTAAAATGCGCCACGGGGCGCGTTTGCACAGTGGTGAAGGGAGGGGGCGGGGCTTCAGGTGGCATGTGTGCAAACAGGCCCCGTGGCGTGTTTTAAGTTCAGGAATTAATTCCTCTTCAATCCTGAGGGTCCCTGGGGGCCAACTACCCCACCAGGTACCTCCAGTAAGCGGCACGGAGCTGCATTGCAGAGTGTTGTAAAAAGGGGCGTGGCCTCTGAACACCTCTCTGCAACGCAGCTCTCTGGCGCATACTGGAGGTATCTGGTAGGCTAGTTGGCCCCTAGGGACCCTCGGGATTGAGGAGGAATTAATTCTCCAACTTAAAACGCGCCACAGGGCGTGTTTGCAGACATGTCACCTCAGGCCCCACCCCCTTCCTTCACCATTGTGCAAATATTCCTCTAAAATCAGCCGAACTACGAATTCCGATTTACTCACCTGTTATCAGGAGAGACCTCAGTGCTGCATCTTTGAGCCCAGTACTGATCCTGAAAAGTAATTTTAACCGTACTTACCAGTAACTTGAATTTCCTTCCATAGGATATCATTGCCTGCTTTTTGCTGAAAAAGTTTCTGTCGATTTTTGAAACATACAAATATTCCTCTAAAATCAGCAGAACTATGAATTCCGATTTACTCACCTGTTATCAGGAGAGACCTCAGTGCTGCATCTTTGAGCCCAGTACAGATCTTGAAAAGTAATTCTAACCGTACTTACCAGTAACTTGAATTTCCTTCCATAGGCTAACATTGACTGGTTTCACTTGGAAATTCTTCTAAGTGTGGAGTTTTGGAACTTTATAATATTCCTCTAAAATCAGCCGAACTACGAATTCCGATTTACTCACCTGTTATCAGGAGAGAACCCAGTGCTGCATCTTTTAGCCCAGCACTGACCCTGAAAAGTAATTCTAACCGTACTTACCAGTAACTTGTATTTCCTTCCATAGGAATCCATTGTCTGGTTTTCAGCAGAAAAGTTTCAAAGTGTCGATTTTCACAAACTACAAATATTCCTTAAAAATCGCCTGTATGACTTAAACGCATTCTTTCAACTGTTTACAGGAGATGCACCAGTGCTGGATCCAGGATCCACCACTGAGTAAGAAAAAGTAACGATAACACTACTTACCTGCTAAGTGAATTTCCTCCCATAGGATAACATTGGTGATTCTATGTGAAAAAGTTTCTAAGTGTCAACTTTTAAAACACAATAATATTCCTTAAAAATCACTACTGTAACCAAAACGCTTTTACTCAACTGTTTACAGGAGATGTCCCAGGACTGAATCTAGGATCCAGTCCTGTGGTTAGAAAAGTAATCCATAAAGTAACTAATTGCATTTAACTAGAAATTCACATTGAGCTCAATGTTGCATTGTGTTTGAAATTGTGTTGCCCATTGCAACAACTGTAACTACTGTACTTAAAAGTCTATTGCCTATTTGCAAAGTATTTAAACTAAAGTAATTCATTCTGAGAAAGTATATTTTGTAATGTAATGTATAATGTAATTACAATGTAATTTAAAAAATACAATATCTAAAAATAAATAGTTTAAAAAAATGTAGTAAATCAGTATAAAAAAATAAATATAACAATTAATACATTAAAAAATTGTCATTTACAAAACCTTTGAAATTCACTGAAAAAAACAATAGGTTTCAGACATGTTATAGTTAGGAATTAGCATTTAAAAACCTTTGAAATTCACTGAAAAAACCATAGGTTTTAGGGACAGTTATAGTTAGTTGGACATTGCACTCGTACAAAACCCGTGAAATTCCCCGTTATAGTTAGTTCAGCTAACTATAACTCGCGCCCCCGCAATGCACTGCTGATGACGTCACATATTACATCACTCATGACATGGTTAGTGACATCACTGATGACATCACTGATGACATCTCAAATGACATCACTGATGACATCATCCAGTGACTGTGTGTTTCTGTAAAGTTTAAATATGTTTAATATATATAGGCAAAGGCGTATTGGAGAATGAGTGGGTGTATATGTGTCTGAATGGATGATTGAGTAGGTGCGTGGCTGACTACAAGTGAGGGATTAAACGTATCTTACTGAATGCATGGGTTAGTGACTAATCTGTGTGAATGTCTGTATCCGTCTGTCTGTTGGTGTGTAAGTGGATGCATGGATTTGCGAATAGCTACATGAGTGTCTATATGGGTTATTGATTGGTTCTCTGAGTATCTGTATGGGTGCCTGAGTGTTTGTGTGGGTGGGGTGTGTGTGACTCTGTACATAGATGTGTGAGTGGGTGATTCACTGGGTGCATGATTTGAAGAGTGCATCTGTGATGGACTGCTTGGGTGGGTGAGTGTGTGTATGGGTGTGTTAGTGAGTGAATGTATATCTCAGTGGTACATGTGCGAGTAACTACATATGTAAAAGGCAGTATATATGTGTGTTAGAGTATTTAAAAGGCTATAAGTGAGAGTGTGTGATTGTGAGAGTGGCTGTATGGATGCGTGTGTGCTTGTATCAGTTATTGTATAAGAGCAGAAGAATGTGCTAGTATTTGTATGAGTAAGTGAGCTGGTGTGTGTATAACTGTATAGGTGAGTAAATGGGTGTGTGATTAATTTTTTGCATGACTGACTAGGTGTGTGAGTACCTCTATGGATGAGTGGCGGTGTGTGAGTGTTTATATAGGTGTATGAGTGCATATGATAGTCCTGTACTGAGTGACTGTAAGTATGAGTGACTGGACGGGTGAGTGAGTAGATGTGTGTGTGTAGACCTAAGAATCAGTGAGTGGGTAGGTAGTTATTGGTATTGGAGTGTATATGGTTTTGCGAATGGCAGTCTGTAATTTAGAGTGGGTGTATCAAAAGTTATATTAGGGTGTGAGAAGATGCATCAAATTATCACATGGATGATGTCATCAGTGATGTCATCAGTGATGTCATTTGAGATGTCATCAGTGATGTCATCAGTGATGTCAATGACCATGTCATGAGTGATGTAATATGTGACGTCATCAGCAGTGCATTGCAGGGCGTGAGTTATAGTTAGCTGAACTAACTATAACGGGGGAATTTCACGGGTTTTGTACGAGTGCAATGTCCAACTAACTATAACTGTCCCTAAAACCTATGGTTTTTTCAGTGAATTTGTAAGGTTTTTTCAAATGCTAATTTCTAACTATAACGTGCCTGAAACCTATGGTTTTTTCAGTGAACATATATATATATCACACACAAGAAAGAAGAATGTCCGCACTCTCGGGATATAAGCAGTGAGAAGTTTTAATTACATTCGTCTTTCTTGTGTGTGATACATTGACGGCTTGCTCCACCGTCATTCCGCGCCACTTGCATCAGGCCGTTGATCCCAGTAGGAGCGCTGTCAAGTGTGGAATATTATCTACTGGCGGTCGCCAGTAGATAGTTATAGTTAGGACCTATTTTCCATAGGAAATTCGCAACATTCTATTTCCAATAACTTTGGCGCCGGTAGACGAATCTTCGCGAAATTTTCAAAACTCGTGGGGCGCTCCGGTCCACTCTTATCCTGAAAGTTTCGGGTTGATTCGGCAAGCAGGGGCTGAGAAAAAAGGGGGGTCCCAAAACGTGTTTTCCCCATGCAATTTTCCATAGGAAACTTTAGACACGGCTACAGCCCGAACTGCTGAACGGAATTACACCAAATTTGGCAAAGAGGTAGTTCTTGGTTCAGAAAGAACCCTTTTTGTTAAATGGTGTAAATCCGTTCAGTAGTTGCTGAGAAAATCAAAAGTAAAAACACATATATATCTATGGCCGCGGAGGATCCGCGCACCCTCCCGATCACGAGCTGTATGCTAATTGGCTGTCAACATTCCAAACCAGGAAGTGTTGGCAGCCATCTTGTGCCTCGGTAGAACCGAGGCACAAGAAATCTGAGAAACAAGTGCGCAAAACGCAAAAAGGGGGCAGGGTAGAAACACCCTGACCCCCTAGGCCTGCTTAGGGGGTCCCACAAGGACCCCCAGGGCCAAAAAAAGCATTTTTTTAAAAAAAATCGGCGAGATTCGCGCACCCAGCGCGAATTTTGGCCGGAAAAAAAAAAAAAAAAAAGGCCCCAGGTGGGCCAAGTCCCGGGGGCACTGAAAAAATGTGTTGGGGGGCCCCAATCCCCCCCGCAACCCCGGGGACCGCCACCCCCCGGGGCTAATTTTTAAATGTGTGGGAGGCCTCCAAGGCCCCCCCAAGCCCCGGGGACCGCCACCCCCGGGGCTTTCATTAATTATTTGCGGGGGCACACGGGCCCCCACACGCCCCGGGGACCGCCACCTCCCCGGTGCACTAAAAATGTAAATTTGGGGGTCTGTTACGGACCCCGAGCCCCGAGGACCACCACCTCCCCGGGGCTGTGCACACGATGGGAGGGGCCGCGCGGCCCCCTCCTGGAGCCTGTGATGGCCCTCGGGACCGCCACCCCCAGGGCCGGCTCCTGCAGTGTCCCGGGTGCCCACCCTCGGGACACTGCTGTTTGCAATGACAGGGCGGGAGCCTCGCGGCTCCCGCCCTGTCATTGCAAACTGCTTTGCTTCATTGAAGCGAGAGCAGGAAACCTGCTCTCGCTTCAATGAAGCAAAGTAGATTGCTTTTCCACATGGGGAGCTGCATGTTAGCAGCTCCCCATGTGGAAAGCAATGCCGGCTCCCGCAGGACGCGGGGAGCCGGGCGGGACCGTGGGGGCATTGGGGACCCCAGGGTCCCTAACGAGAGGCCAGGCCCCGGGGGATGGGGTGCCCGGGGCTGGAAGTGGCCCGGGAGGGGGGCCACGTGGCCCCCTTCCCCCAAAAATAAATAGAAAAATTAAATTAAAATAAAGGCCGGCCCCGGGGGATTGGGTCCCCGGGGCCAATAGAGGCCTCAGGAGGGGGGCCACGCAGCCCCCCTCCTTTACAAATAATAAAAATAGGTGGCCATGCCCCGGGGGATGGGGTCCCCGGGGCCGGAATTGGCCACGGGAGGGGGCCCATGCGGCCCCTTCCCGTTCACATTTTTGTTTTTTTGTTAAAAAGGGGTCAGGCTCTGGGGGATGGGGTCCCCAGGGCCCAAGAAGGAAAGAAGGGGGCCACACAGCCCCCTTCTAAAAAAAACTTTAAAAACGCAATCGTGCCTGAGGTCCCGCCCCCTCCTTCACCACTCTGCAAACGCGCCCTGTGGCGCGTTTTAAATTGGTGAATTAATTCCCCTTCAATACTGGGGGTCCCTGGGGGCCAACTAGCCCACCAGGTACCTCCAGTAAGCGCCACAGGGCTGTGTTGCAGAGAGGTGTAAAAAGGGGCGTGGCCTCGGACCACCTCTCTGCAAAGCAGGCCTGTGGCACTTACTGGAAGTACCTGGTGGGCTAGTTGGGCCCCAGGGACCCTCAGGATTCAAGGTGACCAAATCCCCCAAATTAAAACACGCCACGGGGCGCGTTTGCACAGTGGTGAAGGGAGGGGGCGGGGCCTGAGGTGACATGTGTGCAAACACGCCCTGTGGCGTGTTTTAAGTTGGGGGATTAAGTCCCTTGAATCCTGAGGTTCCATGGGGTCCAACTAGCCCTCCAGGTACCTCCAGTAAGCGCCACAGAGCTGCATTGCAGAGAGGTGTAAAAAGGGGCGTGGCCTCGGACCACCTCGCTGCAACACAGGCCTGTGGTGCTTACTGGAAGTACCTGGTGGGCTAGTTGGGCCCCAGGGACCCTCAGGATTCAAGGTGACCTAATCCCCCAACTTAAAACGCACCACGGGGCGCGTTTGCACAGTGGTGAAGGGAGGGCGGGGCCTCAGGTGACATGTGCGCAAACACGCCCTGTGGTGCGTTTTAAGTTGGGAATTAATTCCCTTGAATCCTGAGGGACCCTGAGGCCAACTAGCCCACCAGGTACTCTTCAGTAAGCACAACAGAGTTGCGTTGCAGAGAGGTGAAAAAGGTGCGTGGCCTCGAACGCCTCTCTGCAACTCAGCTCTGTGGTGCTAACTGTAGGTACCTGGTGGGCTAGTTGGGCCCCAGGGACCCTCAGGATTCAAGGGGACTTAATCCCGCAACTTAAAACACGCCACGGGGTGCGTTTGCACACATGTCACCTCAGGCCCCCCCTCCCTTCACCACTGTGCAAACGCGCCCCGTAGCGCGTTTTAAGAGGTAGTTTTAATCCCCCTGCCCTATTATGTACTAGGGACTTACATAGGAGGTCATGCAAATCACAGGGGTACCCCAACGCATAGTGTTCCCTAGTGTATGTAGGTGTTTTCACTGTATTCTAAGTGTCTTTTAGCATAGCACTGGCTCTGGTTAGTCAGAGTCAGTTACCACCAGTACCCGTCTGAAAAAGTTCTGGGCACAGGATGATTTTGCAACAAGGCCTCTTTCTGCTCCTCTGTTGGTTCTTTCTGCACATCTTTTGCTTCTTCCTGCACTTTTCTTCATCTTTGTGGACTTCTGTTGCTTCTTTCTGCATTTCTTTTGCTTCTTTCAGTACTTTTTTTCTTCTTTCTTCACATGTCCTACCTCTGTAGGCATAGTTAGAAACTAGCATTTAAAAAACCTTTGAATTCACTTAAAAACCATAGGTTTCAGGCACGTTATAGTTAGAAATTAGCATTTAAAAACCTTTGAAATTCACTGAAAAAACCATAGGTTTCAGGCGCGTTATAGTTAGAAATTAGCATTTGAAAAACCTTTGAAATTCACTGAAAAAACCATAGGTTTTAGGGATAGTTATAGTTAGTTGGACATTTCACTCGTACAAAACCAGAGAAATTCCCCCGTTATAGTTAGTTCAGCTAACTATAACTCGCACCCCCGCAATGCACTGCTGATGACGTCACATATTACATCACTCATGACATGGTCAGTGACATCACTGATGACATCACTGATGACATCTCAAATGACATCACTGATGACATCACTGATGACATCATCCAGTGACTGTGTGTTTCTGTAAAGTTTAAATATGTTTAATATATATAGGGAAAGGCGTATTGAAGAATGAGTGGGTGTATAAGTGTCTGAATGGAGGATTTAGTAGGTGCGTGACTGACTCTATAAGTGAGACATTAAACGTATCTTACTGAATGCATGGGTTAGTGACTAAACTGTGTGAATGTCTGTATCTGTCTGTCTGTTGTTGTATAAGCGGCTGCATGGGTTTGCGAATAGCTACATGAGTCTCTATATGAGTTATTGATTGGTTGTCTGAGTATCTGTATGGGTGCCTGAGTGTTTGTGTGTGTGGGGTGTGTGTGACTCTGTGCATAGATGTGTGAGTGGGTGATTCATTGGGTGCATGGTTTCAAGAGTGCATCTGTGATGGACTGTATGGGTGGGTGAGTGTGTGTATGGGTGTGTTAGTGAATGAATGTATATCTAAGTGGTACATGTGTGAGTAACTACATATGTGAAAGGCAGTATATATGTGTGTTAGAGTATTTAAATAGCTATAAGTGAGAGTGTGTGATTGTGAGAGTGGCTGTATGGATGTGTGTGCTTGTATCAGTGATTGTATAAGAGCGTAAGAATGTGCTAGTATTTGTATGAGTAAGTGAGCTGGTGTGTGTATAACTGTATAGGTGAGTAAATGGGAGTATGATTAATTATTTGCATGACTGACTAGGTGTGTGAGTACCTCTATGGATGAGTGGCGGTGTGTGAGTGTCTATATAGGTGTATGAGTGCATATGATAGTCCTGTACTGAGTGACCGTAAGTATGAGTGACTGTACGGGTGAGTGAGTGGATGTGTGTGTATACCTAAGAATCAGTGGAGTGGGTATGTAGTTATTGGTGTTGGAGTGTCTATGGTTTTGAGAATGGCAGTCTGTAATTTAGAGTGGGTGTATCAAAGGTTATATTAGGGTGTGAGAAGATGCATGAAATTATCACATGGATGATGTCATCAGTGATGTCATTTGAGATGTCATCAGTGATGTCATCAGTGATGTCACTGACCATGTCATGAGTGATGTAATATGTGACGTCATCAGCAGTGCATTGCGGGGGCGCGAGTTATAGTTAGCTGAACTAACTATAACGGGGGAATTTCTCTTGTTTTGTACGAGTGAAATGTCCAACTAACTATAACTTTCCCTAAAACCTATGGTTTTTTCAGTGAATTTCTAAGGTTTTTTAAATGCTAATTTCTAACTATAACGTGCCTGAAACCTATGGTTTTTTCAGTCAATATATTTATATATATATATATATATATATATATATATTATCTACTGGCGGTCGCCAGTAGATAGTTATAGTTACAACCTATTATCCATAGGAAATCCGCGACATTCTATTTGAAATAACTCTCTTGCCGGTTGACGTATCTTCGCAAAATTTTCAAACTTTGTGGCCCGCTCCGGTCCGCTCCTACCCTGAAAGTCTCGGGGATTCGTCAAGCGGGGGCCGAGAAAAAGGGGGTCCCAAAACGCGTTTTCCCCATGCAATTTTCCATAGGAAACTTTAGACACGGCTACAGCCCGAACTGCTGAACGGAATTACACCAAATTTGGCAAAGAGGTAGTTCTTGGTTCAGAAAGAACCCTTTTTGTTAAATGGTGTAAATCCGTTCAGTAGTTGCTGAGAAAATCAAAAGAAAAAAGATAGGTATATCTAGGGCCGCGGATCCTCCCGAGCACGAGCTTTATGTTAATTGGCTGTCAACACTCCAAATCAGGAAGTGTTGGCAGCCATTTTATCCCTCGGTAGAACCGAGGGACAGAAACAAGTGCGCAAAGCGCACAAAGGGAGCAGGGTAGAAACACCCTGACCCCCTAGGTCTGCTCAGGGGTCCCACAAGGACCCCCTGGGCAAAAAATTTTTTTTTTTTTTTAAATCGGCAGGATGCGCTCAGGGAGCGCGAACCCTGCCGAAAAAATCGAAGCGCTGGTCTCCGCGCTTCGATGTTAGTTGGACCTCGGGTGGGCCAAGTCCCGGGGGCATGCTGGGGGGGTTAATTTTATGTGTGGGGGCCTCTAAGGGCCCCCAAGCCCGAGGACCACCACCCCCGGGGCTTTATGGATAATGGTGCGGGAGGGCTCTGAGGCCCTCCCGCAGCCCGGGACCACCACCTCCCGGGGCTTCTTTTTATATTTAAAAACCTGTGTGGGGGCTCCAGCCCCACACGCCCCGGGACCACCACCTCCCCGGGGCACTAAGAAAAATGAAAATGGGGGTCCGTTTTGGACCCCCAAGCCCCGGGGACCACCACCTCCCGGGGCTTTCTCGATGTAGGGAGGGGGCCGCGCGGCCCCCTCCTGGAGCCCTTGATGGCCCTGGGGACCGCCACCCCCAGGGCCGGCTCCTGCAGTGTCCCGGGGTGCCTACCCCGGGACACTGCTGTTTGCAATGACAGGACGGGAGCCTCGCGGCTCCCGTCCTGTCATTGCAAACTTGCTTTGGATATTGGAAGAGAGAGCAGGAAACCTGCTCTCTCTTCCAATATCCAAAGCCGACAGCTTTCCACATGGGGAGCAGCATGTTAGCTGCTCCCCATGTGTAAGCAATGCCGGCTCCCGTAGGACACGGGGAGCCGGCGGGACTGTGGGGGTTTGGGGACCCCCACAGTCCCCAACGAGAGCCAGGCCCCGGGGGATGGGGTCCCCGGGGCCTAAAAATAGGAAAAAGGAAGGGGGCCACACGGCTCCCTTCAGGGAAAAAACAAAAACAAAAAAACGATCGGGCCCGCAGGCTCCGCCCCTTCCTTCACCACTCTGCAAACGCGCCCCCTGGCGCGTTTGCAGAGGGGAACGATTCCCCTTGAATACTGGGGGTCCCTGGGGGCCAACTAGCCCACCAGGAACCTCCAGTATGCACTCAGGGAGCTGCCTTGCAGAGAGGTGTACAGAGGCCACGCCCCTTTTACACCTCTCTGCAACGCAGCTCTGTGGTGTTTTTGGAGGAACATGGTGGGCTAGTTGGACTCCAGGGACCCTCAGGATTCAAGGGGAGTTAATCCCCGACTTAAAACGCGCCACGGGGCGCGTTTGCACAGTGGTGAAGGGAGGGGGCGGGGCTTCAGGTGACATGTGTGCAAACAGGCCCCGTGGCGCGTTTTAAGATGGGGAATTAAATCCTCTTCAATCCTGAGGGTCCCTGGGGGCCAACTAGCCCAACAGGTACGTCCAGAAAGCGCCACAGAGCTGCGTTGCAGAGAGGTGTAAAAGGGGTGTGGCCTCTGTACATGTCTCTGCAACGCAGCCTCTGGCGCATACTGGAGGTTCCTGGTGGGCTAGTTGGCCCGTAGGGACCCTCATGATTCAAGGGGACTTAATCCCCCAACTTAAAACGCGCCACGGGGCGCGTTTGCACAGATACCACCTCAGGCCCCGCCCCTCCCTTCACCATTGTGCAAATATTCCTCTAAAATCAGCCGAAATACGAATTCCGATTTACTCACCTGTTATCAGGAGAGACCTCAGTGCTGCATCTTTCAGCCCAGTACTGATCCTCAAAAGTAATTTTAACCGTACTTACCGGTAACTTGAATTTCCTTCATAGGCTAACATTGACTGGTTTCACTTGGAAATTCTTCTAAGTGTGGAGTTTTGGAACTTTAAAATATTCCTCTAAAATCAGCCGAAATACGAATTCCGATTTACTCACCTGTTATCAGGAGAAACCTCAGTGCTGCATCTTTGAGCCCAGTTCTGAACCTCAAAAGTAATTTTAACCGTACTTACCAGTAACTTGAATTTCCTTCCATAGGATATCATTGCCTGCTTTTTGCTGAAAAAGTTTCTAAGTGTTGATTTTTGAAACATACAAATATTCCTCTAAAATCAGCCGAAATCCGAATTCCGATTTACTCACCTGTTATCAGGAGAGACCTCAGTGCTGCATCTTTCAGCCCAGTACTGATCCTCAAAAGTAATTTTAACCGTACTTACCGGTAACTTGAATTTCCTTCATAGGCTAACATTGACTAGTTTCACTTGGAAATTCTTCTAAGTGTGGAGTTTTGGAACTTTAAAATATTCCTCTAAAATCAGCCGAAATACGAATTCCGATTTACTCACCTGTTATCAGGAGAGACCTCAGTGCTGCATCTTTCAGCCCAGTACTGGTCCTGAAAAGTAATTTTAACCGTACTTACCGGTAACTTGAATTTCCTTCATAGGCTAACATTGACTGGTTTCACTTGGAAATTCTTCTAAGTGTGGAGTTTTGGAACTTTAAAATATTCCTCTAAAATCAGCCGAAATACGAATTCCGATTTACTCACCTGTTATCAGGAGAGACCTCAGTGCTGCATCTTTCAGCCCAGTACTGATCCTCAAAAGTAATTTTAACCGTACTTACCGGTAACTTGAATTTCCTTCATAGGCTAACATTGACTGGTTTCACTTGGAAATTCTTCTAAGTGTGGAGTTTTGGAACTTTAAAATATTCCTCTAAAATCAGCCGAAATACGAATTCCGATTTACTCACCTGTTATCAGGAGAGAACCCAGTGCTGCATCTTTAGCCCAGTACTGATCCTCAAAAGTAATTTTAACCGTACTTACCAGTAACTTGAATTTCCTTCCATAGGATATCATTGCCTGCTTTTTGCTGAAAAAGTTTCTAAGTGTTGATTTTTGAAACATACAAATATTCCTCTAAAATCAGCCGAAATCCGAATTCTGATTTACTCACCTGTTATCAGGAGAGACCTCAGTGCTGCATCTTTCAGCCCAGTACTGGTCCTGAAAAGTAATTTTAACCGTACTTACCAGTAACTTGAATTTCCTTCCATAGGCTAACATTGACTGGTTTCACTTGGAAATTCTTCTAAGTGTGGAGTTTTGGAACTTTAAAATAGTCCTCTAAAATCAGCCGAAATACGAATTCCGATTTACTCACTTGTTATCAGGAGAGACCTCAGTGCTGCATCTTTCAGCCCAGTACTGATCCTCAAAAGTAATTTTAACCGTACTTACCAGTAACTTGAATTTCCTTCCATAGGAATCCATTGTCTGGTTTTCAGCAGAAAAGTTTCAAAGTGTCGATTTTCACAAACTACAAATATTCCTAAAAATCGCCTGTATGACTTAAACGCATTCTTTCAACTGTTTACAGGAGATGCACCAGTGCTGGATCCAGGATCCAACACTGAGTAAGAAAAAGTAACGATAACAGTTTTTAACTTCTAAGTGAATTTCCTTCCATAGGATAACATTGGTGATTCTATGAGAAAAAGTTTCTAAGTGTGAACTTTTAAAGTACAATAATATTCCTTAAAAATCACGACTGTAACCAAAACGCTTTTACTCAACTGTTTACAGGAGATGTCCCAGGACTGAATCTAGGATCCAGTAATGTGGTTAGAAAAGTAATCCATAAAGTAACTAATTGCATTTAACTAGAAATTCACATTGAGCTGAATGTTGCATTGTGTTTGAAAATGTGTTGCCCATTGCAACAACTGTAACTACTGTACTTAAAAGTCTATTGCCTATGTACAAAGTAATTAAACTAAAGTAATTCATTCTGAGAAAGTATTTTTTGTAATGTAATGTATAATGTAATTACAATGAAATTTAAAAAATAAAATATGTAAAAAAAAATTGTTTCTAAAAAATTTGGAAATCAATATGAAAAAAATGTATATAACAATTAATACATTTAAAAATTGTCATTTACAAAACCTTTGAAATTCACTGAAAAAACTGTAGGTTTCAGACATGTTATAGTTACAAATTAGCATTTAAAAACCTTTGAAATTCACTGAAAAAACCATAGGTTTCAGGGACGTTATAGTTACAAATTAGCATTTAAAAAACCTTTGAAATTCACTGAAAAAACCATAGGTTTTAGGGACAGTTATAGTTAGTTGGACATTGCACTCGTACAAAACCCGTGAAATTCCCCGTTATAGTTAGTCCAGCTAACTATAACTCGCGCCCGCAATGCACTGCTGATGACGTCACATATTACATCACTCATGACATGGTCAGTGACATCACTGATGACATCACTGATGACATCTCAAATGACATCACTGATGACATCATCCACGTGATAATCTGATGCACCTCCTCA
Organism: Calotriton arnoldi; assembly: GCA_963921515.1. Lineage (NCBI taxonomy): Eukaryota > Metazoa > Chordata > Amphibia > Caudata > Salamandridae > Calotriton > Calotriton arnoldi. Next base: position 112,217 of record CAWUFW010018131.1, on the reverse strand, counting down.
CACTCTAATATAACCTTTGATACACCCACTCTAAATTACAGACTGCCATTCGCAAAACCATAGACACTCCAACACCAATAACTACATACCCACTCACTGATTCTTAGGTCTACGCACACATCCACTCACTCACCCGTACAGTCACTCATACTTACGGTCACTCAGTACAGGACTATCATATGCACTCATACTCCTATATAGACACTCAAACACCGCCACTCATCCATAGAGGTACTCACACACCTAGTCAGTCATGCAAATAATTAAACACACTACCATTTACTCACCTATACAGTTATACACACACCAGCTCACTTACTCATACAAATAGTAGCACATTCTTACGCTCTTATACAATCACTGATACAAGCACACACTCATCCATACAGCCACTATCACAATCACTCACTCTCGCTTATAGCTATTTATATACTCCAACACACATATATACTGCCTTTCACATATGTAGTTACTCACACATGTACCACTGGGACATACATTCACTCACTAACACACTCTTACACACACTTACCCACCCATACAGTCTATCACAGTTGCACTCTTGAAACCATCCACCCAGTGAATCACCCACTCACACATCTATGCACAGAGTTGCACACACCCTCCCACACAAACACTCAGGCACCCATACAGATACTCAGACAAGCATTCAATAACTCATATAGACACTCATGTAGCTATTCACAAACACATGCAGCCACTTACACAGCAACAGACAGACGGATACAGACATTCACCCAGTTTAGTCACTAACCCATGCATTCAGTAAGATACGTTAAATCACTCACTTATAGAGTCAGTCACGCACCTACTAAATCATCCATACAGACACTTACACACCCACTCATTCTTCAATACGTCTTTTCCTATATATATTAAAAATATTTAAACTTACAGAAACACACAGTCACTGGATGATGTCATCAGTGATGTCATCAGTGATGTCATTTGAGATGTCATCAGTGATGTCATCAGTGATGTCACTGACCATGTCATGAGTGATGTAATATGTGACGTCATCAGCAGTGCATTGCGGGGCGCGAGTTATAGTTAGCTGGACTAACTATAACGGGGAATTTCACGGGTTTTGTACGAGTGCAATGTCCAACTAACTATAACTGTCCCTAAAACCTATGGTTTTTTCAGTGAATTTCAAAGGTTTTTTAAATGCTAATTTGTAACTATAACGTCCCTGAAACCTATGGTTTTTTCAGTGAATTTCAAAGGTTTTTAAATGCTAATTTGTAACTATAACATGTCTGAAACCTACAGTTTTTTCAGTGAATATATATATATATATATATATATATATATATATATATATTCTGCTCCAAAGGTTGTCCACCAGGTGAGTAGCACTCGATCAGCAGCTTTGTTTATGAAAGGCAGGGACGAGGATCCGCTTGTAGAAGCTGCTCCGTGATGGAAATGCCTGACGCGTTTCGAAGCTCCATATGCTTCTCTTCAGAGGCTTGAACGGAGACAGTGTGTGCAAACGCTGAACCCACTTCACCATTTTCATATTGCACACCCACCAATGGGAAGCTCGAATGAGACTGTGCATTGTGGGAAATGTGGTCTGGATAGCACACAAATCTTGTCCTGTATGGACCCTGCAAGTGGACTCGTCCTCAATCCTGTTTGCGGCTGCTGACCCACGTAGCCCCCAAGACATTACGAGGTGGTGCACACTCCGCGGCAGGACGGCCGCGTATTACCTTCTGCTCCAAAGGTTGTCCACCAGGTGAGTAGCACTCGATCAGCAGCTTTGTTTATGAAAGGCAGGGACGAGGATCCGCTTGTAGAAGCTGCTCCGTGATGGAAATGCCTGACGCGTTTCGAGCTCCATATGCTTCTCTTCAGAGGCTTGAACGGAGACAGTGTGTGCAAACGCTGAACCCACTTCACCATTTTCATATTGCACACCCACCAATGGGAAGCTCGAATGAGACTGTGCATTGTGGGAAATGTGGTCTGGATAGCACACAAATCTTGTCCTGTATGGACCCTGCAAGTGGACTCGTCCTCAATCCTGTTTGCGGCTGCTGACCCACGTAGCCCCCAAGACATTACGAGGTGGTGCACACTCCGCGGCAGGACGGCCGCGTATTACCTTCTGCTCCAAAGGTTGTCCACCAGGTGAGTAGCACTCGATCAGCAGCTTTGTTTATGAAAGGCAGGGACGAGGATCCGCTTGTCGAAGCTGCTCCGTAATGGAAATGCCTGGCGCGTTTCGAAGCTCCATATGCTTCTCTTCAGAGGCTTGAACGGAGACAGTGTGTGCAAACGCTGAACCCACTTCACCATTTTCATATTGCACACCCACCAATGGGAAGCTCGAATGAGACTGTGAATTGTGGGAAATGTGGTCCAGATAGCACACAAATCTTGTCCTGTATGGACCCTGCAAGTGGACTCGTCCTCAATCCTGTATGCGGCTGCTGACCCACGTAGCCCCCAAGACATTACGGGGTGGTGCACACTCCGTGGCAGGACGGCCGCGTATTACATTCTGCTCCAAAGGTTGTCCACCAGGTGAGTAGCACTCGATCAGCAGCTTTGTTTATGAAAGGCAGGGACGAGGATCCGCTTGTAGAAGCTGCTCCGTAATGGAAATGCCTGACGCATTTCGAAGCTCCATATGCTTCTCTTCAGAGGCTTGAACGGAGACAGTGTGTGCAAACGCTGAACCCACTTCACCATTTTCATATTGCACACCCACCAATGGGAAGCTCGAATGAGACTGTGCATTGTGGGAAATGTGGTCCGGATAGCACACAAATCTTGTCCTGTATGGACCCTGCAAGTGGACTCGTCCTCAATCCTGTTTGCGGCTGCTGACCCACGTAGCCCCCAAGACATTACGGGGTGGTGCACACTCCGCGGCAGCACGGCCGCGTATTACATTCTGCTCCAAAGGTTGTCCACCAGGTGAGTAGCACTCGATCAGCAGCTTTGTTTATGAAAGGCGGGGACAAGGATCCACTTGTAGAAGCTGCTCCATAATGGAAATGCCTGACGCGTTTTGAAGCTCCATATGCTTCTCTTCAGAGGCTTGAACGGAGACAATGTGTGCAAACGCTGAACCCACTTCACCATTTTCATATTGCACACCCACCAATGGGAAGCTCGAATGAGACTGTGCATTGTGGGAAATGTGGTCCGGATAGCACACAAATCTTGTCCTGTATGGACCCTGCAAGTGGACACGTCCTCAATCCTGTTTGCGGCTGCTGACCCACGTAGCCCCCAAGACATTACGGGGTGGTGCACACTCCGCGGCAGGACGGCCGCGTATTACATTCTGCTCCAAAGGTTGTCCACCAGGTGAGTAGCACTCGATCAGCAGCTTTATTTATGAAAGGCAGGGACGAGGATCCGCTTGTAGAAGCTGCTCCGTAATGGAAATGCCTGACGCGTTTCGAAGCTCCATATGCTTCTCTTCAGAGGCTTGAACGGAGACAGTGTGTGCAAACGCTGAACCCACTTCACCATTTTCATATTGCACACCCACCAATGGGAAGCTCGAATGAGACTGTGCATTGTGGGAAATGTGGTCCGGATAGCACACAAATCTTGTCCTGTATAGACCCTGCAAGTGGACTCGTCCTCAATCCTGTTTGCGGCTGCTGACCCACGTAGCCCCCAAGACATTACGGGGTGGTGCACACTCCGCGGCAGGACGGCCGTTTATTACATTCTGCCCCAAAGGTTGTCCACCAGGTGAGTAGCACTCGATCAGCAGCTTTGTTTATGAAAGGCAGGGGTGAGGATCCGCTTGTAGAAGCTGCTCCGTAATGGAAATGCCTGACACATTTCGAAGCTCACCCCGTAATGTTATGGGGGCCACCCGAAATGGTAACTATCATATCGGCTATGTGGGTCAGCAGCCGCAAATGTATATATATATATATATTGAAAAGGGAGGGGGGCGCACGGCCCACCTCCCAAAGCTGATTTCGGACCCCACCCCCAGGGCTAGGCCTATATTTATTTTAATTTTTTTTAAAGGGGAGGGGGCCCCCATCCCCGGGGCCTGGCATAAACCTTTTTTAAGGATGCGCCCCCCCTACCCTGGGGCCTGCTCAGCCTTTTTTTCTGTAATTTTAGAGGGGGGTATTATTTGGCCCAAGTAATGCTCTTCAGGAACTGCGTATTGTACTTTATCCTTTTCAACTTTGTATCATCTTTGTGCTAAGACGGTTAACAAATTGGTGGTATATTTTCTGCACTGCTCTTCTGACCTGCTACTTATTAGGATGTCATCCACATATTGCAGCAGCACACTGCCACACTGGAGTTTTGAATGGTCATTTTTGACTACTCTGTTAAATATACTAGGGGACTAACAGTACCCCTGTGGCAGACGAGTATACAAATACAGGGTTCCTCTATAGGTACATTTTGTTAGATTTTGATTTTCGGGATGCAGGGGGACACTCTAGAAAGCATTTTTCAAATTAACCACTGAGAAATGTGTCGCATCAGCTGGGATGTTTGTCAATAATATTGACAGATCCGGGACCACTAGGAACTCAGGTACCATTATATTATTGAGTGGGCGAAAATCCTGTGCTATCCTCCAAGCACATCAATTTGATTTCTTTACAGGGTATATAGGAGTATTACAGGGTGAAACTTCTGGATATAGTACTCCCTGCCGCACCAATGCTGTAATAGTAGGGGCTATTCCCTCATCTGCTTCTTTTGACAAAGGATACTGCTTAACCCTAGGTAAAAGTGATCTTGTCTTTATAGTAATTTTTACTGGTGTTGCTGTCTGTATCAAACCTACATCATATGGTCCTGTTGTTCACAGCTGTGGTGGTACTTTTGCTCAATCTTGGTCTTTCACAGAGTTGGGACTTGGCTTGGGTGTGGATGTTCCTATCTCTAATTCTACCCAAATCATAACTGCAATTTCAAACACCACTGTGGAAGTTGTTGGCTTACTGTCTCCAAACAATTGTTCATCAAGTAGGCCTCGTAATCTTAGTCAAGTTCATGAATATTACACATGCACATGTTGTTTGATACTTGTCAGTGGCCAATAGTAACCCATGTGTGGGAGTTATTTCAATTTAATCTATGGTTATCAAGAGTGGTGTGTCCTGCAACTGCTGTGATTGGGGTGTTCCTTGGCATGTGAACAGGAATTATTTTGGTATTTCTACTAATCTTCTCTTCAGTTGCGGTGCATTTGCTATTATAGCATATACTGCCCTTAGAAACCCTTTTTCATCAGTGGACCTGGCTCTGTATTATTTATTGATCTCTGCTACCATAAGTAACATCATCGCTCTTTTTTCTGAAACCCCTGGAGTTGTACAGACCATTGTGCCACCTGAGCCAAAATGTATTGTCATATTTAGTTTGGACATCAAATCCCTTCCTAAAAGATTAGCTAGAGATGATGATGAGTATAACAGTTTTCCATCTACTAAAGCTCCTCCTATTTCCATCTCAACTGTTTCTATAAATGGAACCCTATTTACTGCCCCAGAGAATCCTTGTGTGTCCATAGCTGTATTCGATAATGGGATTTTTCCTTCTTTGATGCATGATATTGTTTCCCTTATATCTACTAGGAAGGTATGTGGAATTTTGTTTATGGCAACTGTCACTGTGGGTTCCTCATCGGATCTGTGCTTCACCAATAATACTGGACACATTGGAATGCTCTGTGGCCCCCTTCATTGTATGTATTGTTGTTGCTGACCATTGTCTCCCATATTTACATAGAATGGATTTGTTCCTGCTATCACAACCATTCCTCCTTGTCTTTGCTGTCTTAAGGAGTTGCTTTGCTGCTGCTGGATTTGTGGATTCTGATTCTGATAACCTTGGAAATTATTTTGCTGGGGTGGACTCAGAAAATGTTGTCGTTGTATCAAGTTATTTTGCAAGGGTGTTGTTGTGTAGTTCCTAGGAGTCACCCAGGACCTGCGCTTTTTGGATGACCTAAACTGAGGGCTTGGTGTTCCAACAGCTTCCGGACACCCCCAAAGGATATGTCAGCCATTAGACCAGCAAGCTCTACAGTGCCACTACCACACCCCTGTATTCTACAGTGGTGAAGGTAGCTTCTGGCAACCACTGAACATGACAACCCTGGTTCCTCAGGAATCGTGGAAAACAGTGCAGTACATTTCGCTCAGACACTCGTGCTTGCTTTCTCTCAGAAAATACACAGGATGGCGATTAGGACGTTTCAATAAGTATTTATTGGTCCTGCGACAGCCCTGTGTAAAACATATGTGCTGCGATAATCAGGAGACAGAAGCATACAAAAGAGATTGCTAGTATCAATATAGTGAATAGTAGATACATTTCTACCATAGTGCTAATAAGATGAACATAAGCAGTTCAGATAAAAACAGTAGCACTTGCATATTCCTAAAATGTGCACCCTAAGTAATTTGCCTAAATGTACCTAGCCTAGATCTGTATGTGTAGCATGTTTATGCGTGTGTATGTCTGCATGTAGCCAAGAAACCCCTAGGAAAGAACCAGTCCGCTCACCTGATGGTTGAGAATGAAGGACCCCATCCCTGCTTCAAGGATGACAGCCCGCAAGGGATGTCAGACCGCTGCATGTCGGAGATTCAGCATGCAGGACCCTGTGTCAGCTTGGAAGGAATTCTGCTCTAATTTGTAGGGGGGAGTGAGGGTCTTTTATACTAAAGTGGTCACTCCAGGGCTTCGTCTAGAATCGATATGTTTTGAAAACAACCATTATTGTTTTGGAAACAATCATGAATGTTTTTTCAAACAAATGCGATCATGCACAGCTGGCTGTTGGCCAAGGATGAAACAAAGTGGTGACCCTTATACAGAATAATTATACTGTGCCTGAGGACATGTTTATGTATGTCAGGTACAGGGATTATGATACAATACCGAGAGCCTGATGTCGGAAAGACAGGAACAAGCTGCTAGGTAAAAGGTCACCTGTTTAGAATTGTTATTGTTGTGTGGATGGGAAAATGTATGTAAAACGGGGTATACGGGACAGGACTATCCTAAAAAGCATGACACCCACTCCTCATCAAAAGGTCAACAGGGTCAGCTAGGTAATGATAAAGCTAACGTTATTAAAAAGGCATAAAAATCATTTATAATAAAACATACTAAAAGCACTGTAAAAGCCTTAAAAAAAATGTCCATATAAGTAGTCAAACTATCCCTAAAAGCATTCAAAAAAAGGTCCTCTAAACTTGTATATGTGGGTATCATTACACTGAGCACCTTGAAAGCCAGTATGCTCAGTTCGAGCAGAGGAAGAGAATTTTTTTTTTTTAAACAAAGTCATTTTTTGACCTTTAATTTGGTAAATGTTTAAAAAGTTGCCAAACAGTTCCCAGGAGAGGCCAAATTCTTTATGAATCCTGTGTTGAAGACTCAACATCGCTGAACATTGTATACGCAGGTGGCAATCCCTCCAGAACTTCCAGTATCATGTCGAGTGATCAAAGATGGTCATCTCTGGTTCCCACAGCAGCCGCCGGGGAAGAATTAGATGCCTGCATGCCTGAACCCGATGCCTGTACATCTGGAACAGAGATGATTTCCCTTCCAACAGGAGTGGAAGCATCCCTTGGAGGCTCTAGAAATGCTGTCATCAACATTGGAATACGCTGTGGACAACTGTACACATGGGCCTGCCAAGGCTCCAGCAGCACGTCTATGTCCGGTGGCGCAACCGATGGAAGTGTCAGACACAGGTCCAACACGCAGCCAAATCTGCAGAAGAGGCAACAGAACACAGGCAGGACACAGTCTAGCCAGACCGGTCTAAGACAGGAACCAATGTTCACTCAGCTCTCGAAGCAGAGGCCTAGTCAGGTAGAACACCATACGCTCACGGCAACGTCTTTCCAGCAGTGTTCTCTCCATTTCTTGAGGGATTGAGACGTCCATTGCGAAGCCTTAGGATTAAAATCAGGATGCCCGCTACCGATAGCAGGACCAAGGGAAGCCCTTCAAAAACGCTTCCAAGTACGGAGTGTATGAAAGCTAGAATTACTCAGAAGATGGTCTGAAAGGTGGTTAAGAGACCTGCTCCAAGACGCTTAAATAAGTGTACGATCCCACTCGTATCAGACATGTTAAAGATACGATGAACCATTTCTCCGAAATGGATTGGGAAGTTCGTACGGACCAGGATCTGTATCTCTGCTGAAGACCTTGCAACCTGGAGATCAAAAGTCTCTCGGGTTGAAGTTAAGGCCACATTTTATTGAAACAACATGGCTTTCAGTCTGCTCAGCGAATCAAACCGTATACTGGAAACATTCAATGAAGGCCACAGCGGTGCCTACCTAACTGTGTGAGCCGGGGAAACAATACTTGCTTACAGCAAACAACCCTGAGGCTTACTGTCACTAGATATGCGATGCCTGGCGCCATTCCGCAACTGCCTTGATCATTCAGTATTAAATAACTCCCATTCAAATGTAGCTCAAAAACTGGATGAATCACAGCAGCTGGGGAGCCTTTCAAGTAGCACACTAAAGATCCACTTAAAGCCCTCTCACAAGCTGTTCCACTTAAGAAAACTTAAGTGTCCTTATTTCTACACCTATATCTGTACAGTAATTCCCAGGTTTCCCGTATGTACCCTTCACCCAGCGCTTCATACCTGCCTGCTTGGATGTGTCTAAGGCAGTATTGGAACTGGAATGTCATGATTGGCAGTGTGATATAGCCATGAATTAACCATTCCGTAGATGGTGACTCAGCTACAGTAAAAGGTAACTTCTCTAATTTTTCAATGAGCAGCATGGTGTACTTTGCCTCTCTGCGTGCCATGGTCAACTGTCTGTCGGTCAGATTATAAGCCAAAAACAAATTGGTGCTGTTAATGTATCGCTATGGGATATTGCCAGAATGCAGTGATTGGAGCGTCCAGCCCAAAAGCAAAATGGAACGCAATTGAGATTGCCCATGTTGTAAAATTGACAAATCTTGTTCTATTATGCCAATTGCTGAGGACACAATGTTGCTCAGTGAATAAATATGTGAAGAAAGTGTGCTCATACCATTGTCTACTACAGCCAAGGCCTTTTCTAGGTTAATCCTATCAATCTCACGTAATATCTCAGCAGCATCCTGTTGGGAGACTTTCCATAGTTCATTGTAGATGGCATATAAGAGGCATGTCTTACGCAGTTTCTTGGGACCTAGCAAGAAATCCCTAAGATCCATGTTGTCAGCTAGAAGGGACAAGTGTTGTTTCACCTGTTGTAGTGTTGAGGTTTTTAGCCATTCTAGGCACAAATTCCCAACACTATAAGAAGTCACTACCCCAGGGTCGTCTGTGTGTACATAGCGTGGGTCAGGCCTCTGGATACTAAACCCTCCGGTGGTACCCTTGAATCATGATTGACACCTATTTGTGTCGATAGGCCAAACCAACCATCCCTTCCAAATGGAAGCTGAGGAATGTATGTAACATTCTGTATCATTGCACCCAGCACATCCTCACTTGTCAGTGTATCATTTGATATACTTTCAATAGGTATGGGTACGGGGATGTGTGATGTATTCAGGTCTTTAATTTTTGCAAACCCGTAGCAGGTAGTCTGTTGCACTGTTCTGTTCAGGAATATTATCTGTAACAGTATGAGGCAAGCTCTAAATTAAGCATCTGTTCCCTTAACCTGCCAATCTTTTGTCCCCAGATGGACTTTGTGTCCATTGTGTCCCTCCAATAGTCGAAACCTTGTATAGACAGTTGGGAGATAAAAGGTGCAAAATATATGAGCTTGGTGTTTGCAGCATCATTTTCTTCGCAGTTGCATTAGTCTGTACTAGCTTATAGTAGTATGACATTGGGTCTGATGTATTGAACCCTGAAAAGTATGCAAATTTCTGTGCGAATGTGGTAGAACTACCTTTCGGTGGTGTCGGGCAATGTTCCCATTGATACTAAGTGTTGACAGTGCGTGGACCACTAGCTCTGTGCAAAAAGTGATGATCATAATGCTGGGAACAATACATACTGTCGAAAGTCAGGTGTATCTTCATACAATTCCCTGTAAGAAAATACAGCAGATTGTTCTAAATCTGAGAGCATAGTATTTACAGTCTCAAGTCCCAATCATCCGAAAGTGTACTCGGGGTAGTGAAATCATTCATTGAAATTTTAAATATGTGTGGAATTTTCAAATGTTCAGTTGGACCAAATACATCATATGAAACTCTATCCCAAACTATACCATCCGGTGCTGGAACTGTAGTAATGTTCACTAGGGACAAGTCTCTTTGTTCATAGTGTGATGACGTATGTGGTTTCAGGACCAAGTTCACAGGTTGTCCTGCAGAGCGTTGTGGGAGGTAATGTCCATTCAGTAGTAGGAAAAAGAAAGTTACTATACCCATCCAAATTAACAGGAACAGGATCCCTATTGCAAACCAAAGATGCAGCCATGGGGGCACAAAGTAAGTCTTTTTCAGCCAGAGATAGAATTGGCAAAATGTTTCTTTCTTGGAAATGGGTGGCGTTTGCTCAGGTTCACTTGGATCTGACGAAAAGTCATTGAAGTTGATGAAGTATCCAGATGCAGTTCGATCTATCTTTGGGAGCTCAGCAGTTTTTGTAGAACTGGCAGTTGCTTCTTGTGAAGGCACATTGATGTAAACTTCATTATTGGGCCTAATTGCAATTTGCGTTTCAGTTTCATTCAGATGTTGGTCAGTTTCAACTGGTGTAATTCGTACTCCGTTATTGGCTACTCCGGCATCTTGTGCAGAGGAGTCTTGAAACGTTATTAGTCTTTCCATCTGAACTTCCTGCCTAGTAGTGAGAGGAGATCTGCGACTACCCAGGATCCCACATAGCCTACTGTTGAGAATCAGCCACATAGTGTAGTTTGATCAGATCAATGGAGACAAATCTTTTTTCTTTTTTGCCGGCAAGAGGCAGAAGAAGTACTGTTCTTGTTCCTTGAACCGCCAGGACAGGTACAGGTGTTCTGTAGGATGGACCAAACTCCTTCCTGTCCATGATCTTTTCGCTGACCGGGTCCCCAATCTTCGGGACCAGACAGGTCTTGCCGGAACCGGTTTCACTTCCCCAGTGGCAGTGCGTTTTACTTGGACGTTGCTTTGTAATGCCCGGAATTGATTGAGTTCCTGTAAAACAGCCAAACGTTCATTCAATTCAAATGGTTTTACATCCGCCACTGTGCTGGCACAATCGAGGTCAGGTGCCCACATTTTTGTCCCAAACAGGATCTCAGAGGGGGTACGTCCTCCCAAGAATTTTCTTGGCATATTGTTCAGTGCCCTCTGGACCCCATATAGGTGATTGACCCAACTACCGCCCACACCTAATACCCTTACTGTTAAGGATTGCTTTAGGTCCCAGTTTTTCCTCTCCACTACCGAATTTCCCTCAGGATGGTAGGAGGAGGAGTACCGCAACGCCATCCCCATACTTTCTGTTAGCTAAACGCAGGGCCACGGTCAGAATTTAACGTGCCAATTGTGTAAGTCCCGATAAAGACTCGCAAATCCTTCATAACAGTTCGGGCGTCAGCCGAGTGCTGAGGTCAAACCCATAGAAATCTAGAGCATGAATCCACTGCCACCAAGATGTACTTGTAAGCCCCGTCTGAATTTAAGGGGCTGCAGTGATCCAAATAGACACATGCGAGAGGTCTGTCTGCAATGAGTAATGGTGTTTGCGGTGGCCGTGCTACGGTGGAACCCTTCACCTGCTGGCAGATGTCGCACTTTAAGACATAAGCCTTTGTTTGTTTAGACAAACTTGGCCACCAGAATCGCCACTTCAGTAATGAAATTGTAGCAGTGACTCCTGCGTGTGCTGAGCCCAGACCCTAGAATTAAATCTAATCTGCGATCCATGTTTGGTATAACTCTATCCCCACTTCTGGAATTTGAGCATACAGTGTGTTTTGCGCAACGAATTTACAAGAATATTTCAGTGGAAACCCTTTCAGGACGGCAGAGCCGTTCTTTGAGGCATTGACAGCTCTCAGTATACCTCCTATCCTCGTGCTAGAATGAGTGATTGCAGCAACGGCAGCAGTTCGCACTGTTGCCTTGGCGACTTCACCAGCCGGTGAATTCCCTTCAACGTATACACCCACACGCTGATGACTCAAGGTGTGAATAACTTGAGCCCAAGGCAGGCATGCTTTCAGCTTTGCCACTTGTTCCCAGGACAATTTATGTTTAATTGTGCAACCCTTGAAATCTCTAAACCCATTCTGGCCCCAGTAATGAAGATATTCATTATAGGACTGCACACAGTAGAACGAATCGCACACTATCAGTGTGGGGAATTCCCGATCCGTATATTGTGGTGCTAGTATCGGAGCTTTCAGCTGTGCCAACTGTGCTGTACAATCTCCCAGAGATTGCGTAGTCGTATTGCTGGGATGGAACTTACCATCCCACAAACATCCCTTCACTATAGCACATGCTGCACTATACTGTTGTTTACTTCCTATGGCAGGCTGAGCAGAACCATCAGTATAAATGATGTATTCATATTTCTCTAGAGGCAAGATTTCATTCGGGAGAGGGTATTCTTCTTCGTACTGCAGGAACGCTTGTGTTTTTAATGTAGAATCGTATTTGTAATCTACATCTGTTGCAGTGAGAGAATTAGCCCATTGTATCCATCGCGGATGCAAAGCTTTTGCATTTGGAATGCTCGCTTTGGTAACAGTTTCTAAAGTTGGTACCGGGGTCACCACAATAATGTGTTTCCCCTGTGCTAGTGCTCTTTCTCTCACTACAGCAGTCTGTACTGCGGTCAATATTTTTCAGTTGCCGCAAATCGCATTTCAGCATTTGTGTATAAATGTGATTTGTATGCAATTGGGACTGTCTCACCTTCATTGAAAGTGATGTAGGTATATCCTGATAAACCCGGGACCACCTGGATCACCAAGTTGTTAGTATTCACACATGTGTGCAAGTGTTTTGATGCTATCATGTCAGCCTGAACTGAACTCAGAGTATCTGTGTGTTGCTGTATCCAATAATGTAGTGTGAAATCAGGGCTGATTAAGTTGTAGAAACGTTTTACTCTTTCTGCATAATCTAGAATGTATGTTCTGCCAAAATTTAAAAATCCTAATATGGATTACAAAGCTTTGAGAGTCTTTGGAGGTTGGAGCAGCACCCACTTTTCTAAAAAGTTGGCTGCCAGGCTCTTGCCTTCACTAGAGAGCTCATATCCCAAAAATAGGACACTGAGATGGGCAGTTTTAGATTTCTTAAAATTAAATTTGTAGCCTAATTGGGCGAATCCCACAATTATGTTGTTCACCCTGCACAAGTGTTCAATTAATTCATCTTCCGTCAGATAGATGTCATCTAAATAGGACACAGCCTCCTCCTCACATGTTTGTAATAATTCTGACACTCTTGTCAAGAATAGCTCCGGGCTGTTCTCATACCCTTGAGGCAAACAACAAAAACTTCGCTGAGTGCGGAGCGCAGTAAATGCTGTCAAATATCTGCTTTCTGTAGCTAAATTCTGGCAGAAGAATCCATTTGAGATATCTAATGTCGTTTTGTATTTTTTCCGCACAATGTTATTCAATAATGCAGCACTGTGTGCGTTTTAAACTGCAAATGTTAGTGTGCATGTGTTCAAGTGTCGGTAATCCAAAACTAGACGATATGAATTGTCAGGTTTCATTACTGGAAACAAAGGATTATTCATCAGGGAGGTGCAAGTCTCAATTACACCTTGGCATTCTAGTTGGTCTAGAACTTCTTTGACCTGTCTTTTTGCATCATTTTTTATAGGGTACTGTCTCTGTGGATTTGGAGTTGATTTTAATGGGATTTTGTGGTGGGTAGACTCCACATCCCACCCTACCTGGTTGGGGTAGCAACCACTCCTGAATGTTTAAAGATTCTGGAACAAGGTCAAAGAAAGCAAGCAAAATGATGCTTTCCCCTCTTGGGCAATCCATCACAAACTCAGGCGGCCAATCTTTTTCTACTAGCAGTATATCATATCCATATGTTAAGTTCTCCCAAAAGAGACCTTTAACCTTTCTTGAGATGCCCCCCTCTATTTGGAGCGTTATTTCGTATAGTCTATGTGGGACACTCACTCTGGTGTCAGGTGTTTCCACCGTGATATGTTCATTCAATACTGCTGTCACCAGAAAATTCTTCAGGTTCCGGCGCGCTTTTGTTACTTCTGCTGTGCTGTCTAGCATCGTCAGAGCCTATTCCCCGTTCAGAAGCTGAGTTCTCAGTAACCTGGGCATGTCTAATTTTTAAGCCAGCTACTTTCTTCTTTTTGAATTGAGGTTTTTCTTTAGGTTGCTCTTCCTGCTTGATAATATAATCTGAATTGCGATGTGTTTCCCTTTTTGTCTTTGGACGATCTTCTTGTTTTTGTTCTGATCGCCCGTCCCTCTCTGAATTTTTTGATGAACCCTGAAAGGAACGACATGAACGTGTATCAGTATCCTGATACCTGTCAGGTTTCCTAATGTTATCATGATTCCTAAGGTTATACCTTTTTTCAGAGGACTCCCGTTGGGAAGACCCACCCCTGGATCGTGAATTCTTTTCTGAATTGTTATTTTTAGAGTTTTTATTTTCCCATTTCTTCTTAGAAGAAGCGGGTGCTTGCTTCGAGTTGTCCTTGTCAGGGCTACTCGCCATTTGTGGTTTCCCTGCTTTAGTTCCCAGATTATCTCCACCTAATGCTGCATAGGTTTCTTCGATAATTTTTGGTAGTTCTCACTCCTTATTTCTAGGTGTTATTTCCATTAGGCGGCTGTGTATGGCCACTGCTGCTGCCTCCCCCTTTATGTTGCTCAGCATTATCTCAGTGACTTGGGCAAAATTACCCATCAGTATCATCCCCAAGTCCAGGGCAGGTCCTGCCCCGAACTCATTCTGTATCTGTTTCAATACTTCTGGAACAACTGTTATGGCAGGAGTACCATGTATCCTAATGTATATGGCAGCAAAGATTGTTCCTCAAGTGGTACAATCGAGGGAACCATCCCCATCGGCAAGCAAATAGTTAGCATTCTACGTTTCTCCTGCGGACCCGTATGGGGAAATACTGCTTCCAGCTGTGCAATTTTTCCTGCTATAGAGAACGGAATTTGCTCCCATTTAGATGGAATTGGCCCTATTACTGATTTCAGTATCTGTGGGTTAATTGTAGGTGTGTGCTCTGAGGTGGACCAGCTGGAGCATTTCTCGCAGGTTGGACTGTTAATGTTCGCATGACGAACTGGACTATGTGTCTGTATAGTTTGACTATTTCTTTGTATATTGTACGGACTTCACCCACTGGTAGTGTATCAATCTGTGGATGTGGAGTATATGTCGCTAAGACCGGCCAGGTCGCTCCTTCTATGCTGAGTGGGCCGAGTCTCACAATGGATGTTGTGTGTGGGAGGGCGCCTTTAAACCAGTTTTTGTGTTGCTGGTAAGTTAACGGGACTTCAATGTCTTCGAATGGAATGTATTCTTCCAGTGGTTCAACTACAATGTATGTGTGGAAAAATGTAGTCTGCGGATCTGCAGGTGGGAACTGAACCCAAGAATAGAATACCTCTGATTCGAACACCTCATGTGCCTCAATCACGAAGGTAACACAGCCACCTGTTAAGGGTACGCCGTGTTCCAACAGTTTTACAGTTACTGCATGTCTGCAATTCTCAGTGATGTTAAAAGCATTTGCAACTTCGTCGTCCCCCATGCCTGAACTACTGCTCGTGGACTCAGTCATTCTTAGGCGAATAACCAAAGTTCTAGTAACTAAGGGTTTTGCACAATGTGAGAACTTTTTATCCTTACAAGCTTGCTAAACCTCCAGCCAATACACAGAGTATATCTGCTCAGCTGAGGGGGATTTCCCTTCCCACTCCAGATGTCTCTGAAAAAGTGTGAGTAGGGCTTTCTGAGAAAGCACGACTGAACTACTCAGATTTTTACTGTTAATATAAGAACTAAACCAACGTTGGCGCACCATGTCGTGTAGTCACTAGGAGTCCCCCAGGACCTGACAGTTTTGGATGACCTAAACTGAGGGCTTGGTATCCCAACTGCTTCCGGACACCCCCACAGCATATGTCAGCCGTTAGACCAGCTAGCTCTACAGTGCCACTACCACCCTCCTGTATTCTACAGTGGTGCAGGTAGCTTCTGGCAACCACTGAACATGACAACCCTGATTCCTCAGGAATCGTGGAAAACAGTACAGTACGTTTCGCTCAGACACTTGTGCTTGCTTTCTCTCAGAAAATACACAGGATGGCGATTAGGACATTCCAATAAGTATTTCTTGGTCCAGCACATAAGTTTATATGTGCTGCGACAATCAGGAGACAGAAGCATACAAAAGAGATTGCTAGTATCAATATATTGAATAGTAGATACATTTCTACCATAGTGCTAATAAGATGAACATAAGCAGTTCAGATAAAAACAGTAGCACTTGCATATTCCTAAAATGAGTGCCCTAAGTAATTTACCTAAATGTACCTAGCCTTGATCTGTATGTGTAGCATGTATATGCATGTGTATGTCTGCATGTAGCCAAGAAACCCCTAGGGAAGAACCAGCCCCCTCACCTGATCGTTGAGAATGAAGGACCCCGTCTCTGCTTTGAGGATGACAGCCCGCACGGGATGTGAGACCGCTGCATGTCGGAGATTCAGCATGGATGACCCTTGTCAGCTTGGAAGGAATTCTCCTCTAATTTGTAGGGGGGAGTGAGGGTCTTTTATACTAAAGTGGTCACTCCAGGGCTTCTTCTAGAATCGATATGTTTTGAAAACAACCATAAATGTTTTGGAAACAATCATGAATGTTTTTCCAAACAAATGCGATCATGCACAGCTGGCTGTTGGCCAAGGATGAAAAAAGTGGTGACCCTTATACAGAATAATTATACTGTGCCTGAGGACATGTTTATGTACGTCAGGTACAGGGATTATGATACAATACCGAGAGCCTGGTGTTGAAGAGACAGGAACAAGCTACTAGGTAAAAGGTCACCTGTTTAGAATCGTTATTGTTGTGTGGATGGGACAATGTATGTAAAATGGGGTATACAGGACAGGATTATCCTAAAGGACATGACAACATCTGTTGTCCCTGCCCATGTATCTGCATTGCTTGTGCCTGCATGCCTGCTTTCCTGTAGCTGCACTCTCTTGCCATGTGGCCTATTTTATGACAGTAGAAGCATTCTATCGCCTTTCGGGTTACCCATATTTCCTCTAAAACTTCCTCTTCCACTACTTGACTGGTTTCCTCTGTAATATTACTGCTGTAATTGTGACATTATATTCTGAGGTGCCGTGGCAGCCAATACTGCCCCTTCTGTTGCTGTCTTTTTTAATTTATGTTGTACTAGTCTAGCAGCTGCAATTTCATTTTCCGTTTGTTTTTCTTTCTCTTTTCCTACTTTTCTTTTGTAAAAGTGTACAATATGCACCAGGATATCCATCCAGGGTTTTGTTTCCAACCCCACTATATTCTCTAAATTGGCCTGTACATCTGCTGGTAGCCCTCTTTTTATTATCTTATAGAAGAATATAGTGTTACTTCCTTCGTTCTCCCATGCTTTCCCTGTCTCTTGACTCCACCTTTCTTTCATTCTATTTACATAATCAGTTACATTTTCATCTGGTCTCATTGTCTCTGCCATCATGCCTCCTATATCTGGTTTATTGGGATAGTTTTTCCTTAGTGCTTCCCATATTTCTTTTCTGTAATTGTTAAATTGAGATCCATCAAACTTATTCTCTGTAAGTGTTACTCCTGGAATTCTAGCTGTTTTGAGAATGTTATCAGTTTGGCTCCCAATTAACCCACTCAATAGACTTTTTATATCTCCTATAGCTAAGGTCATCCCTGGAGTATGTCTCTCAAAGCTACTGATCCACTTATATGCCCCGTCTGACAGGGGTGGCAACTTGTTTTTTAGTCCTTCCTTGTCCATTTGTGGCCATGGGACATAATTTAACTGACCTGCTCCTTTCTGAATTAGTGGTAACTGCATTATTCTATTATTTATTACATAGGTGTCCGTATCATTATATCCTTCCCTGCCGCAGATTCATTGTAAAATTTGGCTTCTGGATTGTCGTATTGAATACTTTTCTCAAACTGATAGACATTTTTACATATAATCATAATCCCAGTCTGGGTCCCCCTCCTCACCCCTGATGCCATTGCCATGTCGCCTGGGTCAAATAATCCTTCCCTTGGCCATGGTCTCCTCTGTGGGGCCTGTCCTTCTGTCCATCCAGAGAAATAATCACAGAATATATATTCCTTTCTTTTTCAGATATTATCTGTTTAGGTTTGAGATCTCTACTTCTTACTCTATCTTTATTTCCCACAATCAATGCAGCATTAGCAGCTGTGCTCATACTTCTAGTATTCATTCCTGGTCATCTTACTTGCTCTCCTAAATGTGCCCATAACCTGTCTGTTATTCTATTGAAGTTTGCAGTTCTTATCCTTGGTGCTATATTGTGTCTTTTTTCTCATGCTACTGTATCTGCATATGATATTTGTGTTGGTGGGGGGGGCATATTATTATGATTATGTATATTCCCTGACATGAGTGGGTGTGGGGATGCAGGCATTGAGGAATAGTGTGATGGTGCTTGTATTGGTGTTTCTATTAGGTCTCCTAGTTCTTCCTCTTCTTCCTCTGTGTCCCATTTTCCTTCTGTGGCACCATCTGTTTGCTCCTCATACTGAAGCCAATTATGTGCTGCATCTTTTAATTTCTCATGACATTTTTCATTTATTCTAAATAAAAGGTGCCCTGTTCTCCACCTTCCAATTTTAGGTCCAGTCCCCACATTTCTTTGAGCTAACCCTGTTCCTTGTGTCTGTACCCCTTTTGGGCTTTGTTGATTAGTTGCAGGATGATATACTTCTGGTGGGTTTTCATATCCTGCTGCTGGGGGCAAAAGATTTGAGTATATTCCTACATATGCAGGGAGTGTGGGGAGTGTCGTCGGCTCTGCCTCTGTGTCTTTATTCATATCTTCAAGGGGGCTTTTAATTGACAGCTCCTTTTTATTTTCAGAGCTGTTTTTAAATATAGACCATAAGCTAAGAATGAACTCTCTTTTATTTAATTTCTTTCCTTTATATTTAGCCCTGATAAATGTTAATGTGTGCGTTACATGTTCTTTGTCAAATGAACCTTCTTTTGGCCATGCTTGTGAATTTTTTGTTGTTTCCTTGTGCTATCCTTGGTTATATTAGTTTATTATTTTCTTGTCGCTTGGAAATGTCTTTAGCATGTGTTCTAGGGGAGACCCCATTTTAACCTCTGTATGTACATCTTTTTAGTAGAATTGCAGGAATCATTAATTTTCCTATTCATCTTGCATGCCTGTAATATGTGCCGCATTCTACCTGCAGTGTGTCTAAGCTTTTTATCTAGTATTTGGTAGCTGACTATCCTTCTATCTTTTTGGACTATTTAAGTTCTCTTTAGAGCCTTTATTTATGTCTTTCAATATACTTGCTTAATTATTCTACTCCATCTGATATGAACCATATCTGCAGAGTGGTCCTCAATCAACGTACTCTTTTTAGATTTACGTTCTCTTCAGATCTTCTGGACCTGGTCGGGGGTTGACTCTCTAACCTTAGAATTAGGTTTTGGTCTACACCTTTAGACCTATTTCTTCTCTCAGATCTGCTTTCCTTACTGGCCTGCAGTGTGGAGCTCACTTATGCATATCCTAGATGCCTAGTGCACGTTTATCATAATTTTTTTTTTTACTTTATCACAACCTTACTTCAATTGTTATAATTCAAGAGGTCAGCATTGACCTCACTTCATGGCAGCCGCCACCTCAGGGGGAGAACTACCCATGAGAAGAGACAGACTTTTGATCAAACAGGCATCCGCTTAACTTCTTTGAGAAATGAGCAGTCCTATTCCCAATGAGCAGTCTCTTGTCCATCGGTTGCTGTTGTTGATGACCCCTGTGATCTCTCCTGGCTGGCTCACCAGAATGTTGGTTAGACCTTAATTGAAGTAGAAAAACAAGCAAGAGTAAGTGATAAAGTATAAAGGTTTTATTTTACAGCGACTGGGTGAGGGATGAACCCAGGTAGGATTGCCACCCAACTCTCAAATTGGCTGCACCAGGTAGCCCTTTATATAGTGTATTTTTGCTGAATCATACATACTAATCATGTGACCAACAATGGCCATATTTGAGCAATATAATACAACTAAAGCCAAGACTCTCACCCTCCTTCATTCATTGGTGCAAATACTCCCACCCTCCTGAATACGTGTTTTTAGTGCTATCTGACTACGTGTTATGTGGTTTGTGTACTCTACGTGTCCTAAAACCCAGCTCAAGCAGAAGGCGTGATCTGACCGTGTTATTTGATTTGTGCAATCTGACTATGTGTCTATCTGACTACGTGTTGATTTCTACAACTTCAGCATAAACAGAGCGCGTGATCTTGTTCTTATTGCAATGTATTTTGATCATCCCTGTTTCTTATCTTTCCCTGCTAAATTGACCTCAAAGCTGATTAGTTTACTTGCATCACTCTCCTTGTACCACCTTCTCGCATGATCATTCTCTGGAGGAACTGTCAATACTGGTTTCTTTGATGTACCAGGGACTTCTTGATTTGCTTGTTTTATTGATTTCTAGCTACCGTCAGTATGTATCAACGGTTGCAGCTGTTCTCTCCCTGAGCTCGTCCACTGTAATTTATTAACTTGAAGCATTGGACACATACTGCTGTCTAATCACGTACATTCCTGTACTGCTGCAGGTGAGGCCTTTTAGTGACATTTTCTCTGGGTCCCCTTCCTCAATGTCTATACTGACACTTTCTATAATAACAGAAGTCTTCTGGCCTGAGGATTATGGAATTACCTAGGTCGCAATCATGTGAGGATTACAGGGGTTTTTATTCACCCTGCAGAGTTACAGACTTTAGGGGCAGAGCCTGGGCATCCTTCATGTCAATTTTACTAGATACAGACCCTAGTTGAGGCATCACACTTCCACAGTCAAAGGGCGCCGGTCCCAAAGCAATGCTTTCGAGGTAATAGGGCACCAAATACGGCAACCTGCAAGTGGCAGAAACAAACAAGCAATCGATCACTGCGAAACGACGTAATCTTACCTGCCAAAAAAAAAAGATTTGCGCCGTGCAGTGATGGCTGATGGTTCTTGGGACTGGTACAGAGTCAATGCCATGAAGGCTCTCAGCAGATAGATCATTACAGAGAAGTGGTAAATTAAAAAATGTGTAAGTCCCAAGTGGGAAGCTAAATCAACAGAAAACCGGAAGCAAACCTAGCAGCATCTATGTCTTGAGGAAAGTCGAGGGATTATATACACTATTTTTGCATATTAAATTACTAAAACTGCAGAATCTCTATGGTGTGATTGCAAATGTTACATTCTCTGCAAATCAGAAAACAATTTTACTAAGAATCATACTGCCTTTGCACTGAAGCACTATCGCACTACATGAATATTGATTCTGGCTATCCGGAGATGGTACAGCAAACTAGATACATGAACAGCAGCAAGGTATTGTGAATGAATAGGGTGTGGTGAGCTAGTGGAGGGATCTTGAGGCAAGAATACAATTTTGTGACTGGGCCGGGGAAGATTCATCAAGAACAGCATGAACAATGACAATGGAAATAAACAAACATGATTCTGCTTTACTGTGTGCTACAGAAATAACAGTGATGTGTACAGAAGGAAGCATCCACTTTAGCCAAGATGGCTGCTAGGTCGTAATTGAGGTCTAGTTAAAAACGGTCATGAAAAAACACTTATGCCATAAGAAGCTTGTTTTACAGACAACAGCACAATATCAGTATGTATATATAGAATCAAGTGTAAAATCACACTCTTCATGTTGTTAATAATGCACAAAAAACACAAATGTGCAAAAATATCCACCAGTTGTAATGCTATATTTTTATTATTTTATTATTTTATAAATTAGAAATAGAATTTTAGATTCTCTGAAAATAAGTTAACTTGTATGTTGGATGAGGAATTAAAGGTGAGCCAACAATTGGTTAGAGTATTTTACAGACGACAGTCCATGAGTGGATTGAAAATGTGTGGACATAAGGAGGATAATGTGAATTATCCAGAAGCTCAAATTAGGACATAACTTTTTGTTACCTTCGTAGTAGCTTCTTGAGTACTGTCCACACCTCGGCCCAGATGAACAGCCCCTGCTAAGGGTAACTGAAATGACTTGTGTGTCAACAGGGGGAAGGGGCTGGGGGATGCTGACAGGTGATTCAGTGTGCAACAGTGTCTCGCTTTCTGTGGAGCTGCCAGCTGTAGATGTTTCTGAGACAAAGCTGGTAGCAGATGGGGCTTGACCACGGAAAGCATCAGCCAAATGAGATACTGCTGCAGACATTTCTCTTAAGCCATCCTGCACCACCTCAGAATGTAAAGTGTGACACTCCAAGAGACCATTTTGGGCCTACTGGACCTCATTCCTGACCCTCATGAGATTGTTCTGGGGCTTCAGAAATGCAATAATCTAGCTCAACTGATCCTCCTGCGGCATTGCTGCACCCATCAGGTTTCTACTCATGACATTGATGACTGCACCATGAGCTTCCCACAGTGGGTCCTGCCCCAGCCCTTTTCAAACCGCCCTATGACCTTCAGTGAGTGGCCATATATGTAAAATGTCCTGGCTGCACAGCAGACATTATAGCTCTTTGCCACAAGAGCCAGGACAGGGGTGACCACATCTGTAGGTGATGTAGGGCCACAGGGGGCTTGTTGGGGTAATTATGTGCGCAATAGGAAAATAATCCTGCTGAAAGTATTAGATATTGTGTTCTGAGGGAGAGGTATAGGATGCTGACTACACAAACTAAATGGCCTCATTGGCAGGAGTGTTGCTTGTGAAGGCTTGTGATCTTTGCTCAGGCCAACATTGCTGAGGCTGATGACTGAGATCGTGTTGCTTCACCATATTAAAAAAATAGACAATGATAGTTCATTCTAATTTTAAGCAACATATTAACTATAAAACATTTGGGACCTCGTTATGACGTCAGTCGGAGTTGCCTCTGACCGACATCTCTGGGGCTGCGGTACAGACCGACCTACGGTCGGCGGTCCAGAAAGCGCAATCACGATGCGACCGCACATGGTGCGGTCGCAAACTCCCATTTCTCTATGGGAGCTTGTGCGGCGGTCGGAAACCGGCCGCAGCACAAGCTCCCATAGAGAAATGGGCATTTCTGTAAATCCCTGCACCGTGTGGCAGGCACCTCATGGTGCCTGCCACACGGTGCAGGCATTTACAGGGGGCGCCATAGGTACCGCCCTGGCCCAGAACTGGAGGCCCAGGAGGGAAAGGGGTACCTGCTAGAGGCCCCCAAAGTCACTTTCCGACAGGCTTTCCATGTCGAAAAGCCTGACATGGAAAGCCTGTCAGAAACCGGCATCATAATCCAGACGGCGGAAACGCCGTCCGTTAGGGATTATGTGCGGCTTCTGACTGGCGGACGGGCTCCTTGAGCCCGTCGGAAGCCAGTGGGATTAACCAGCCGGTTTATACTCCGACCGCCGTCTTTATAATGAGGCAGTCGGTGTTTAAACCTGGGATGTCGGTCGGAAAGCCTCCGACCTGTGGTCGGAGGCTTTCCAACCGACATCCAAATCAGGCGCTTGGTCTTCAATGTTTTGCTTTTCATTACTGATCAAAATTCAAGGTCCATAAAAATGTTTTGCTTCACATTAAACAACAAAATGTTGAGAAAGATTGATGCAGAATAAAGTGCAGTTATTTTTGGTTTCATAGTTCAGGGTTGGGCCATTGTGTGTGCTGGCAAACGAAGGGTTGTTTGGCTCGCCTGTCTCATGGTCCTTCATACTATGCCTTAGCAACACTGTAAAATTGAGCCCCTCAAACACTTGTATGTCAATATTTCTAATGTTGCCCTCTTATGGAGGTTAGTGAGGACATACAGCACAACATGAATTCAACATTGAAATTATAGTTATTATTTCATTACAGCACCTAGCTATAACGTTACTTTTACACTTGGTTTTTAGGTCTCGGCCTGCACCAGCGCTTGCGCTGGTCTGGCCGAGAGTTTTAGTAAGCGGGTTTTTTTCAGTGCAAACCCACTGGCTTTCGGCTGGCGACCAGCTTAAGTTCACGATGGCGTGCACGCGCGCAGCTGCCATCTGGGTTTCCTATCTCTTCCTCATTACCTCATCATGGCTCATTAACTCTCTGGACTCTGATGTTTCAATCACAGCAGCAGCTCACATTACCAACTGACGGCCCTGGACTACAGTCACATGAAAAACAACAGCGATTAGCATTGAAATGCAAGCTTTTTTTTGTCTAGTTAGAAATATTGCTTCGGTGGGTTGATTTCACCTTATATCGCTATTTGTTTTATATTGGGAGTCACAGCCTAATTACCAGTATTTTTGTCTCACTCTTTTTTTTTTTATATTTATTCGCGCAAAGCACAAAGCTATATTTAAGGTTACTTTTTCCGTGTCACTTCTTCACTCTATTTAAACTCCACACCCCCCACTCTTATTGTCTCTCTCCTTCTCTCTCTTTCTCCCCTCTCTAATTCTCTCTCTACTTAATTAACTCTCCCCTCTCTATCTTTTTTTGCCTTTCATTCTCTCTCACCCCTTTATCTGTTTCTCTTTCAAACTCCTTCATTCACTCTCTCTCCCCTTCTTTCTCTCTCTCTATCCCGCTCCACTCTTTATTCTATGTACACCCTTTCTCTCTCTTTCTCTCTCACCACCCTCTCTAATTGGGCATTATATCTTCACTCTATCTCTCACTCGGCAACACCACAGCATCACTCAGCATAACCACAGCATCAATCAGAGCCAGCACAGCATCACTCAGCACCAACACAACATCTCTCAACGCCATCACAGCATCACTCAACGCCATCACAGCATCACTCAGTGAAACCACAGCATTACTCAGCACAACCACAGCATCACTTAGCGCCACAACAGCATCACTCAGCGCCACCCCAGCATTACTCAGCAGCACCACAACATCACTCTGCGCCACCACAGCATCACTCAGCACCACCATAGCTTCACTCAGCGACACCACATCATCACTCAGGGCCAACACTGCATCACTCAGCACCACCACAGGATCACTCAGCACCACCACAGGATGACTCAGCACCACCACAGCATCGTTCAGCGCCACCACAGCATCGCTCAGCGCCACCACAGCATCGCTCAGCGCCACCACAGCATCGCTCAGCGCCACCACAGCATCACTCAGCGCCACCACAGCATCACTCAGGGCCACCACAGCATCACTCAGGGCCACCACAGCATCACTCAGCGCCACCACAGCATCACTCAGCGCCGCCACAGCATCACTCAGTGCCGCCACAGCATCACTCAGCGCCGCAACAGCATCACTCAGCGCAGCCACAGCATCATTCAGGGCCACCACAGCATCGCTCAGCACCACCACAGCATCGCTCAGCACCACCACAGCATCATTCAGCACCACCACAGCATAACTCAGGGCCACCACAGCATCACTCAGGGCCACCAGAGCATCACTCAGCGCCACCACAGCATCACTCAGCGTCGCCACAGCATCACTCAGCACCGCCACAGCATCACTCAGCGCCGCAACAGCATCACTCAGCGCAGCCACAGCATCATTCAGGGCCACCACAGCATCGCTCAGCACCACCACAGCATCGCTCAGCACCACCACAGCATCATTCAGCACCACCACAGCATAACTCAGGGCCACCACAGCATCACTCAGGGCCACCACAGCATCACTCAGCACCACCACAGTATCACTCAGCGCCAAGACAATATCACTCAGCACAACCACAGCAATCACTCAGCGCCATGACAATATCACTCAGCATCACCACAGCATCACTCAGCACCACAGCAGTATCACTCAGCAAGACCTGAGTATCATTCAGCATCACCTCAGCATCGTCTCTGCAACAGTCACCACCACCACCACTACCACCTCAGCATCACTCAGCACCACCTCAGCCTGCTCTCGGAATCTGGCATCTGTTGATTCTCCCCTAGCGTCTGGCCGCTGCTAGTGTTATAATACAGGTACTAGTTCCCAACCTTCACCCTCCGATTGTTTATGCCCCTCAAAAAAAAGATTTAACAAACAACCATTGCAATAGGCAGAAACAAGTTGCCAGCATTGCAAGAACAAAAGAAAACTGAGGAAATTTTTTATTGTAAATACTTTTTTAATATGGTTGTTCAGTTTTACATAATGCCTTCTTGGTCATATATAAAGTAACAAAAATGCTTCTAACACTTTTTTATTATAACTTTTCAGCATGCTGCACAGCAGCCACACTTCTCTACAGCACAGCTTGAAGACATTGGCAAAGTCAATAGCTCTGGCTAAACACTTATAAGGCCCCAAAGGCGAGACCTATTGGCTATGCCATTGCTTGTTTCAGTGAATGATTAAGATGTTATTACCATACTAACTATACTGTCGCTATACCCTTTGTTTTTTTCAGGGGATATCTGTCGTTTTTTGATCATATTCAAAGTGGAACACATTTCCAACACCCTCAGGCAACCTCCGACTAGACCCCATGTCCAACCCTCTGCAAGCACCCAAAACCCCACTGTGCAAAGCAGAGCGGTAGGTGCCAGGCATGGCCTCTAACCGGGCCCTCCACACCAACCACCACCAGCATAAGAAAGTGGGTTACTTGTTGGGAAGGATGTGAGTACTTCTCAAGAAATAAGTCAGCAACCTTCTGTCTACTGAAAACCAAGTATCCAGTTATGGTATTTGACTCTCTCAAGGTAGCAAGGCAGGGCAGCCATGGCCTTCTCAGGGGAGGTTGTGTGGGCTAATACTGCATTCCACAGGTACACAACAAACAACACCCAATAAATCATTGTCTAGCCAGTTCTTTGAGTTTAAAAAAGGAAAAGTACTTTATTATGCACTCACTACTAAATGCTGCACATTAATTTATGAATATATACAAGTAGGCAGGTATAAATACGGCTGGTGACACTCTACTAACAGTTCATACCACTAAGGAGCCCTGAACCCTAAGACCATTATATCCTCACATATACGAGACACAACTTTTATATGGGGGTGTAGCTATCAAAAGATAGGCCTACTGGTTTGTCACAGTCGCCACATTCATAAAAGCAGAAACATATCATAACTGACAAATCCAATACCATTTAAACGGCTAGAGATGATGCCACCTTACAAAGACATGCATTAGAACCTGCGATGACTCACTGTTAACTTAGTGATAATCAGAAAAGCATTCCCATAATCTTCCTTAAGACATATAAAGCAACATTCTCAATTTATCTTTGTCACTAAAGCATTACAAATTCAATAAAATATGAACATTCCTTTTTATTTTCAATATGCTGCAAGCACAAACTTAGAAACCACCATCAAAATTGAGCACATCCCAGACTCTCTGTGCAAAAAGTCCAAGGTCTAGGAGTACTTGAAACTATCTAAAAACTCTCGTAAGGTCACCAATGTACCCCTAGGAGGCTTATGATAGCTTTTGAAAACCCTTTAGTGGGGCTCCT
Organism: Calotriton arnoldi; assembly: GCA_963921515.1. NCBI lineage: Eukaryota > Metazoa > Chordata > Amphibia > Caudata > Salamandridae > Calotriton > Calotriton arnoldi. The sequence goes on along the minus strand of CAWUFW010018131.1, from coordinate 84,573 downwards.
GTGAGGACTGCTCCACTCCTGGAAGCCCCAAAAATATTTAGAAACACATTAGTGGTGACCCTGTGCTCTATTGGGTACTATAAGCAGAAAATGCAAATTTTAAAATGCCCTTAGTACTATGCATTAATTTAGAAATACGTACAAGTAGGAAGGTAAAATTACCAATGGTGATACTCTCAAATCAGTCCATAACCCTAGCAAGCCCAAAATTCTAAGACATTGATACCCCCACATATACTACACACCATGTAAGTGGTGAAGTTAGCAAAAGTCAGTCCTACTGGCTTTGTGAGGGTGTCAGCACATTCATAAAATCAAAAGCATACCATATAAACCGTTGCAGCACCATTAAAACTGCTAGTGATGGTACCAACTTACAATGACTATCATTGGAACACGTAATTGCAAACTTTTAATCTGGTGATAATTATTAAAACATTTCCATGCCCTTCAACAAAACATATAAAGCATCATTATTAATTTTTTCACTGTCTCAAAAACATTACAATTTCAATAAAATATTACCATGAGACTTTTGTTTACTTTCAACATGCTACAGGCACAGCTTTAGGACCCACTAACAAAGATCCCCATTCCCCAGAACCTCTGAGCAAATGCCAAAAACTCTCCTGGGATCACCAATTTAACATTACAGAGACTTATGGCGACTTTAAAAAACAAATTGAGGGACTCCTGCACGGACTAACACTCTCCTGGCAGACCCACAAATATTAAGAAACATGCCTGTGGTGCCTCTGCCCTCTCTGGGGCAAAACAAGCAGAATATGCAAATGGACTCCTCCTGGCCCCAGCTGATGGGATTGATGTATTGGCTGCAGGGAAAGGCTTTTTTTATACGGGTGTCCCAGTCCCACCCAGGGCATCATCCCACCCAGGGCACCTACAGCACTGATTTTTCATTGGGGCTACGGAGGGAGCCCCTGAGCCATTGTGGCTCATGCCGGTCCCCCATGCCCCCCAATGGCACAGCTGATCTGTGCCACAAGGGAGAAGGCATCCTACACTGCTACAATCAAATGTACTCCTCCTGTGGTCAGCATCAGTGGGAATTTAGAGGCTGGATGATCTCACTCCTCCAAACTTGGCATGTGGGCAAGAACACAACCTGGCTGATGTTCTTGGTCCCTGGGGAGATGCAGGTGCCCAAGGACAGAATATGAAAGAGCGCTGTGATTGAGTTTATGTGGGCTCCTAGAGAGATGTTTTAGTGGGCCGGCATGGACGTGGCTGCGTGGGTAGACCGCGCACCCCGAGCCCCTGGACAAACACATACACACACAGATTGCAGATATCAGCAAAGGCTCCGAGTGACCATTTGCCCATTTATATGGAGCCTCGGGCTAAGCCCACCCCCGGCGTGCAACAGGGGATACTTTGCATTGTAGAGGCCGGGTGGCACTCTACATCTCTCTCTTATTTGTAATTGCCTTTGCAATAAACGAAAAGTAGGCTACTCAAGCTGAACAGACAAAGGGGCTTATTATGATGTCGGGCGGAAAGCCTCTGCCCGAAAGTCAGAATCTTCGCGACCCTGTTGGAACCCTTCCGACCGACTCAGTTGGTTTACAGTCCGACCGTCTGATTACGAAGTTCGCGGTCAGAACAAAAAATGGCTGGTCATTCCGACTCGGTTCTGACCGACTCATGGTGTATTCCTGTCGTTCCGAACCGCACCGTAACCCCCTATTGATGGCGTTTCTGCCATCGGGATTACAATGTCGGTTTCCAACAGCCTTTCTGCACCGGCCTTTCCGACATGGAAAGACTGTCGGAAAGTGAATTTGGGTGCCCCTTGCAGGGCCCCCTAGCCCCCACAGCCTACGGTTGGTGGCCGAGGGGGTACCCAAGGTACCTCCCTGTAAAACCCTGCACTGTGTGGCATGCACCATGGGGTGCCTGTGACAGGATGCAGGGTTTTACACACACACCCCGTTTCCCCATAGGAGCCTGTGTTACACAGCCGGTTCTCGGGCGTAATATGAGCTCCCATAGGAAACAATGGGAATCAGTGTTTGGTCGCATCATAATACGGCAGTCAGAATCGCCGACCGCAAGTCGGTCGGTCCCGAATCCGAGACGGTGTTGGACGGAGGCTTTCCGTCCGACATCGTAATGAGCCCCAAAGTCTCTTAGGGGCTGATTACGATGCCATTGTACCGGGGATGGGGACTGCCCGCCTATAAGGCGGCGGTCCCACATATGGCATTACGATGTGGCCGCCACCACGGCGGTCGCAAGTGCCAAGTTTTCCATTGCGGGCAGTGCTGCTGGTTGCAGCACCCGCCACAATGGAAAAAATGCAGGTTGTGCTTTTCCCTGCACTACGTGGCAGGCACCACATGGTGCCTGCCACATGGTGCAGGGAAATGTAGGGGGCCTCCAAGTGCACAAACCAACTGCCCCTGCACAAGGGGGGCCCGCAACGGGCCCCCAAAGGCCATCCCCGCCAGCCTTTCCATGGCGGGTGAACCACCATGGAAAGGTTGGTGGGGAGCCAGCATCGTAATCTGACAGGCGGTGCCTGCTTGGCACCGCCGGCATGCATTTCATGCTGAGGGCCTACACCGCGCCAGCGGGCTCTACGAGCCCGTTGGATTTCTGGCGGTCGGAGTTCCCGACCGCCACGATCCTGCCCACCATCATAATATGGTGGGTGGGAAATGGCCACAAGATCGCGGTGAACCCGCCACCAGCAGCCTGCCAGTGGTGGGTTCACCACGATTGTAATCAGCCCCATAGTCTCTGGCTGGGGCCGGGTTTGGCCGAAGACCATACGTCTGGCTCCTGGAGATGTATCAGTCCCTTGCCCCTCTCGCCTGTCATCGATTAATTCCCCAGCCGGGGCATTTCTTGTTTGTTGTTGCTCATAAGATGGTGACACAGGGATGTCACTTGCATGAGCCCTTCCTGATGCTCATGGAGTTTCGCCTCTTTGCAGAGAGGTGGGAACCATGGAGTGTTCTTTCTCATCAACCGTATTCTCGTCTGCCAGTCTCTGTGAATGATCCATTGCAGCTGGCACCACCTTGAACCAGGAGACGTTTCTGGTCACCTGTCCCTCACCTGATTGCACATCTTGATGACTTGCCAGACTTCAGTCTCTTACGGTGTCTGAAAATTCCACCTGTGTAGTCTGCCCCTCATGATAACAGATGCTCCAACTCACAGAGTGGGCACCTGAGCTCGACGACTCTGGCTGGCTTTGTCATTGGTGGTTCTTCTCCGCAGCTGGGTGGCTTCAACATCCATGTCAGTGGGACTTTCTGTATCTGCCGGGGTGTTATCCTGTGTTGGCCTTCGAAACAGTAGGATTGCTGGAGCACAGTTGGTAGTGCTGCGAGGAGTTTGCCTGTAGGCCCACAGGAACTTATGCAAACAGGATTCTGCATCCTCTCCAAGGTCAACTCTAATATTCAAGGCACGGGTTGAGTGTTCATATAAGTCTTTCCACTTCGCCATTCTCCTGGGGCCACTGGGAAGTGATCTTCCTGCGACAAATGGCCAGAGCCTCCAGGTATTCCTGGAATTCATGTCCCTGGAACAGTGGTCCTTTGTCCGACTTCACCTCGTCAGGAAAGCCCCTCATCGCAAACGTCTTCTCCAGAACGGGCTTGATGTAGCAGAATGCTGTGGATGGCACTACTTCCACCACTGGGAACTTGGAGTATGAATCGATGACCACTACGGTGATCCCCCCATCTGGGAAGCTCCCAAAATCGATGCTGACCTTTGACCAGGGCTCTTCCGTCAGGACTGGTGCCGGTGAGGGATCTTCGCTCATGATGGCACATGAAAGACAGCTGCATACTTTGTCATCGACCATCGCATCCATGCCTGCAATTCAGATCTTGCTGCGGAGGCGGGCCTTCATCTTCACTGTCCCCTGGTGTCCCTGGTGTGCTAGATTGATCCCACGGGCCCAGAGACTTTTGGGCATCACAATCAGCTGCCCACGCAGAAGTGGGCCATCCTGACTTTTGCAGAGTTCTCTCCTCACTCTCTATAGTTGCTGCTGGGACGATCTCTAGTAAGGTGGTGTTGTCCAGCGAGAGCTGACGCAGGGTTACTGATGATCACCAGTGCTGTTGGGCGGTCATTCGGGGTCTTACTACGCAACACACCTTTGCAAAGTGGTTAGCTTTCCTGGACTTCAAGCATGTCTTCCCTTTTGCAGGACATGTCACAGCCACTTTGTGTTCGAGGCCACAGTTTCCACAGCCACTCCCAGGTTTTGGGGACAGCCCTTGACGTATGGTCCCCGGTCGTCGTTGAATGGGATTGGCCCGCTCAATCTTGACAGTAGGAGCCTTCTGTGAGATGGAGTGGGACATCACCTTGCCTAAGGCTGCTTCCATCTCATCTGCCCGGGCATTCGAAAGCTTGTGCGAGTGGGCCAAAATAAGGATATCATCCAGTGAAATGCCTGGTTGGCGGAGTATCAGACATCATAGAACAGAGGACTGACACCCCTGTATGATTTGTGCTTGGATCTCCTCATGTTGGTTCATGTTGGTGCAGGTGCTTGCAAGCTTCCTCAACCAAGCATAAAACATATCCAACGACTCGGTGCTCAATTGTGTGTCCTGGCGCAATTTAAAGTTTTCGTAATTGGGGTTGAGTTGAGGGTCAAAGTGATGGGTGAGCACCCTCACAGCTGTGTCGAAGTTGGTGTCACCCCTGTATTTGGTAGAGTATCAAAGAGGTCATATAACTCTGCACACCCAAAGTGTAACAGTAGAGATTGCTTCATGACCCCATCTGTTTCCTGCGTCGTCCCGAAATAATGCTGTAGGCGCCCAATCCAGGAGTGCCATCTTGGTGCTGCCATGGTGGGATCAGACAGTTCACTGAATGGCAGCAATGGCATCACAGAGGCGTGGGCATACAGGGCTCGGTCGGTTTGTGCATTGGCCGGAGGGTTGGCATTTTGTGACGGCTCACTCATGTCGCCAGACTACCAGGAGCACGATGGGAAAACTAAGGTGTCACTTGAGCCAGTGGTGAAAGGGCATGGCACTGTTGGCAGGTAACCTGCGGCAGAGCAGGAGACCAAAGGAGTGAGTGTGGCCAGCAGAAACAAATAGTCAGGTAAGTACTCACAATCAGAAGCCCCAGTCTCTTTTCTCCCAGCTTTACTTGCTGGGGCATGCCAGGCAGTATCCTTCTTCAGCAGAGGTATTTTCTCCTTCCAAGGCAATCTCAGGAAGCGTGGTGGCCAGAGAGACGATGTCCACACACCCTGCGAAGGGCGGCCCCATCAGTCAAGAAGACAGCAATGCAGAGGCCAATAGTGAGGGGAGCACACCCAGCTCTCCCGGGAAATTGCCAGGCAAAGCAGCCTCAGGAGAAGATAATGAAGGCCAATCAGGCTGCAGACATCACCCACCTCGTGGGGGACAGTATTCAGACAAAATATTGAGTAAAAATATCACCATATCAGAATATCGAGTCAAAAATGTTGTGATATGGAGATATCGTCAGCAAGACTATCGATGTCAAGAATATCCATTTTAAGGCAAGTAATATTGATTTTTTTTTTTTTTAACAATTCTTTTTATTGTTGACATCTACTATGGTTACAAGTACATATCAGAATTTGCAATATCCATATGATACATTTCGACATAGTCGTACATCAATTACTGTAACTTAAAAATACTACCCTATTTTATGATATTATTCCTCAAGTGCAGGGTGTCTAGGCAATTGGGGGGGTTCACATATGTTCCCTCTATAATCATTCCATTTGCCCCCGATCAGTGCCCACTTCTTAGGACAGCCACGTGGCACATACACCGTCTTTTCCATTACCATGCACCAGTCCATGTCTTTTTTCCATGTGCTCAGTTTAGGCGTTTCCGCCGCCCCCCATTGTTTAGCAATGTTTCTCTTAGCAATCATAAATCCCAATGCCACCCAGGTTCTTTCTTTTCCTGTTAAGTCTGTGGGGTCCCATACATTCAGGATACACAATTTTATCTTAGGCTCTATTTGTTTACACTGTACATTTGCCATACATTGAATTACCTTTGTCCAATACCGCTGGATATACACACAGCTCCGAATGGTATGTATAAAGGTCCCTTCCTGATTGCACCCTGGGTTACATCTGGGATCCTTCCTATACCCCATATGCAAGAGAACAGTGTTAGCCAAATACACTCTATGTAATACTTTTAGTTGCACTAGTCGCAACTTTGATGAGATTGCAACCTCCCTAGGGGAAGACAGAGCCTCCTGCCATTCCTCCTCCTCCATTTCCATTGTATCTTTTTCCCAGTGGTTCCGAAGTTGCAAGAGGGGGTCAGGCATATTATTTATTAGTTTCCTATATACTAATGATATTGCTTTCTTGGGCATGTATTCGTCGAGAATCCTGTCTTCAAGTGGAGAAGATTCGGGAAGCTGTTGACCCCTCGGGATGACCGCTTGTAGTGAATGTTGAATCTGCAAATATCTAAATTTTTCTGTCTCTGCCATATCATATTCTTTTTGCAGCTGAGCGAAGGGAATCACCTCCCCCTTTCCCCACAGGTCGCCCACATGAGAGATACCAATCAAGTCCCAAGCCGTAAAACCTTTGGATTTTCTAAGACTGCCTAATGTTTCCATATCCCACAAGGGGGTTGCCTGCGTTAGTTTCCCCTCCCATCCCATACTCTTCTTTATAGTGTGCCATATTTGAACTGCGTGTTTAGTTGGACCCGTTAAGTTTAGTTTAGCCGAGTTTGTGTATAGTACCCGGGTATAGTGCCCCTCAGGGAGAAGCCATCTATCCATCCCATAGCCGGGATCATCATTAGTTCTATACATGCAGTGGTTAATTGCCGTCAGTTGCGCCGCCCAATAATATTTTTTGATGTCTGGGAGCCCTATGCCACCATCATACCATCCTCTCGTCAGCTTTCGCATCGCTATCCGAGGTGGCTTCCCCTCCCATAGTAGTTCCCTTTGCGCATTCTCAATACTTTTAAAATAATCTGCATGGACGGGGCATGGAGAATTCTGTAGTACGTAGAGAAATCGCGGCAATGCCATCATTTTAAATAAAGCAGCTCGCCCCAGTAAAGACAGCGGGAGGGATCTCCAATGTTGAACATCGCGTTTGAGCTTTGACAAAGGGGGGAGAAGATTGCGCTCGTAATAAAGTGCTGGATTTCTAGTAATGAAGATACCAAGACACTTAAACCCTTCCCTTGCCTCCTGTATCTCATATCCCCTGGACAGAACCGGAAAGTTTCCCCACAGCACGTAGATGGCTGACTTTGACCAATTTATCCGGTAACCAGAATATTTGCCGAAGCTCAGAAAGATATGCAGCACTCTATTGATTGAAGCTCTTGGTGACGCCAGGTATAGTAATATATCATCAGCGTACAGGGAGATCTGGTCCTCCCAGCTCTCCGTCCACCGCAGTCCCCTCATGACTGGATCTTTTCTTATCCATAGTGCCAGGGGCTCGAGCAGGAGGGAAAAGAGCAACGGGGAGAGAGGACAACCCTGTCTGGTTCCTCTTTCAAGCTCAAACGCCCTTGACTTTCTGTTATTTACCACAACTTGAGCAAGCGGCTTACTGTACAGAAGTCTCACCCAGCCAACAAATTTAGGGCCAAAGCCCAGCTTTTTTAAGACCGCCAGCATATAGGGCCACTCGATTGCATCAAAAGCCATAGTGGCGTCCAGGGACATCACCACTGCATCCTCCCTTAATGTCTCAATTCGGCCCATAACTCCATGTAGACGCCGGAGATTGAGCGATGTGTTTCTTGACGGCATAAAACCGGATTGATCCGGATGTACGAGTTTTGTGATGACCTCCAAAAGACGGGTAGCTAATAGTTTGGCTAGGATTTTAGCCTCCGCATTTAACAATGATATCGGTCTATATGAAAAGCAGCTATCCCTGGGCCTACCACTTTTATGAATAACCACTATCGTGGCCAGTCTTTGATCCTCCGGGAGCATCCCGCGGTCCAGACTCTCTAGGAACATATCGGCGAGATGTGGTGCTAATGTACTGGGCGCTACTTTATATAATTCAATAGGCAGTCCATTGGGACCCATCGCCCTTCCAGATTTTAGCTCACAAATCGCCCGTTCGATCTCAGTAGGTGTAATTGCCTCATCCAATCTAGAGGAGTCCTCTCCAGAGAGGACCGGGAGGGCCATATCCGACAGCAAGGCGCAAGCGTCCTCTTCTGTGGATGTTGTATGTGACATGTATATGTTATGGAAATAATCTGCAAACCCGCGCGCAATATCTTGCGGGTCTGTCAAGTGTTTCCCCGTCCCCGTCCTCAGTTCCACCACCAGCCTGTTGGCCTGTTCCCTCCTGTCCAACCATGCCAATAGTTTGCCAGTTTTGTCCCCTACGTCATATATTTTACTCTGTGTGGCCATATAGTGCCCACGGGCTGCCTCTGTGACCAGGTCTTTATATTCTTTGGTCTTAATTTCCAGCGCATGCTTGACTGACGTATCGGTCTCTACTCCCAGTCTCTCTTCCTATTGAAGGATTGCCTCCTCCAGCTCTGCCAGCTGGGCGGCCTTCTCCTTGCATCTCCCTGCTATCTGGGAGAGTGCATGACCGTGGATCACCGATTTAAAGGCTTCCCACAGCGTCTGTGTCGAGGCCACCGTCCCTCCATTTTCACGAAAGAACATTTCTGTTTCTTTTATTATTACATTTTTGATTTTATGGTGCTTGAGAAACCAGGGATTTATTGGCGCCACCCTTCCCACCTGTCGCTCTCCAGTGTCCACCAGGACCCATAGTGGGGAGTGATGGGATATCCCTCTTGCCATTTGCCGTACCTCCCTTACTATGCTCATCTATGCCGCTGGCACTATTATGTAATCTAATCTAGATAAAGATCGATGGGCTCCAGAGTGGAACGTGAACTGGCTGCTTGTCGGATGAAGAGTGCGCCATGTGTCCACTAAGAACATTGCCTCCATGAAGTCTCGGATTTCTGTTCTTGAAGCTGTGGCCTCCCTTGGTGGGTAACAATCTAATTACCCGGAAACTACTGAATTAAAGTCTCCTCCCATTAATAATAGACCATTAGGGAGAGTTAATAACAAGTCTCCCAGATCTTGAAATGCCGCCGCCTGCAGGCCCGGGAGCACATACATGGAGAGCAATGTTAACGATTGACCCTCCCACCTATCCGCTAATGCACTATACCTGCCCAGATTGTCTTCCCATTTTCGGTCAATAGAAAACGAAAAGGTTTTCTTGATCAGAATGCCAACTCCTCTAGAGCCGGTCGTAAAAGCCGAATGTGTCTCAACCTTATACCCCCATCTTGTGAGGGCCCCACATGCATTACCCATCAGGTGTGTCTCTTGGAGGAGCACTACGTCTGGTGAGTGCCTTTTTATGAACTGAAGTACAATCCCTCTTTTTAATTTGTCCCCCAAGCCATTCACGTTCCACGACAGTAGCTTAATACCTTGTTTCCCCATCTAGTCCCTCAATCTCTATGTCTACTCGACCCTGCCTACTAAGTGACGCCATCTGCGCCTGTTTCATTCTCACATTTACTAGCATTACAGTGATGTCACCTGTGGATAATCTCCTCAAATGTGTGGCTCGAACCGTGTCTCCTGTGACTGTATCTAATATGGTAGTGTCAACTAATCTAAACATCAAAACTAAACTTACATAGAATCCCCATCCCCCCTCCCTGCTTCCCTGCAATCTGGGCCTAACAATGCCCTTGTCCCCAACTATGCAGAGTGCCTGTCGCCCAATATAGAACTCTTAACAAAGAAAAACGGGGGGTGCTGTCTCTCCATCCGCACCACTGCCGATTGTGTGAGACAGGGATAGAAAAGGAGTAGAGAGGTAGAGCCGAGAAAGAGAGCGGAGGCCCTACTGAATTCTATTAGCAAACAAACAACAAGACACTTTACCCAATGCACCTGACCAGATCAGAAATGACAGCAATTAGTTCTCTTTATCGTTTTCCTGTTGCCGCATCCAGGAAGTTTCTACTGTGGCTGCATGTCTGGAAGGCTGGTCTTTCCTCTGCCTAGTGCCGTTGCCGTTAGCCACTCTCCAACCCTCCAGCCTGTCCTGTGCGAGTTCCGAAGTATCAAAAAACCAGGCCTTCCCCTCGGCCTCGACTCGTAGTTTTGAGGGAAATCGCATAGCATACTTAACCCCTTTTTTACGGAGTTGAGATTTGATGTATTTGATGTCTTGGAAAGATCTTCTCTGTCGTTGCACATTTAGTGTGAATTCAGGGAAAAATGTCACTGTACTATTATCAATCCTGAGTGGCGCAGCCGTACGGGCTGTCTGTAAAATCACGTCGCGGTCCCTAAAATTGAATAAACGGGCCAGTATAGGTCGTGGGGGGGGGCCCTGGCTTCGGCTTTCCACCCGGGACCCGGTGCGCCCTTTCCACTGAAAAACATTTTGAGAGATTTGTGGGTTGAAGACGCTTCGTGATCAGATCTTCCACAAAGAGATCGGGCGTAAGCCCCTCCGCCCATTCCGGCACCCCCAATATACGAACGTTGTTCCTTCGTGATCTCCCTTCATAGTCGTCGTGCTTGTTTTCCATCAACTTACTCTTCTCTTGCAAGTCTTTGATTTGATGTTGCATTGTTTTAGACTCTTGGGAAAAGTCTGTTGTGACCATGTCGAGCGATTTGACCTTCTCCCGGATGTTCTGTAGATCTGCGCAAATCAAGGTTACTTCGGTCGTTATTGAGTCCATCCGCGCCTCAAGCGATGTACGCACCCCAGTGATAGCATCCATGATGTCTTTCAAGGAAGGGTCCTCAGTGGACAGACAGGTCGCGCCCCTCCCCTCAATCTTTCCAGCTCCCTCTGTCTCAGCAATCCTGGAGGAGGCATATTTGTCCATTTTTGTTTGGTGCGTATTTTTGGCCCCTTTTCTTCCGGACATTTCTTGCTTGTGTCACCACTGGGGAGTGTAGGAGGAGCACTCCACCAAGCTCTCACCGCGAAATTATTCTGCCGTTCCTAGCTGGTACTGTCCGCCGCCTGACCCTGGAGCAACAGGCACAAGTCTCCAAGCGGCCTGTCGGAGTTCCCCCCAGGAGTGCGGCGCAATCCGCTAGACCACCTTGGTAGTTTGAGCTGTGGAAGTTTAACACATAAACTGCCCCCTCGTTGTTATCTCCACTGTCCAGGAGTACCTTAGCCGGTATGTCACTTCGCTGAAGTAGTAGAGGTACTGCCCAGTTATTTTGCCGGCGCTGATTAAAATTGCTGCTAACTCATTGAGGAGGCTGTGGCCCCTTCTATGCTCTCATATGCTGGCCTGGAATTCTTGATGCGACATTAATCCACATACAGGCCTTTTTTGGGGATGTGAGGAAAAAACTGCTACACGATCACACCACTCCCGAGTCAATGACGCATCAATCAATCCCTCGGGATCCCCAACCGCGCTTGCAACCGAGGGGAGCTCCTCTCTGCTGCCAAGATAATTTCAGACCCACGGAAGGCAGTGGGGAGCATCGCGCCTCGTACCTGTTGGCAGCCCGTAATTGCGGTCAGTCAAGGCCGGTCTGTTGCTCCGCTCCTGACAGCGTCTATGTGAGCTCTGCACCCGCCGGAGCCGTCCTCTATCTCTCCAGGGCCAATCGGGAGGCACAGCGGGGCCCGGGTTCTCACCCCGAGTCCTCCTTTCTTCAGGGACGCTGACTCGGAGACAAGCGCTTCTCTCGCGCTCCTCGCCCCCCTCCGGATCTGCTCCAATTACACCGGCGTGCGGCTACGTGAACCACGTATTATCGATTTTTTAAATATCTAAGTCATTAAGATCGTTTGCAAAAATATAGTTGCTTAAAATATCGTTTTTTAATTATTGTTATGTATTTTAGTATATATTTTAAATGTATATGATGTAATTCCTTTTTATACATATTTATGTTTTTTATATATTTGTTAATTTTTATAGTAATTTAATTTATTTAAATTTTGTGTTTTTAGTTCCGTAGCTAGGTTGTGGGTTTACAGAGGTATAGGGTGGGAAGTAATTTAATTATAATAAATTAAGGATTATTTTTTATTTAATATTAGTTGTTTAATTGATATTTAATTATGTTAATTGTGCTATTAATTTTTTTTAATGCACATTTTATGTGTGGGTTCTGGAGTTTAAAGGGTGGGAACTAATTTATTTTTAATCAATTAATAATTAGTTGTTAATTAATATTAATTATTTCATTGATGATTAATTATGTTAATTGCTTAATTCTTTTTTTTAAGTGTGGGTTGTGGAGTTATAGGGCTAAAGGGTGGGAAGTAATTTATTTGTAATTAATCAGTAATTAGTTGTTAAGTAATTTTAATTAATTACTTGATAATTAACTGTTTATTCTGTAATTAATTTTTTTAGGTGTGGGTTGTGGGATTTATAGGTGTAAAGGGTGGGAAGTAATTTATTTTTAATTAATAAATAATTAGTTGTTACTTAATCTCAATTAATTATTTGCTAATTACTTATATCAATTGTTTCATTATTTTTTTTTAGGTGTGGGTTGTGGGGTTTATAGGGGTAAAGGGTGGGGAGTAAATATATTTTAATTAATGAATAATTAGTTGCTGAATACTATTATTTAATTGACAATTAACTATTATATTTGAGTAATTAATTTTTTAAGTTTAATTTTAGGTTGCAGATTGTGGGGTTTAGAGGGGTAAAGGGTGGGAATGTAATTAATTTTAATGAATTAATATTTCGTTTTTAATTAATAATATTTGTATAATTGATTATTAATTATGTTAATTGTGCAATTACATTCTTTTGTTTTAGATTTTAGGTGTGAGTTGTGGGTTTTGTAGGGGTAATGGGGTGGGAAGTAAATTAATTTTAAGTAATTAATACTTTTTAATTAATATTAATTATTCATTTGATAATTAATCATGTTAATTGTGTATATATGTAAATAATTTTCTGTTACATTTTATGTGTGTGTTTTGTGGGGGTATATTGTGGGAGTACATTCATTATAATTAATTAATAATAAATATTTAATTAATGATAATTAGTGTGTTGACACATTTTATATTAATGGTGAAGATAATGTTTTTATTAAAGTTAAGTTTTAGGTGCAGGTTGTGAGTTTTGTTGGGGTTAGAGGGTGGGAAGTAACTAAATTAAATTGATGTAATAAATATTTTTTGTTAATAAATAATTTCTAAATAAAAATATTTATTTGTATGGAAATTATGTTTGTATTTTATTTATAATAATATTTGCAGGTATTTGTGATATATATTTAACATTGTAATATATATTTTTTAATATTAAATATATTTGTATTTTATTTTTCAACATATTTATATTTATCTTTATTTACTTTGTTTTTTAAATAATTTTATTTTCTTCAAGATATCTTGTTTGTTTTCAATGTTGCACTGACTGGAGTAGGAATAGTACATTTTACCAACACTATCCAACACTTTCCCTACTGTTGTACTAACTGGAGTGGGAACAGTAAATTTTACCCCTCTGCTATCCAACACTTTCCCTACTGTTGTAAGGACTAGAGTGTGAATAGTAAATGTTACCCCTCCACAATCCAACACTTTCCCTACTGTTACACTCATTGAGGCGGGAATAGTAAATTTTACCCCTCCGCAACCCAACATTTTCCCTACTGTTGTATTGACTGGAGTGGGAATAGTGAATTTTACCCTCCCCTATCCAACACTTTCCCTACTGTTGTACTGACTGGAGTGGAAATAGTAAATTTTACCCCTCTACAATCTAACACTTTCCTTACTTTTGTACTGCCTGGAGTGGGAATAGTAAATTTGACCCCGCTGCTATCCAACACTTTCCCTACTGTTGTACTGACTGGAGTGGGAATAGTAAACGTTATCCCTCCGCAATCCAACACTTTCCCTACTGTTACACACATTGAAGTCGGAATAGTAAATTTTACCACTCCACAACCCAACATTTTCTCTACTGTTGTATTGGATGGAGTGGGAATAGTTAAATTTACCCCTCCTCTATCCAACACTTTCCATACTGTTGTACTGACTGGAGTGGGAGTAGTACATTTTACCCCTCCGCAATCCAACACTTTCCTTACTTTTGTACTGACTGGAGTGGGAATAGTAAATTTTACCCCTCTACTATCCAACACTTTCCCTACTGTTGTACTGACTGGAGTGGGAATAGTAAAATTTTACCCCTCCACAATCCAACACTTTCCCTACTATTGTACTGACTGGAGTGAGAATAGTGAATTTTACCCCTCCGCTATCCAACACTTTTCCTACTGTTGTACTGACTGGAGTGGGAATAGTACATTTTATTCCTCCGCAATCTAACACTTTCCTTACTTTTGTACTGACTGGAGTGGGAATAGTACATTTTACCCCTCTGCTATCCAACACTTTCTCTACTGTTGTACTGAATGGAGTGGGAATAGTAAGGGGCCGATTGTGATGTCGTCAGGAAAGCATTCCCACCGAATCGGGTTAGGAATGCTTTCCGGACGATTCTTATTCAGGGAGTCCTACCGACCGATTACGATGTGTCCGGATGCTTACGGACTCGGTTCGGTCGGACTCCCATTGACTTTAATGGAAGCCTGTGTTTCAGACAAGAACACAGGCTCCCATTGAAAAAAGGGCTGGGTGGGAAAAACCTTGCACCCTGTGGCGGGCACCCCATGGTGCCTGACACACTGTGCATGGTTGGGAAGGAGGGTCCCCTGAGTATCCCCACGGGCCACATCCGGAGGCCTACGGGTGACGGGGGCCTGCTACGGGCCCCCGAAGTGCGATTCCCAAAGCTGTTTCTTCTCGGCCAAACCAATTCGGATCGGCTGTCCGAATCGGTCATCGTACTCGCTAGTTCTGAAACCGTCTCCATTGGGCTGTACGATTCGGCTCTGAACGACTCGGGATGCCTGAATCTGCTGATCACCCCTGGCACTTGGGAGGGGAGTGCTGCAAGGAGCCTGTGGATGATCCGGACTGCCATTGGAGCCTGCACCTGACTGCTGCATTGAGGGGGCGTCTCCGGCAATGGCCTTTGTTTGGTGGAGGTACCACCTGGGTGCTTGCAGTGCCCCTTGATTCGGCTGCACCTGCCGCCCATCCTGTAGGAGGGCGTGTACGCTTCCTTCAGCTGCATTGTGGGGACCATGCAGGGAGTTGACCGTATCATGGTTGCGGGTCTGCCCTGGTGTGCCGAGGCTCACAATTTGAGGACAGCGCTACCTGGTAGGCTGGATAACGGCAGGGCTCTGGGCTGTGACTGGCACAGCACTGACTAAACCTGAGGCCTAGCTACACCCACAGCGAACCTATCAGAACACTTCTTCTCCCACTCCTACGCTCAGCCTCATAGTCTCCATAAATCGGCGTCCCAAAGAGGTTGCCGCCTGGGTACCAGTTATGGGGCGCACCAAGGCCAAGTCAGGGATACCTATGGCTCGAATCCGCTCTCACTCCTTACCATCGGAGAGCTCTCCTACTCATTCTCTGCACAAGGGTGATGCTTCCCCACCCTCCTCCGTGGACAAATTAGATATCATTCTTCAAGAGATCCAAGAGTCTAGAGCAGCCATAGCGCAACAGTTGGGCGTGATCTCTACGGCTCTTGGTCTGCTGAAAAATGACCACCATAAATCGGCGGACCGAGTCAAGGCCAACAAATCAGTATTAGAGACACTAGCTCCGTGCTCGAAGGAACACACTACCCAGCCTTTACAATTGTGTTAACAGGTAGAGCATCTTCAGGCGTGCGCGCGGATGATGCTGAGGGGAGGTCCCGACGAAATAATCTATGCATTCTGGGACTCCCTGAAGGAACGGAGTGCCCCGCACGACACTATCCATCGAGGGTTGGCTCAAAACAGAGGTGGCCTCCACTGGACTCTCAGAACTGTTCACTGTGGAGAGGGAGCATCGGGTCCGATACTTGGTGCAAATGCAACCCCTATTATCGCTAGAATTCTTAACTTCAGAGACCGTGATGTGCTTCTACAAGTGGTCCGCGACAGGGGAGCCATAATGAGCAATGGTGCAAAAGTTTCCGTATTTCCTGACTATACCATGGCTGTACAGCGCAAACGTTCCTCATTTCAGGGCATAAAAACCCACTTACGTGCAGTTGGCCTTACCTACACTCTTCTATTACCAGCCAAACTTAAAATTCTTCATTGTCAACGCTCCTATTTTTTTGATACTCCCGAGAGTGCTTGCGACTGGTTGGAACAGCAATTTCAGAGCTCCAAAAGATAAACACTTCATGGGACAGCGCCACCGAGATTGCAGAGTGCCCCCCGTAAACATAGAAGGGAGCTCACCACACAGGACAGTGTCGGAGGAGCGCCTTGCCCACGGCAGGCCCTGGAGGGCCAGCAAGAGGCGCTCCGTTCTGTATCAGCACTACGATCCACCCGGCCGTCTATCAGTTCCAGTTTCTTGCATATCAATGCCTCGGACTCTGCGGGAAGTGTGGTGCTGTTACCCTCAGTGTCTCCACAGTTGAGTAATGATCCCTTCGACTGATCGAGGTGGGTGGATCCTTTACACCGGCGCCTGCCGGCAGTTGTTTGAAGTCGGGGCACTGCCCCCCAGGGGCTGTCTAGTGATGCTTGGCAGGCACAGCTAGCATAGTATGTACAAACTGAACCTCCACTGTACACGTCTCTGTTCGTGACAAGACGGAACCATATAGGCCATGTTCACACCCTCTCCTCATGTACACATGTATGATGGATATAGGATTGTATCCGGATCCTGCACTGTTAATTGTCCTGGGCCCTGTTGGTATTGAGGTTTTTTTTTCACCATATGTGGGTAACTCACTTACTCTTGCTCAGTAAGAGCTCTCTGCCCACCCCTATGGTGAAGGCACATATTATTTCACAGTTTATAATGTTACTGTTTGGTTTCCAGTTTGGTCGAACAACGAAGAATCGCTGGACCTAGTATTGTGGGGTGGTAATTTCTCGTGATAGCATTGGGGGCGGGTCTGTCTTTAGGTGGTATTTTTGTACTGCACTTTTTCAGTTTCCTCATATCGACAGTAGCTAAAACTTACACCTTTATCACTTGGAATGTCCGGGGTATGGGTTGAATCCACAAACGGCACCGAATACTTGCACAATTACACGGACACCACGCACAAATAGTGTTCCTTCAGAAAACCCATTTGGTAACCTCAGAAGCACATAAACTGTGCAAATGTTGGAGAGGGCAATTACATTACACTACCTGCTCTCCATTCTCACGAGGGGACAGCGGTGTGGATACGAGCAGGGGTCCCATTCGCAGTGTCAGAATCCAAAGTTGATACTCTGGGATGCTATGTCCTACTTAGGGCACACTTGATGGGGAACAGGTAGACCTGGGATGTATATATGCACCCAAATCGGACCAAGGTGAATTCCTGGCTCGCTTATCAACCAAGTTGGCGGATTGGTCACAATACTTCTGACTCCTGGGGTGGGATTTCAATGCTGTACTTGATACCAACTTGGACCATTCACATCCCCCCCTCCCGGGCACGGCTATAATACATCAAGTCAAGGAATTACATCCCTGGGTGGACGGGTGGGATCTGGAGGATATATGGCAGGACCGTAATATTGGTCTGCGCGAATACTCCTTTTATTCATGTCCTAATGCCTTGCACTCCCGCTTCGATAGATTCCTCTGCACACACAGCTTACTCTCCTCTGTGACTCACACTACGTATCTCGGTAAAACCATATCTGACCACAACCCACTTGAACTCAAACTCACTTTGGAAAGGGTCCCTTCTCCAATTCCAACGTGGTGCTTACAACCTCAACTACTCGAAGACTCAGTGTTTAGGGACACATTAGCTACAACCATCACTAGGTACTTCTCCGAGAATACTGCCACAGCTTCCTCACATTTGATAGAGTGGGAAGTCTTTAAGGTGGTAGTCCGCGGAGCCTCACTGGGTGCGGTGGCAGGAGCTAGGCCTCCCGGGAGGTCGCTAGAGATATTGCAGAGCTCGAAGACAAACTGGGCCCTCTGGAAGTGGCAGCCCAAGAAACTACAGCAAATTCAGGGGAATTAAGTGAGGCTAGGATTTTAAATGCTGAACTCTTAGAATGACTGCGATTAATAGATAACAGGACATATATACAACAGAGGCACTAAGAAGCGGACAGGTGAGGCACCATACTTTCTCTATTAATTCGGCCACCGCCTTCCCCCACACCTATCTTATCCCTTGCCACACCCACACGAGGTTTAGTGACTACGCAGGTAGAGATTAATGTGGCATTGCGTGATTATTATGCAGAGCTTTACTCGGCACCACCGCCCCAGAGTTGCTGGACGACTTTCTGTTTAGCGCGTCCCTGCCAAATATTCTAGACACCGATAAAAAAGACCTAGCGGCTCCTATTACGATCACTGAGATACGAGGAGCCATCAAAGACCTGGATCATAACAAAGTGCCGGGCTCAGATGGCCTCCCCATAGAATTCTATTCTACCTTTGTGTCACAGTTGGCACCACAGTTGGAGAAATTTTATGGTGCGTCCCTCGCAGAGGGAACATTGCCCCCCACTGTCAGGGAAGCGTTAGTGACTTCTCTGTTGAAGCCAGATAAGCCGTCTACCGAATTGTCCTCGTATAGACCTTTATCAATCCTCAATAATGAGTGTATAACATTCTGGCCCACAGCCTGCTCCCTTTGCTCCAGAGGTTGATACATACTGATCAATGCAGTTTTGTACCCCACCGTAGCACTTTTCTGAATATTCTTTGAATATTTGGGATAATGGATGGTCAGTACCCCTATGCTGGATACCTCTCCTTGGACATCCGGCAAGCTTTTAATACTCTGGGGTGGGATTATATGCTTGCGACATCGCGGTGGTATGGGATCCCCCCGGAATATCTTAAATGGGTGAAACTATTCTTTACCCTCGGCCAGAGCCAAAACAGGCCAGTATATATCCTAACCTTACCAGATACTTCACGGGACCCATCAAGGATGTCCCCTATCACTGCTCCTCTTTGTGTTGGGGATAGAGCCACTTGTCCAGCATTTCCGTCATACTATGCCGAACGTAGGAATCCCAGTTGGACAGGTTATTCATTTGGCGTCCTTGTACGCCGACGATATGCTCCTGTACCTTAAGGATCTACGGACAGATATGGCTGGACTGTCCCAGCTACTCTCACAGTTTGGCTCTATGTCAGGACTGCAAATAAACGCCATTAAGTCCTGCTGGTATTCCTTCTATGGCACTTATAAAGAGCCCACTCTCCAATTTAGTGAGCTACTTCTGAAAAAAGGACCTGATTCCTTCCGTTATTTAGGAATCCAGAATTATAGGGAATCACGGGATATACTGGAGGGAAATCTCGTGAGTACTGTTATTTCCCTGAGGTCGCAGGTGTTTTTCTGGGTCAGATTACCCATATCCATTGCAGGCAGGATGGCATTGGCAAAAATGGTGATGTTACCGTGGTTACTGTACCATTTTGTGAATCTCCCGCTGGTGGTCTCAACCTGGGTGTTTAAGCTCGTGAACTTCATGCTGATCGAACTTGTCTGCGGGAATGGATCACGCAGAGTAGTCTGTCTAAACTGCAGTTGCCGGCGCCCAGTGGGGGATTAGGAGCTCCAGCTTTTTAAGCCTACTGCATAGCTGGACAGCCACAATGGTTATTTTATTGGTTAACAGGCCATTATTTGTTTGAAATAGGATATACAACCATGTACATGCAACAGGGGAAGCTTCACATACTGTTATGCCCAGAGACCTCTTTATCACACGTAGACTCACTATTGTCGCGTACTGCCCTGATGTATTCGAGAATGGCCTTCTACTCTAACACATGTACGCCATATGCACCGAACCTTTCACTCTACGGTCTTCCGACATCCACGGGCACATTTACGGCCCGCGGGCTGGCTCCCTGGTATCAGGCCGGGGTGACGTCAGTTGGATCCCTGTTCATGGACGGCGTCCTTCTGCCCCATGCGGAGTTTGTACAAGTCCACGGGTTGCCCGATTCTTTATTCCTGACTCACGCTAGTATTCTCTATTATGTGCGAAAACATTGGGTTGTGGATAATAAGGAACCTGTCACTTACCAGTTGCTCCGAGCACTGCACACAATGGTATATGGAGCCATTTAGTACACTGGCTCTATCGTAGTCTGAGGGAACACCTCATGGTTTCACTCAACCCCTTGAAACTTAAATGGGAATCCGACCTGGCAAGGGTACTAACTGACAAGAAATGGGCCTACATCTTAGAGTACCCCAAACGCATTTCCCGTAATACCGGATTTAAATGTATCCAGTTTTCAATACTACATACAGCGTGTCTCGCACCAAACAAGCTACATGCAATGCACCCTGCGGCCGCATCGGAGTGCCCGCATTGTCATTCACCCAATGCGGAACTCATACATATGCTTTGGTCTTGTCCTTCCCTAACAGGGTACTGGGGGGAGGTTTTGGAAGGGCTCTCACAGCTGATGGGAGTACATACCTGGACATCGTTGGATTTTTGTATATTGGGTCTGTCCCCACTGCCTAAAATGGCTAAAGTAATGTAGTGCTTTGTCGACCTTTCATTACTTCTGGCAAGGAGACTGATTACACAACGCTGGAAGTTTCCCCGGGCTCCTACGAAAGGGTCCTGGGGGGAGGAGGTATGCACTGGGGCTCCGCTGAAGGTGAGGCACTGCGACGGGAGGATTATAGGGGCCTCCGCAAGAAGCCAATTTTGAATTGGGCTGTGCTACTGGAACAGTTCCGTGCACACATATCTGAGACATGATGTGTAACGTAGAACACCTACTCTTGTTGCTTAGACGACATTAACCTAGGCATTTTGCCGCCTCTTGTGACACATTGGCCCCTCAACCCCCTATTGATGATAACCCTGTCAATACTAGGGCCACCCAAACTTGTTTTGGGGGGTGGGGTGGAGAGTTCTGGGGATTGTTTCATATTTTCTATTTATTATTATGAATGTATGATTATAATGGCCGCTTCACTGCAAATGCTTACGTTGCTTTCCCTTTTTTTCTTTTCTTTTTATTGGATGCCAACAACTTTGTCTGTACCATCTGAAAGTATGTATGACGGCACAAATGTATTACTATTGTACCAGCAACAACCTGAAAATTATAATAAAATATGTTTAAAAAAAAAAAGACTTCAATAAGAAAGATTTAGGTAAATGCTGGAAATTTTCAAATGTATGTGTTGCAAGTGACAAGCATCAGGCTGGCAAAGAGAAGGAACAGGAGGAGGAGGAAGAAGATCAGTAGAAGGAAAAGGCTGGAAAGTGAAATGCCGAGGTCTTAAGGAAAGGCTGTTGAGAGAAATGATCACATATTTAGAATTCGACATATCTTATTTTATTTAAAATGCATTTTAGGACATGTTTAAATCTAAATGAAATGCACATTTTAGAAATTACTCACAAATTGCTTGAATATCTTTAGTAAAACAAATAATTAGAACCGAAATATACTGTAGAATGGCAAATTGTAGATGTGAATAACATATTAGAAGTGCTTCATTTATAATTGTGTGTAGTACACTTTAAAACCTTTAGCCCCAAGCAACTATACTTTAGCCTGTGCAGCAATTAGGGCAGAGGATTCCTTTTCGACCTTTGCTCATAGTAAAGTATTCTGTGCCACAGCTTAACACTGATGTCATCTTAGAGATGTGCTGACTTTAATATTATGTTCATTTAATCCCTCTCACCCCATGTTAGATCATTTCCACTAAAAATAACAGATTTATTGAAACTGTAAAGAATAAATGATGATGTAGACTTATGAATGTTGCTTTAGAACCAACTTGATATATTTTCATAATCGCTGACTAGTCATTGTTTCTGCATTGAAATTCATAATGTCTTTAGCTTAGGTAAGAGGGTTCTCATGGGAACCTTCTCTCATGTAACAATTATGTTAGAAACTGTATCAATCCAGAGGACGAGTGCAGACTGTGGGAATCGGAAGAAGATTAATCGTATGACTGACAACATCACCTTACGAGCTCTTCTGATTGGACATCCAGTGAAGGCATCTGCAAGATTTAATACATGTATTGAAAGGTTATAATAACAAGTGTTCCTAGCTAGTTAGATATGGCACACCTCTATTTTCCCTTTACCTGTCTGGTAGACTTGCTGCTGGATTTCTCCTCTACCCGAGACTCTTCTTCATTGAGAGTTGATTCCTTGTCCTTAGAAACCTTTAGGTGATTCTTTTATTAATTTATGATCGGAACTCCTGCACAGATCACTATTCTAAACAGTTGCTACTGCAATTTTGGAAATTCGGCTGAGTTACCAAGAACTACACTTCATGAAAAGTTCTATCCTTAATTACCACTCTTTTCCAATGGAACTCTTCATGGGCTCTTATTTAGATTAAATCCTTTAGTTAGCTTATTGGGTTTCTTTATGGAACACATAATCTAATTGATGACTAATCTTTCTTTATTACTATTTCTGCAAACTACTAAACTGAATAAATATATTTGAGATTCTAATCTTATAGATATATTAAAGCCTTTAAAACTCTTTAAAACTCTCGTTATTGACTCATCGGAAGTTGTAAAGACTGTGATGTATTGATGACTTTAATTTTACAGGGGGCTCTAATTCTAAGCATGGTGGAAAAGATCCATAGACATCTCCGGAGCCTGGAGGATTCCCCATGGTGCTACTTGTAAGTGGGTGTATGTAAAGATTTGAACAATCATGGAGAGTATTTTGGGTGCTAGCACTGGTCAGGGGAAGGGGGGTGGAGAAGTGCACGAGGCAGATGCAGACTCACACAGATTCTTGTGTAGTGCCTGGCCATGTGTGAACATTCGTCATTTAATTAAACTCTAGGCCCTGTTCGGTTTCAGGGTGCATGCTGACCACATCACATAGATCGTGATGTTTGTGTGCGCTTCAGTGGTCTTCTACCCTTGTAACTACCTATATGCCCACTTGCAAAGTGCTTCAATTCCCAAAGCTGGAGCCGGTTCTTTCTTCTGTAGAATTGTGGTGGATAACTTCTTTCTGCTGCTGCCAGTCAACAGCTGCCCTGCTCTCGTCCTGACGATAGGCTCAGGATGAGGTTATTGAAAAATAAAATGGTAATACATTAATTGTATTACCATTTTATTTTTCATCTCTGGGACATGGGGGGGCATTTCGATCAGTGGGGCGACGCTCCTCCACCTTAATTGGGAAGCTGCCCCTGGTTCAGTTAGAAGTCTCTTCGGAGGAACAGCTCTGTCCATGTTCTGCAATTTTCCCCAGCATATTGCTCTCCACCTGACTGCCCATTGCAGCTGTGCAGTGATGCAATAGATTTCAAAATCGGGGGCAGCTAGTGCACCTCTTCAGTAAGCAATCGCAGGTTGGTCAAGACCATTATACGGCGCTGTGTGTCCCATATCAGACTCACTAACATATGGTCTAATTCTTGAAAAACCTCTTTGGGAATTTGTATTGGCAGTAATGCAAAAAAGTAAAGTAATCTGGGAAGCATCACCATTTTTGACAAAGCTACTTTCCGCATCACAGATACAGGTAGAGTATTCCAGAAAAGGATTGTGTGTCTCAAGAAGGTTAGAGTGGCCATTATATTCCCTTGCAGCAAATGATGTTCAGAACGATAGATGCAGAGTCCTAAGTAGCACAGAGTAGCTGGCTCCCACCTGAGAGTTATTTCCAGTTCTAAACAGGCCCTATCATCCCCTGGGGTGCGAAGTGCATAGCCACACGATTTCCCCAAGTTGACTCGCTGGCCTAACAAGATGCCAAATTTATCTAGTGTGTGAACAGCGCCTGTAATGTCCTTCCTAGATCTGCAAAAGTACAGCAAAATCTCATCTGCGTACTAGGATATATACAATGGTTTATCAGAGATATGGAGGCCCTGGAAACAACTCCCTTTGCGAATTGTCAGAGCAAGTGGTTCCACCGCCAGGGCGAAGAGTACCAGGGAGAGAGGGCACCCTGCCTAGTCCCCCTTCTAACAGTACACAGGCCAGTATAAGAGCGCCTGACTTAATTCGGCCAACTGGGTCTGTGTATAGTAAACAGGTGCAATTCACAAATTCACTGCTCGGGCCCATAGCTTGCATCATAGCATATAAAAGGTCCCACCACAGGGAATCAAAGGCTTTTTCAATGTCAATGGAAAGGACCGAGGCCCTCAGACAATATCGCGAAGGGTCATCAAGCACCTGTATTAAATGTCTAATATTCGGCCTTGTGCTATGGCAGAGTATAAAGCCTGTTCGATCTAGGTGAACATGCTTCCCAACACAGGGTAGTAGGCGGTTCACTAGGAGCTTGTTTAATTTCTTGCAGTCCACAAAAGGCATAGACAAGGGCCTGTAACTCAATACCCAGGTGGCGTCCCTGTCTATTTTTGGGAAGGGAGACTATAAGTGTCTCCTTTAAAGCGGGAGGCAAGAAGCCTGCACACTTCAGCAGTCAGCCTAGGCGCAGTCAGCCTAGCCGCAAGTACATCTGCGTACAACACGTGGAACTCATTTGGGAGACCGGTAGATTCCAGCACTTTTCCTCTGGCAATGGTCTGGTAGCTGTTCTTACCTCCTGTGTTGTAATTTCGGAATCAAGGGAGTTTGGGGTGTCCACAGGAAGATGTGGGGGTTGGCAACCACAACATATTCCAAAAACCTAATCTCATGAACATTTTCCTGTGCCGCTTATAGCTCTGCACAATAAGCCTTGAAGGCCAGATTAATCTCTAATTGGGAGAATACTAAGCTGGCGTCAGTCTTGCGGATGCTGCAGATTGGAGTGTGTCTACTATATTGGGCGATCATCCAGACAAGCAGTCTACCCGCTTTATCCAGCTCATTGTGTGCCCATGCAAGATGCGCCTTATAATGATAGTGCCGCAAGCGTTCTACCATCGCTAAAAGATTGTCCCTTTCGGCAGGTATATGATCCCTCCTACAGGGCCCAAATGAGGCCTCGCCCTCTAATCGTTTAAGATTTTCTCTTTCTTTCGTATAATTCTGCAGGAAGTTGAGAGCAAACCCTCACTTGGCTGGCTATGCAGTGTTAACTGACCACTACCTTAGAGACTTCCCACTCTACCAGTAACAATGTTGCCGTACCTGTGTTCTCAATATAGTAATTGCAGATTACTATGGCCAGCAAGTCATGAAAAACAGGGTCTTCCAGTAATCCCACCTGGAGTTTCCAGTTAGGGATATCTGGCCTAGGAGCATACCAGTGGAGGGTGAGCAAGAGGGGGTTGTGGTCAGAGTACATCTTAGCCAAATACTCAACATGTGTAACTTTGGTGTGTAAATGTAAATGGGTGCAGCCCAGGAATTTATCTAGGTGGATATGTAAGTCATGAACTTTAGAGTAATAGGACAAAGCTTGAGTCCGGGGTTTCAGCACCATCCAGGAGTCCACCACCTCCCATCTGGCCATCCAATCTGTGAAGGCCCTAGCTAGTTTTTGGGCTCTATACGGAGAGAGTGGGGGCTGGGACCTGCCAAGTATACATATCTCCAACTCAATTAAAGTCACCCCCCCACTATTTGTGGGTAGTGTAAAACAGTGGTGAGGTGGGGGTCATCCCAGACAAGAATGAGTGTTGGTCAACATTAGAGGCATACAGATTAATCAGTGCTATATCTTTACCGTCGAGTCTACTCCTAACAATAATAAATCTCCCATTTGGGTCAACCATCTCTGCAAGAGGTTTTAAGGGGGCCCCCGGCCAGATCCAATCAGCACACCCCTCGCAAAGGCCATATAGATTGTATAATATGTAAGCCCATGCCACCTTCTCCTCAGTGCCCAGCCCTCCCTCTCTGTGAGATGAGTCTCCCATAAGAAGGCTATCTAAGAATCTCTGTGCTTGATAAGAGGCCTGCACATTATAGCGCTTGCTGGGAGAATTTAAGCCTTGGGCATTCCATGTAAGTAATTTAATGTTCCCTCCAGTGCAAGTCAGCACAGGCTTAGTGTCACAAAAACTACATCATAGGCAGTCCCTGCCCACAATACACTCATACAATGAAAATGCAGCTACATTCCCAAATAATAAGAAAAACAACAACTGCAACATGCAACAGTCTCGGAACTCTCCATCCAGGACAAATTCAGCATAGTGTGTTGTCCAAATTAGTAAAATGTTTTGACAAGTAGGCAATCATAAGGCAGACCAGAACACCAGGCTGCCAAAGAATGCAGGGAGGGGGAGCGCAAAGATAAATAGCCAAGCACATCTGCTACCTCCCTATTGGCCTGGCCACCCTGATCCCATAAAGGATACACAGAAAGGTATAGGCACATTAAGGAAGGACATGGCCACAGGGATGGAGCCGCAAAGGGCAGCCTCCAAGATTTACATTAATTTGTCAGATGTTCCAGCAGTAATTTTAAGGAGAAGCCTCTGCCATCAGACCACAAACCGCTGTCTGCCTCTGAACGTGAATCATCCCCTGGAGCCAGCGCAGACTCCAGCTCCCTTTTAGGGATCCAGAGGCCAGGAACTGCCTCTATCGAGTAATCTCTCTCCACTCTCTTCTGTTGGTACAAGGGATGAATCCCTGATGAGGTTTTGCGGGATGGCACTTCCAGATGCATTGTTTCACCGGTGCGTGCCGACCCCGTCATACGTATCCAGCCAGTTATCAACCCCGGCAGAGTCAGTAAAGAAGAACATTTTACTCTCTGCTTCAATTCTCAATTGCGCTGAAAACAATAAGGCATACTTAACACCCAGGTCATGCAACCTGGAATTTCCAGTGATAAAGGATGTCTTCTGTTTCTGTGCTTGAGCTGTGTAATCCAGAAAAATAGAGACCATGGCATTATCAACAGTGCATGGGTCAGCAGTGCTGGCTTGGCGCAAGATGTAGTCTTGATCCCTGAAATGCAGTAATCTCTCCAACACTGGTCTTTGAGGGAGCACCGCGTCGAGGAGGCTGAACAGGAACTCTATGCGCCCTCTCCAGAGCATAGAATTCTGATAAGCTTTCCAATGTTACAACTTCCTGAAGCTAGTCCTCCAGAGAGGCAATCATAGAAGCTCTCTCCGCATGTTCCGGTACCCCCACCACTCTGATAATATTGTGCCGGGAGTGCCCTTCCTGGTCCTCATGTCTGTCTTCTAAAGTCTTCAACTGTGTTGCCATGCCAGTTAGTTGCTGATCATGAACAGGAAACAAGTCGCAAATTCCTGATTCCGCCTTTTGTGCTAGTTTTGAGAGCTTCTTATGGTTATCTTTCAAGAGACCGATATCAATTACCAGAGTGTCAATCTTGGATTCCAGATTCCCTGGTGGAGCTAATAGCTTCCAGGATGACGTCAAGTTTATCAGTTGCTGCTGGTGTTGTAGTGGGACCCAGATCGGACACCTCTTCCAGATGTGCCCCCTTATCACTAGTTTTGCCTATGGAAGAGTCATCACAGTGCTTTTGAGTGTGCCCCATGATACAGTCACTCGGAGAGGGAGCCTTCCCAAGGGGTGGAAAGGAAGTATCAACCACTAACCGTGGAAGCGGTATCCCAATTGGCAACGATGTGCCAAAGCAGGGTGTTCTTTTACTGGCCGGTAGGCAGGGAGCCCCTGTGAAGATGCACAGTCAGTGAACTATTCCCAGTGTGTGCTTCCCTTCATAAGCTAGGAGAGGAGGAATACCATGGGGTCCTTATGCGGGTGATTAATCTAGAAGGCTCGTTAGCCAAAGTTTGATGCAGGAGCATGACCAGGTGTGAGGAGAATAGGCAAATGCTGCTTAGCTTCAGTGTGTCCTCCACCATAGCAGGAGGTAGTGTCCAATTTGAGGAGCAGAGAGAAATGGGGAATAACAGCAAACCGGGGAAGGGCAGCTCCCCCTAAGTCCTTCACATTCTTCACAAGGATGGCTAGTGGCCGAAATCAGAGGTCTCAGGTATAGTGCCACACATCCCCAGTAGGGCAAGCACATGGATTGCAGAGCCTGCCAAAAGAGTTCCAAGCGACTCCCTCACCATAAACACCATGCAGGAAGTAGGTCATCAGGGGTCAAGATAAGGTGCGGGATCAGGTGCCAGGGAGGAAGCACCAGATCACATCTCCTCTGTTGGGGCAGGCAGAGTCCCAATGCTCCCACCAGAGGCTACCCGCCCCGTCGGCAGTACGGTCAGCACCAGTCAGGAGCCCCACAGTCCACGGGGTTAGAGTTCCCTCCAGGTAAGGGCCGCAGAGGGCGAACAGGAAGCCTGAGTCTCATTCAGGTCCTGGAGAACGAGCAGCGCCTGCCATCTTGGATCAGCAGCACTCTCCTGAACATTTCTATCCCTCTGCCTCCGGAGCTCACGAAGTCCACTTTCCACCCCGGAGAGAGGTTGGGGCACAGAGGAGCAGTCCCATAATGGTCTAGCACAGTTTCCTTACCAAGAGGGTGCAGGATAATGGCACGGTCGGACAGGGCGGCTCGGAAGCTTTAAAGATCAGTTCACACTGCAATGGTGAAGAATATTACAAACTTAACTAATACTTTGGCAAAAATAGCACAGTCACTGAGGATGGGACTAGGATGCAAGGAAAGTGGGGGGCTGCTTTCCTCAAAATAAACCCAAGGGCCCAATTCAAAAACTGCATTTTGTAGTATGTAAAATAGTACTTCGGTATTACTATTCACGTACCACAGGATATAATTCACGAATCGACAACCAGGCACCAAACACCTCTCCTCGCCTAACTTTTCTGTGCAGAGTTCTCAACCATGGTGGTGAAGATTTCTGCAAATGTCGATATACGTTTTAGTAGTAAATGTGGGCAGGACCATGGGGAGTGGAGGAAAAAAGCGAAATTACTACTAAATGGGAGAGTCTAGAGGTATTTAAAGAGGGGTTTGGCATGGACAAGCTAATACAAAACACACACCCACAAAAGAGTAAGAAAATTGCAATCCACAAAATACACTTCTCAAGTTACAACAGATCTAAAGATGTGAAAACAGGTGCAAATGTATAACAGCCAAGCCTTGGAGTAAGTTAAGCACCACACATCGCCAACCAATGGTACTGCAAAATGCTCCCATAGAAAACAGTGGTGGCAGGGAAGTTGATAGATATAGTTAGGACCTATTTTCCATAGGAAATTCACAACATTCTATTTCCAATAACTTTGGCGCCGGTTGACGAATCTTCGCGAAAGTTTCAAAACTCGTGGGGCGCTCCGGTCCACTCCTATCCTGAAAGTTTCGGGGTGATTCGGCAAGCGGGGGCCGAGAACAAAGGGGGGTCCCAAAACGTGTTTTCCCCATGCAATTTTCCATAGGAAACTTTAGACACGGCTACAGCCCGAACTGCTGAACGGAATTACACCAAATTTGGCAAAGAGGTAGTACTTGGTTCAGAAAGAACCCTTTTTGTTAAATGGTGTAAATCCGTTCAGTAGTTGCTGAGAAATTAAAATCAAAAGTAAAAACACATATATATCTATGGCCGCGGAGGATCCACGTGCCCTCCCGATCAGGAGCTGTATGCTAATTGGCTGTCAACACTCCAAACCAGGCAGTGTTGGCAGCCATCTTGTGCCTCGGTAGAACCGAGGCACAAGAAATCAGAGAAACAAGTGCGCAAAACGCAAAAAGGGGGCAGGGTAGAAACACCCTGATCCCCTAGTCCTGCCTAGGGGGTCCCACAAGGACCCACAGGGCCAAAAAAAATAAATAATAATTTTAAAATGGCAAATTCCGCGCAGGGTGCGCGGATCCGGCCAAGAAAAAAAAACCAACTCCCGCGCTTCGTTAATATTCAGCCCCCGGGTGGGCCAAATCCCGGGGGCAATAGTTGTATTGGGATGGGGGGGCCAAAGGGGCCCCCCAGCCCCGGGGACTGCCACCCCCGGGGCTTTAAATAAATAATGGTGTAGCGGGGGCACAGGGCCCCCGGCTGCCCCGGGGACCGCCACCCCCCGGGGCTTTTTTTTTTTCCAAAGTAAACCTGTGTGGGGGGGGGCTTGAGCCCCCCCCACATGCCCCGGGGACCGCCACCTCCCCGGGGCACTAAGTCTTTTAATTTGGGGGTCCGTTATGGACCCCCAAGCCCCGGGGACCACTACCCCCCGGGGCTTTGAAAACATTGGGAGGGGGGCCGCGTGGCCCCCCTCCTGGAGCCCTTGATGGCCCTGGGGACCGCCACCCCCAGGGCCGGCTCCTGCAGTGTCCCGGGGTGTCCACCCCGGGACACAGTAGTTTGCTATGGCAGGGCGCGAGCCTCGCGGCTCCCGCCCTGCCATAGCAGAACTGCTTTGGTTTTGGAAGAGAGAGCAGGAAACCTGCTCTCTCTCTAAAAACCAAAGACGATTGCTTTCCACACGGGGAGCTGCATCTTAGCAGCTCCCCATGTGAAAAGCAATGCTGGCTCCCGAGGGACGCGGCGAGTCGGCGGGACCGTGGGGGATTGGGGACCCCCACGGTCCCCAACAGAGAGGGCCAGCCCCGGGGATGGGGTCCCCGGGGCTGATTGAGGCCTCGGGAGGGGGCCACGCGGCCCCCTTCCAAATTTTTTGTTTTAAAAAAAAAAATTAGGGGGCAGGCCCTGGGGGATGGGGTCCCCAGGGCCAATAAATTAGAAAAAGAAGGGGGGGCCACACAGCCCCCCTTCTTAAAAATAAAAAAATTAAAAAAGACCGGCATCGCGCCGGAGGCCACGCCCCCTCCTTGCAGCACTCTGCAAACGCGCCCCCTGGCGCGTTTGCAGATGGGGAACGAATTCCCCTTGAATACTGGCCCACCAGGAACCTCCAGTATGCGCCAGGGGGCTGCGTTGCAGAGAGGTGTTCTGAGGCCACGCCCCTTTTTACACCTCTCTGCAACGCAGCTCTGTGGCGCTTAATGGAGGTAGCTGGTGGGCTAGTTGCACCCCAGGGACCCTCAGGATTCAAGGGGAGTTAATCCCCTGACTTAAAACGCGCCACGGGGCGCGTTTGTACAGTGGTGAAGGGAGGGGGCGGGGCCTGAGGTGACATGTGTGCAAACATGCCCTGTGGCATGTTTTAAGTTGGGGGATTAAGTCCCCTTGAATCCTGAGGGTCCCTGGGGTCCAACTACCCCACCAGGTACCTCCAGTAAGCGCCACAGAGCTGCGTTGCAGAGAGGTGTAAAAAGGGGCGTGGCCTCTGACCACCTCTCTGCAACGCAGGCCTGTGGCGCTTACTGGAAGTACCTGGTGGGCTAGTTGGGCCCCAGGGACCCTCAGGATTCAAGGTGACCTAATACCCCAACTCAAATCGCGCCACAGGGCGCGTTTGCACAGTGGTGAAGGGAGGGCGGGCCTCCAGGTGACATGTGTGCAAACACGCCCTGTGGCGTGTTTTAAGTTGGGGAATTAATTCCCCTTGAATCCTGAGGGACCCTGAGGGCCAACTAGCCCACCAGGTACCTCCAGTGCGCGCCACAAGGCTGCGTTGCAGAGAGGTGGTCCAGGCCACGCCCCTTTTTACACCTCTGTGCAACGCAGCTCTGTGGCGCTTACTGGAGGTACCTAGTGGGCTAGTTGGACCCCAGGGACCCTCAGGATTCAAGGGGACTTAATCTCCCAATCTTGCACACATGTCACCTCAGGCCCCCCCCTCCCTTCACCACTGTGCAAACACACCCCGGGTCACGTTTTAAGAGGAAGTTTCAATCCCACTGCCCTATTATGTACTAGGGCCTTACAGAGGAGGTCATGCTAATCACAGGGGTACCCCAATGCATAGTGTTCCCTAGTGTATGTAGGTGTTTTCACTGTATTCTAAGTGTATTTTAGCATAGCACTGGCTCTAGGCCTGGTTAGTCCGAGTCAGTTACCACCAGTACCCGTCTGAAAAAGTTGTGGTCACAGGATGATTTTGCAACAAGGCCTCTTTCTGCTCCTCTGTTGGTTCTTTCTGCACATGTCTTGCTTCTTCCTGCTCTTTTCTTCCTCTTTGTGGACTTCTATTGCTTCTTTCTGCATTTCTTTTGCTTCTTTCTGTGCGTTTTTTCTTCTTTCTTCACATGTCCTACCTCTGTAGGCATAGTTAGAAACTAGCATTTAAAAAACCTTTGAAATTCACTTAAAAAACCATAGGTTTCAGGCACGTTATAGTTAGAAATTAGCATTTAAAAAACCTTTGAAATTCACTGAAAAAACCATAGGATTCGGACACCTTATAGTTAGAAATTAGCATTTAAAAAACCTTTGAAATTCACTGAAAAAACCATAGGTTTCAGGCACGTTATAGTTAGAAATTAGCATTTAAAAAACCTTAGAAATTCACTGAAAAAAACCATAGGTTTTAGGGACAGTTATAGTTAGTTGGACATTTCACTCGTACAAAACCATAGAAATTCCCCGTTATAGTTAGTTCAGCTAACTATAACTCGCGCCCCGCAATGCACTGCTGATGACGTCACATATTACATCACTCATGACATGGTCAGTGACATCACTGATGACATCACTGATGACATCTCAAATGACATCACTGATGACATCATCCATGTGATAAGTTGATGCATCTTCTCACACCCTAATATAACTTTTGATACACCCACTCTAAATTACAGACTGCCATTGTCAAAACCATAGACACTCCAACACCAATAACTACATACACACTCGCTGATTCTTAGGTCTACACACACATCCACTCACTCACCCGTACAGTCACTCATACTTACGGTCACTCAGTACAGGACTATCATATGCACTCATACACCTATATAGACACTCACACACCGTCACTCATCCATAGAGGTACTCACACACCTAGTCAGTCATGCAAATAATTAATTACACTGCCATTTAGTCACCTATATAGTTATACACACACCAGCTCACTTACTCATACAAATACTAGCACATTCTTACGCTCTTATACAATCACGGATACAAGTGCACACTCATCCATACAGCCACTCTCACAATCACACACTCTCACTTATACCCATTTATATACTCCAACACACATATATACTGCCTTTCACATATGTAGTTACTCACACATGTACCACTGAGATATACATTCACTCACTAACACATCCATACACACACTCACCCACCCATACAGTCCATCACAGATGCACTCTTGAAACCATGCACCCAGTGAATCACCCATTCAAACATCTATGCACAGAGTCACACACACCCCACCCACACAAACACTCAGGCACCCATACAGATACTCAGACAACCAATCAATAACCCATGTAGACACTCATGTAGCTATTCGCAAACCCATGCAGCCGCTTACACACCAACAGACAGACGGATACAGACATTCACACAGTTTAGTCACTAACCCATGCATTCAGTAAGATACGTTTAATCACTCACTTATAGAGTCAGTCACGCACCTACTAAATCATCCATTCAGACACTTATACACCCACTCATTCTTCAATACGCCTTTCCCTATATATATTAAACATATTTAAACTTTACAGAAACACACAGTCACTGGATGATGTCATCAGTGATGTCATCAGTGATGTCACTGACCATGTCATGAGTGAAGTAATATGTGACGTCATCAGAAGTGCATTGCGGGCGCGAGTTATAGTTAGCTGAACTAACTATAACGGGGGAATTTCTATGGTTTTGTACGAGTGAAATGTCCAACTAACTATAACTGTCCCTAAAACCTATGGTTTTTTCAG
Source organism: Calotriton arnoldi (assembly GCA_963921515.1). Classification (NCBI taxonomy): domain Eukaryota; kingdom Metazoa; phylum Chordata; class Amphibia; order Caudata; family Salamandridae; genus Calotriton; species Calotriton arnoldi. The sequence continues at coordinate 50,895 of CAWUFW010018131.1, read as the reverse complement.
TGAATTTATATATATATATATATATTCACTGAAAAAACCATGTCACTGACCATGTCATGAATGATGTAATATGTGACGTCATCAGCAGTGCATTGCGGGGGCGCGAGTTATAGTTAGCTGAACTAACTATAACGGTGGAATTTCTCTGGTTTTGTACGAGTGAAATGTCCAACTAACTATAACGTCCCTGAAACCTGTGGTTTTTTCAGTGAATTTTTAAGGTTTTTTAAATGCTAATTTCTAACTATAACGTCCCTGAAACCTATAGTTTTTACAGTGAATTTCAATTGTTTTTAAAATGCTAATTACTAACTATAATATTCATTAAACCTATAGTTTTTCTAATCTTTTTCAACGTTTTTTAGAGATATTTTGTAATTATAATATCCTAAAACTACTTTTTTTTTTTAAATGTGTTATTAAAATTATATAATGTCTTGTGTTTTGTTAAATTTAAATAAATATTATTTCTTTTTTTAGAAAAAAGTGGAGTCGCGTACCCATCGTGTACCTATCTCGGTGGGCGCGCGGATTCAAGCCGCCATATTGGCAAAGTCGTGAACTATGCACGTTGGGTTTGCGACGGGTGCGCGGGGCCTACTGCCGCGTAACATCATACACGTATAGGATCGCGTCGTGTGCGCGTTTCGTATGCGACGGGTGCCTGGCCCTACGTGACATCATATACGTATGGGATCGCGTCATGTGCACGTTTGGTATGCGACGGATGCGCGCTGTCCCGCCCCGCGTAACATTATGTACGTGTTCGGTCGCGCTGGGTGCGCGACTCCCGCCCCAAAAAATTATGTTTAAAACATATATGTACACTAGTTCAATATGTATATTAGACCAAGAGATTATGTAAACTTATTATAAAAATCATATATTTCTAATTGCAATAAAGTTATATTACTCTTAAATATACTTTCGCGAAGTCGCGTCGGGTGCGCGCTAGGTGCGTGCTGGGTGCGCGACTTCCGCCAAAAAAAATTATCTTTAAAACATATATGTATACCAGTTCATTATGTATATTAAACCAAGAGATTATGTAAACTTATTATAAAAATCATATAGTTCTAATTGCAATAAAGTTATATTACTCTTAAATATACTTTCGCGAAGTCGCGTAGGGTGTGCGCTAGGTGCGTGCTGGGTGCGCGATTCCCATGTGACCTTAAAAGAAAGCATTTCATTGGTTCATAAGGTTTTCCATTCTAGAACTTGAAGGACCCCACCCACTTTTTCTCATTCTTTCTACACCATCCCAGGAGACACACCTGCTGTGTTTTTTGAGCTGGTTTATATATTTTTTTGGTGTTTTGCTACTTGAAGAGAAATGGCTTCTGTGACTCCCGATGTGGATGTTGCTACTGAAGAAGAGGAATTGGACCTGCCTTTAAAAAAAAGAAGGAATCCATCGTGTGGAAATTTTTCACCATTCCCGATGGTGAAAAAAAGGTGAATGCACGCGAGGTCAGCTGCACTCTTTGTCCTAGAGTACTGTCGAGGGGAAGTGACAGAAAGTATTCGTGCGGAACCTCTAGCATGCTGAAACATCTGCAGACAATTCACCCTCGACCTCTGGCACGTGAACAACTGCGACGTGCCCAACAAGAGATGCAACAGAATGACCAGGGAGCTGGTCCAAGTACTTCAGGAACCTCAAGCTCCTCATCTCGAGGTCCAGACATTCGTCCTGAATTTGGAAATCTGCAGCAACACTGCATCAAGTGCAAGAGTGTCATTTGTTGCGGGGAGCAATCTGTGGATGCTGTGGTTCGTGTAGCAAGGAATCACCACTGTTATTTTATTTTTGTTATGGTTACAATGACTGTTTAATTGCAAAAGTTAAAACTTAGTTCTGTTGTTCTTCCCATTTTTTTAAAAAACACCAAAAAAATATACAAAATGGTTTAAAAAACACAAAACAATTATAAAAGCAAAAAAAGAAGAAAAAAAAGAGTTATTTTCAGAACTACCTTACCTGGTTAAAAAAAGAGAAATAACTGCATGCTAATGCATGGGTGGTTGAATGAGTATATGTGTAGAGGTTTAGGAGCGAATGAGAAGTGTGTAAGTGGTTAGAGGAGTGCATGAGTAGTGCATAGAGGATTGCAGCAGTGCATGTGTTTGTGACTGGGTCTTTGCATGAGTACATGGGTACTGAGTAGATGATTAGAGTACTGCAAGGAGACTGTGTGGTGAATTTATAAGTGTTTGGGTATTGGCGGAGTGTTTGGATTAGTACATGGTAGTGGCTGGGTGACTGGAGGAGTGCATGGGAAGTGAGAGGGTGATTGCTGGACTGTATGGGTACTACCAGGGGAATTGAAGGAGCGAATGAGAAGTGTGTAAGTGGTTAGAGGACTGCATGAGTAGTGCATAGAGGATTGCAGCAGTGCATGTGTTTGTGACTGGGTCTTTGCATGAGTACATGGGTACTGAGTAGATAATTAGAGTACTGCAAGGAGACTGTGTGGTGAATTTATAAATGTTTGCGTATTGGCGGAGTGTTTGGATTAGTACATGGTAGTGGCTGGGTGACTGGAGGAGTGCATGGGAAGTGAGAGGGTTATTGCTGGACTGTATGGGTACTACCAGGGGAATTGAAGGAGTGAATGAGAAGTGTGTAAGTGGTTAGTGGACTGCATGAGTAGTGCAGAGGGGATTGCAGCAGTGCATGTGTTTGTGACTGGGTCTTTGCATGAGTACATGGGTACTGATTGGATGATTAGAGTACTGCAAAGAGAGTGTGTGGTAAATTTATAAGTGCTTGGGTATTGGCGGAGTGTTTGGATTAGTGCATGGTAGTGGCTGGGTGACTTGAGGAGTGCACGGAGAGTGACAGGGTGATTCCTGGACTGCATGGGTACTACCAGGGGAATTGAAGGAGCGAATGAGAAGTGTGTAAGTGGTTACAGAACTGCATGAGTAGTGCAGAGGGTCTTGCAGCAGTGCATATGTTAGTGCCTGGGTCATTACATGAGTACATGGATAGCAACTGGATACTTAGAGTGCTGCAAGAAGAGTGCATGGTGAATTTATAAGTGCTTCGGTTTTGGCAGAGTGATTGGATAAGGACATGGGACTGGCTGGGTAATTGGAGGAGTGCATCGGTAGTAATAGGGAGATTACTAAACTGTATAGGTAGCACTCAAAGGATTGTAGAACTGCATGAGTTAGTGCCTGGCTAATTGCATGAGTACATGGGTAATGACTGGATGATTTGAGTACTGCAAGGAGAGTGCATGGTGAATTTATAAGTGTTTGTGTTTTAGCGCAGTGATTGGATTAGTACATGGTAGTGGCTGGGTGATTGGAGGAGTGTACGGGGAGTGACAGTGTGATTACTAAACTGTATAGGTAGCACTCAAAGGATTGTAAAAGTGCATTAGTTAGTGCCTGGGCAATTGCATGAGTACATGGGTACTGACTGGATGATTAGAGTACTGCAAGGAGAGTGCATGGTGAATTTATAAGTGCTTGGGTTTTGGCAGAATGATTGGATTAGTACATGGTAGTGGCTGGGGGATTGGAGGAGTGCACGGGGAGTGACAGTGTGATTGCTGAACTGCATGGGTACTACCTGAGTAATTGGAGGAGTGAATCAGTAGTGTGTAGGTGGTTACCGGACTGCATGGATAGTGCACATGTGATTGTAGCACTGCATGTGTTAGTGCCTGGGTCATTGCATGAGTACATGGATAGCGACTGGATACTGAGAGTGCTGCAAGGAGAGTGCATGGTGAATTTATAAGTGCTTGGGTCTTGGCAGAGTGATTGCATAAGGACATGGGACTGGCTGGGTAATTGGAGGAGTGCATAGGTAGTAACAGGGAGATTACTAAACTGTATAGGTAGCAGTAAAAGGATTGTAAAAGTGCATGAGTTAGTGCCTGGGTAATTGCATGAGTACATGGGTACTGACTGGATGATTAGGGTACTGCAAGGAGAGTGCATGGTGAATTTATAACTGCTTGTGTTTTGGCGGAGTGATTGGATTAGTACATGGTAGTGGCTGGGTGATTGGAGGAGTGTACGGGGAGTGACAATGTGATTACTAAACTGTATAGGTAGCACTCAAAGGATTGTAGAAGTGCATGAGTTAGTGCCTGGGTAATTGCATGAGTACATGGGTACTGACTGGATGATTAGAGTACTGCAAGGAGAGTGCATGGTGAATTTATAAATGTTTGCGTATTGGCGGAGTGTTTGGATTAGTACATGGTAGTGGCTGGGTGACTGGAGGAGTGCATGGGAAGTGAGAGGGTGATTGCTGGACTGTATGGGTACTACCAGGGGAATTGAAGGAGTGAATGAGAAGTGTGTAAGTGGTTAGTGGACTGCATGAGTAGTGCAGAGGGGATTGCAGCAGTGCATGTGTTTGTGACTGGGTCTTTGCATGAGTACATGGGTACTGATTGGATGATTAGAGTACTGCAATGAGAGTGTGTGGTAAATTTATAAGTGCTTGGGTATTGGCGGAGTGTTTGGATTAGTGCATGGTAGTGGCTGGGTGACTTGAGGAGTGCACGGAGAGTGACAGGGTGATTCCTGGACTGCATGGGTACTACCAGGGGAATTGAAGGAGCGAATGAGAAGTGTGTAAGTGGTTACAGAACTGCATGAGTAGTGCAGAGGGTCTTGCAGCAGTGCATATGTTAGTGCCTGGGTCATTACATGAGTACATGGATAGCAACTGGATACTTAGAGTGCTGCAAGGAGAGTGCATGGTGAATTTATAAGTGCTTCGGTTTTGGCAGAGTGATTGGATAAGGACATGGGACTGGCTGGGTAATTGGAGGAGTGCATAGGTAGTAATAGGGAGATTACTAAACTGTATAGGTAGCACTCAAAGGATTGTAGAAGTGCATGAGTTAGTGCCTGGGTAATTGCATGAGTACATGGGTACTGACTGGATGATTAGAGTACTGCAAGGAGAGTGCATGGTGAATTTATAAGTGCTTGGGTTTTTGCGGAGTGATTGGATTAGTACATGGTAGTGGCTGGGGGATTGGAGGAGTGCATGGGGAGTGACAGTGTGATTGCTGGACTGCATGGGTACTACCTGGGTAATTGGAGGAGTGAATCAGTAGTTGGTTACAGGACTGCATGGATAGTGCACATGTGATTGTAGCACTGCATATGTTAGTGCCTGGGTCATTGCATGTGTACATGGATAGCGACAGGATACTTAGAGTGCTGCAAGGAGAGTGCATGGTGAATTTATAAGTGCTTGGGTTTTGGCAGAGTGATTGGATAAGGACAAGGGACTGGCTGGGTGACTCGAGGAGTGCATTGGGAGTGACAGGGTGATTGCTAGACTGCATGGGTAGTACCTGGGGAATTTAAGATGTGAATGAGCAGTGTAGGTGGTTAGAGGACTGTATGGATACTGTAGAGGTGAATGTAGTAGTGCATGGATAGTGTTTATGTTACTTAATCTTACCTTTACAATAGTAGTTATGAAAGTCTTTAAAACAATTTTTGCAGTTGTTTTTTATAATTAAAATTTTAAAAACTTTCAAACTTTAGAATTTTGGTCTGTAAAAGAGAAGAAGAAATACAGTTATAACATATAATATTATAGTTTAAACTACACAACATAATTTTACCATTATATAAGATATTCAGTTTGCCTTTTTGCTGTTCTCAGAATCTATTGAATTTCACCATAGACAGTGATTTCAATGTTGCTCATCATGTAACAGCGGGCAAAAAAATACAATCAATAAGATTGTTAAAAAAAAACAAATCTGTGTCCAAAATATTTACAACAAACTCAACTATGTGTTCACATTTCCTAAAATAAATATCCTCAATAATATTGCATATAATACAAATATCAAATATATGAAATGCTTCTTTTTAAGACAATTTTCTAAATACAATATCAAAGAACAGAAACGATAATTGAATCAGCAATTTTTCATATCTACCCTATAGTCTAAATACTGTTCTTTAAAACATTTGCAGTGAGAATATCTAAAATACACTTGTTAATTCATATCGATATCTTCCCACTAGGCCGAATGATATTGCTGAAATCCTTTGTATTGAAATTATCCAAAATAAACTCATTAATTCATATTGACATATTCCCAATAGGCCGAATGATGTTCTCAGAACTTTAGCATTAAAAATATTAGGTATGAATTTGGTAATTCATTAGGCAACCGATATTTGAAAACCAAATGGGCATCATTACAATGTGTCCATCCTTTATTGTACTTTAAATAGACAGTGTAGTGTCCAGATGTCGTAGAAGGTCCATCGTGGAAAATAATTGCTACTGCTATGAAAGTTCTTCCTGATATTCATAGTTGACATGCTACAAAATTTTTAATTAAAGTTTCCAATTTTCTTCCATCTGCTCTACAACGTTGTATCATTAAAATAATATATTGTCCAAATCTTTCTATAAATAATGTTGATAACATTTCTGATTTGCAGTGACTACACTCCATATTTTGATTAGCTGATTTAACTAATTTGTTAAAAGACACTGTTTTACAATCTGGTATTGTCAAATATATGAATCTTTCAGTGTCTATGTTAGTGGTAGAAGTAAATGTACAATTTTCACATTCATGTTCCCATCTATAACGAAGTCCAAACAGATTTTCAATTTGTATTCCTTCATCTTGCAATACTGCAAGCATAAACATAAGAAATTCCTGAGCATCTTGTTGCACATTCTGTGTAAATTGTGAAGAACCAGAACATATATCCAGAAGATTCCGAATACCAGAAACACTTTGGATTTTAGTCCTATCAGTTCTCAATTTTTCAAAAATTAAATGCAACAAGGAACAAAACCTTTTTTCACGATTCTCAGTAATTTGTTGTTGGAGATTTTCTAGGAAAAATACGACGTTCACAACTACATTAGCATAGCAGTTGATACCTGAACTGTTTTCTAACTGATATCCAACAATCTCTTCAACAGTGTCCTTTTTCTTTTTGTTTGGAATCTCAACATTTTCTTGATTTTTTTTCTTCTTTCCAACCTCACTACAGAGTTTCTCATATGTTCGTTTTCGACCTACTACACACTTTTCATATATAGGATATTCACCTAAATTGGGAGCATACAGTCTTCTTAACCGATTATACTCTCTTACACAATTTGCATCTGCACTAATCTTTCTCTCATCAAAATCAATCAAATACAATCCAGATAAAGTTCTGACTCAGGAAAATGCAACATTTGCCATTCCCTCTTTAAACACGGTACTTCCAATGTTTACCAAAGCACAGTCTACACTTAAACCTTGAGATTTATGAATGGTCACCGCATATGCTAAAGAAAGTGGAAACTGTTTTCTACGAACATACAAATCTTTAACAAGCAAAAAACGAACAGAACAACGACCAATCTGTTTTACTTCTTCAATCTGATCAAATTTGATTTTAAAAAATTCAATTCCATCTCTATTTTGATAATTAACAAAATCAACAACTTTTCCCATTGCTCCATATACTAAACCTTTTTCCACATCCAAATTACGCCGTAAAATTACCCAACAGTTTTCACATACATATAAATTCTTTTCTAAACAAGCAGTTTTAGATATAGATTTTTCCAAAGAATCCAATTTTGTTTTTAATTTTTCCAACAAAATAATAGTAATTCCTTCATGCTCTATTTTATCAATGGCTTCCATTTTTATTATTTGTTGTTTTTCCAGCTTTAAAAGTTCTTCATTGAATGTAGAACACTCTCGCAGTGTTGGCATTAGGCAGATTATAGATTTATTTTCTCCAATTTTTTTGTATATTATTTCCGGAGCAACATTTTGATTTGGAAACAAGTTTGTAAGTAGCCGACTTTGCAAAGCTTCTTTACCATGTTCTGTCAATACACCAATTCTTATATCTTGAAGAATGCTTCCATAATCTTCATCACTTGCCTGTCGCATATTTTTAATAAGTTCTTTGTATTCAAAATATGACCAAATGTTCATGTTTCCAATACTTCCCAAAGACTTTCTGGTGTCTTCATGCACAAGTGTTTTAAATACTGGTTGCCCTTTTACAGGAGTAAGTTGCAGTAGATCGCCAAAAACTATCACATGTTTTCCTCCAAATAAGACATCGTATTCGGTTTTTAAAATATTCTGCATTCTTAAATGCACAAAGGCAAGCATTAAGTTTGAGACCATGCTCACCTCATCAATAATCAGAAGTTTCATTTTATTTAGTACTCTTGAAACTTCATAACAAGCTTCTCCAGATAGCTTATGATATTCCAATTTGTTTTCATGTTCAACAGGTAGCATTAGTAAGCGATGTAATGTAATTCCTTTAATGTTGTGTGCTGCTAACCCAGTTGGAGCGGTTACAACACAAGATAAATGTGATTCAGTGGTTTTCTGTAGATAACTGGTCAAAACTTTAATTAAGAAACTTTTTCCTGTACCAGCTTGACCACTGATATACATTTGTATAGGTTTAAAAGATGTGCATGTGCATTCTTTTTTTTCATGAAGAAAACCATGGTCGATCTGTTGTCTCACTTGCTGATATATTTCTTTCTGTTCAATATTTAGTTGTTCTTCCAAGTTTCCTAAGTCCATAATATCATGTTGAGCTTGATGCATTGCTGTTTCCACTTCACTCATAGCGAATGCTGCTTCATTTTCAAGAATTGGTTGTCCTAGTGGATCTTGACTCAGTGGAGCAGAACTTTGACTATCTTGAGAACTGTCTCTAGCAATCTCAGCTGCAATAGTAGCTTCGTGATCAATTTCTTCATTCAACATTTTGAGATATTTTGGAAAAACTGTGCATTCAATGCTATCTTTACATGCATTATAAGAATCTTCATAGCACTGAAAATCTCCAAGTAATTCCAGTGCTGTACGCCAAGGCTTGAAGAGTTGCAGAAGTGCTAAATAGTCAAATTCCCTTTTATCAGGAGTATCGCAACTCAGTTTCCTATGATTAATCAGATTTCCTTTACTATGTTTCACCAAACATCCTTCTGAACCAATCACTGCATATTTTTGTTCATTTATGTTCTCTGTAATATTTCTCTTAAAACTATAATATTGCAGCACTTCATAGAGACATATGTTTTCAAGATGAGGACTTCTATTTGGATAGTACGTATCCAACATGTTTGTTTTAACAATATCTGTGCTTTCCGGTTCATTTAATGCTAAATATTCGATTTCTTGTATAGATTTAAGTACTCGATTTCGTGTTGCAGCAAGACCTAGACTAACCCAAATTATTCCTCTTGACTTTGAATATAAACTTGCAGAGGACAACCGATCCGAACATTCGTAGGATCCAATCTCTCGATGGGACAGCATCTTCAAACTAAGGCTGTACAATTTCTTACTAAGACTCTTCTCGTGGGAAATTTCTTCCCACATTTCTTTCAACTCCGTCTTTTCTGATTTTGTTATGTATGATGTTACATACCGAGCAACAGCAATGGAATTATCCGCAACATACTGGATATCCATATTAGCATTCCACATCGACAAAATAACCGGATTATAATCATTAATATACTTTGATTGTTCATTTCTTTTTAAATTGTAAGTATTTTTGGGAGATTTTCTAGTGATGGTATGTCTCACTGCTGACATGAAACTGTTCACTCTTCCTTTGGATATTACTGGACGTGGAAATCCAAAACGACATTTGGTATAAAACTTTTCCTTCGACTTGTATTTCCGACGACAGTATTTCCCACATCGATGAGTTTGAAACCGTAACACTTGTTGCCTTAAGGTGTTTTCTTCTCTTGTTTTTGGTATAGCACATGTAACATAGTTTTCAATAAAAGATAAAACAGTCTCATCTGAATCAGTTCCAAATTTGGGTGCATCCTTGATCCATAAAAGCATATGTATATGAGGAGCACCTCTAGCTTGATACTCCTTTCTCCAAAATAAATCAATAACTTCTCCAAGAGGAGGATTGTTTTTATTTCAGATAAAAGACATCATAGCTTGAAACCTATGATTAAAATATCTGCACACATTTACAGGATCCAAGGAACACAGTTCTCCAGGTGTCTTGAATTCAATGTTTTTAATATTTGAATTTGCTTCTCGAAGAAATTCAAGTAAATCGTCCCATGCGTATTCAGCACAGCTTAGCGTAACAAACCACGTAGGAGTTCCTAAGTTCCTTAACATGCATTTAAGTTCTCCATGACGACGATACCAATACTCATTAGTACCACGCTGACATGCCATCAAATTAATCAATTGAGATTCTAAATGATCATCTCTCTCATGTACTTTGTCCATGAGTTCCTTTGCAGAAACATTTTGAAGATGAACTCCTGTTTTTAATATGTGGTTGACTGCATATGAAAGTCCAGACAAGTCACTTTCAAACAAAAGATGAAATATATATGGGATACATTGTCGAAATCTTGGATCTTCTGAGTACAATCTTGTTGTCCGATATTCTGATGCGGGAATCTGTACTGGTCGTTCATCATATCGTCCACCTTTTCCAGTGGGGAAGAGCTGTGGAAAACAACGAGCTTCCAAACTTTTTTCCCAAACACTCATGGGAGTCACCTTCGCTTTCTTCATTTGGAATAATTCAATAGTATTTCCCATCACTTCTTTGGAATGTAAAGGATGTACACTATAATGTTCATAAATTTCTTCACTTTTGGACATGTCCACTTTTTCAATTTGACCACTTGACATTTCGCTATCATCTCCTAAAACTATTTCTTCTTCTTCCACATACACATTTTTGTAGTAATCATTGTTTTTTATGAGATATAATGTTGCCTTTTGCACTTTGCTGACATCTACTAATTCTTGCCATATTTTCCGACTCTTCGTAGGAACACCATTAACTAGAATAACTACTGGTTCAGTTTCCTCTTTCTCTACACCAATAGTTTCAATATTTTTCTTTAAATCTAAAGGTAAATATACAACTCTTCCTTTTAATCCTCTCTGTAAATCTGTGGGAGGCAGCTTACCTGTTTTAGGCTCCATACGAACAATAGCCTGAAACGGGTGCACAGATTGAATCAGGATAGACTCATACGTGTTTAAATCTACCAGTTCTGGAGGAATAGCTACCAACTCTAGGTTATTATGTACAGCTCTAGCTGGCATTTTGTTGTCCTCTAATTTGTTATAACAATATTTACAAATACGTTGATCAGTACCCAAATCAAAGCAATCTTCTACCAACAAATAAGTTGCAAATTCCTTCCACTTATCATTGTTTTCTTTTTCACTTTTTAAATACAGATCAACATTCCTAGTCTGATTTTTATAGTGAGTTCAGTCGACAACAAATACAAACATTATTTGGTCTTTCACAACAAATTACCTTAAACTTCGTAATTTCTTCTTCAAACTTCTCAGTACTACTATGTTCCACGTCTTCTTCAACACCTACTTCTATCAATGTCTCACTTTGTCTACACTCTTCTTCAGGACCAAAGTAACGAAACTCTATTTCATCACAAACTTTTTTACATCTGATACTGACCCATGCAAAAGAGCACTGTTTAACTCACTTAAAATTATTGCTGGACTTTTTGCGTAATACAATCCTCTGATTAACTTCCGCATTTGAGAGTGATGTACTGCTAACATTCTGAAATGATGAAAAACACTTTGACACACTTTTCTAGAAAGACAAGCCAGAGAATGACCTTGCAAACCAGTATTTTTTCTCACTTTGCAAGGATCTAGTCCTTGCAGCATCTTAATCTTTTGTTTAACACTTTTGTTACTGTATGCTCGTAAGAAAGTTCGTAAAATATCAATAGACTCCTGTCGTATACTACAAATACTACTACAATCCCAAGTATACACTGGGGCTTTACTACGTCTCCCTAGAACTTCATCAACTATCACTTCTTCGACATTTCTAGGAACCATCTTTTCTTTTTCAATTGGACAACCATTCTTCACTTCATAAGCACGACCACTGGTTTCAACTGCGTACACTAATGTATTGGTTTGAAAATAGCTCTCTTCATTAAAAAAAGGCTCTGAACTTGAACTGGGTTTCCATTCACCCAAAAAAATATCACAAAAGTTAGTTCTGTTAATTACTCTCTTCTTTTTACTTTTGGCCTTCATAAAATGTATTGGTTTATCTAATGATCGAATTCTGTTTAAAACTAAAATGAATAATTTCCTTTTTAATTCAAAAGCCTTTTCAACAATAGTTTCAATCTGTTTCTTCTTTTTATAAAATGCTGATCTTTTTTTATATTTCTTGGCATCTTTTAATAAATTAAGTACTACTCTATTGTGAAACATTCTTTTCCTTATTTCATCAAATTGATTCTTTCTCCTTTTACCATAGATTGTTTTTCGAAAACGTAATTTCCCATTAATTTCTCCTTTTTTCTTTTTATTCTTCTTTGTTGTTGAGGTATTCTTTCTACTTTCCACATTGTGCAAACTGTTTCTAGCCTTTGAAAGTCTTTTAATAAATTCTTTTGTTCTCTTACCTCAAGACTTTTTCTTTTTTCCCACATGTTGTAGTTCATCTAATTCCTGCTGTTGTCTTTTCTTTATATAATACTCTTTCTTTTGTTGTTTCCTCTTTACTGTTTTTTTAGTCATGGTAAGTCTTTTTTAATGATGATGAAGAATATCTGTAAAAAATAAAAAAATAAAATGTAAAATTATTAATATAAATCTATAAAATATACCAATCTATTACCAAACAAACACGTTCTACATAAAAACCATTTAAACGCTTTGTTTTGAAATCACAATGCATTTACTGCAGTACACAGGTACTAACTGGATAATTGTAGGAGTGAATGAGTAGTGTTTAGGTGTTTAGAGGACTGCATGGGTAGTGGATAGAGGATTTTAATAGTGCATGTATTAGTACCTGGGTCATTGCATAAGTACGTGAGTAGTGAGTGGATGATTAAAGAACTGCAAGGACAGTGCATGGTGAATTTATACGTGCTTGTGTTTTGGCGGAGTGATTGAATAAGTACATGCTATTGGCAGGGTGATTGGAGGAGTGCACGGGGAGTGACAGTGTGATTGCTGGACTGCATGGGTACTACCTGGATAATTGGAGGAGTGAATCAGTAGTGTGTAGCTGGTTACAGGACTGCATGGATAGTGGACATGTGATTGTAGCACTACATGTGTTAGTGTCTGGGTCATTGCATGAGTACATGGATAGCGACTGCATACTTAGAGTGCTGCAAGGAGAGTGCATGGTGAATTTATAAGTACTTAGGTTTTGGCAGAGTGATTGGATAAGGACATGGGACTGGCTGGGTAATTGGAGGAGTGCATAGCTAGTAACAGGGAGATTACTAAACTGTATAGGTAGCACTTAAAGGATTGTAGAAGTGCATGAGTTAGTGCCTGGGTAATTGCATGAGTACAATGGTAGTGACTGGATGATTAGAGTACTGCAAGGAGAGTGCATGGTGAATTTCTAACTGCTTGTGTTTTGGCGGAGTGATTGGATAAGGACATGGCACTGGCTGGGTAATTGGAGGAGTGCATAGGTAGTAACAGGGAGATTACTAAACTTTCTAGGTAGCACTCAAAGGATTGTAGAAGTGCATGAGTTAGTGCCTGGGTAATTGCATGAGTACATGGGTACTGACTGGATGAATAGAGTACTGTAAGGAGAGTGCATGGTGAATTTATAAGTGCTTGTGTTTTGGGGGAGTGATTGGATTAGTACATGGTACTGGCTCTGTGATTGGAGGAGTGCATTGGGAGTGACAGTGTGATTGCTGGACTGCATGGGTACTACCTGGATAATTGGAGGAGTGAATCAGTAGTGTGTAGGTGGTTAGAGGACTGCATGGATAGTGCACATGTGATTGTAGCACTGCATGTGTAAGTGCCTGGGTCATTGCATGAGTACATGGATAGCGACAGGATACTTAGAGTGCTGCAAGGAGAGTGCATGGTGAATTTATAAGTGCTTGGGTTTTGGCAGAGTGATTGGATAAGGTCATGGGACTGGCTGGGTAATTGGAGGAGTGCATAGGTAGTAACAGGGAGATTATTAAACTGTATAGGTAGCACTCAAAGGATTGTAGAAGTGCATGAGTTAGTGCCTGGGTAATTGCATGAGTACATGGGTACTGACTGGATGATTGGAGTACTGCAAGGAGACTGCATGGTGAATTTCTAAGTGCCTGGGTTTTGGCGGAGTGATTGGATTAGTACATGGTACTGGCTCGGTGATTGGAGGAGTGCATTGGAAGTGACAGTGTGACTGCTGGACTGCATGGGTACTACCTGGGTAATTGGAAGAGTGAATCAGTAGTGTGTAGGTGGTTACAGGACTGCATGGATAGTGCACATGTGATTGTAGCACTGCATGTGTTAGTGCCTGGGTCATTGCATGAGTACAAGGATAGCGACAGGATACTTAGAGTGCTGCAAGGAGAGTGCATGGTGAATTTATAAATGTTTGGGTTTTGGCAGAGTGACTGGATAAGGACATGGGACTGGCTGGGTAATTGGAGGAGTGCATAGGTAGTAACAGGGAGATTACTAAACTGTATAGGTAGCACTCAAAGGATTGTAGAAGTGCATGAGTTAGTACCTGGGTAATTGCATGAGTACATGGGTACTGACTGGATGATTAGAGTACTGCAAGGAGAGTGCATGGTGAATTTATAAATGCTTGTGTTTTGGCGGAGTGATTGGATTAGTACATGGTACTGGCTGGGTGATTGGAGGAGTGCACGGGGAGTGACAGTGTGATTGCTGGACTGCATGCGTACTACCTGGGTAATTGGAGGAGTGAATCAGTAGTGTGTAGGTGGTTACAGGACAGCATGGATAGTGCACATGTGATTGTAGCACTGCATGTGTTAGTGCCTGGGTCATTGCATGAGTACATGGATAGCGACAGGATACTTAGAGTGCTGCAAGGAGAGTGCATGGTGAATTTATAAGTGCTTGGGTTTTGGCAGAGTGATTGGATAAGGACATGGGACTAGCTGAGTAATTGGAGGAGTGCATAGGTAGTAACAGGGAGATTACTAAACTGTATAGGTAGCACTCAAAGGATTGGAGAAGTGCATGACTTAGTGCCTGGGTCATTCCATGAGTACATGGGTAGCGACTGGATGATTAGAGTACTGCAAGAAGAGTGCATGGTGAATTTATAAGTGCTTGTGTTTTGGCACAGTGATTAGATAAGGACATGGCAGAGTGATTAAAAGAGTCCACAGGGAGTGACAGGGGGATTGTTGGACTGCATGTGTAGTGCTCTGGAGATTTTACCACTGCATGAGTTAGTTAGTGCATGAGTCATTGCATGAATGCATGGGTAGTGCTTGGATACTAACTGTGTGATTGCACAATATAGAATCAGTAAATAATTTCTTGTGTACTTATAAAATCACATATTCACTACCTTTACACTCCTGTAATCAGTCAGGCACCTCTCAATAATTCAGTAAATATACATACAACTATATAAATACAATCTGAACACATACATGAGTCATTACATACTATCTAGTTAAATAGATAAGTACAACATACCAGAAAGAGTAATATGTGGTGGTTTACTTTTGAGCTACATCTTGACCATTAAATCTAGAAATATGCGACATCATCAAACTATACCACTCAACAGACTTAAGAAAAAAGACTAATTAACAACACCTTTTATGAGCATTTCTAAAACCACACTTTTATTATACATCTTCACCATTGTATCTAAAATTATGTGGCATCATTCAACTATACCTTTGCTCAGACTACAAAAAGAAGCATAATTAACAACACCTTATTTCACCATTCTATCTTAAAACATATGGCATCATTTAACTTTACCTTCTGTACAAACTAATAACAGAAACTTAATTATTAACACCTTATATGATCATCTTTCAAACAGCACAGTTGTGCTGCATTTTACCAAACTATCTATAATTATGCAGTATCATTAAACTATACCTTTGTAGAGAGAAGAAAAAATGATGCCTAATAAACTACACCTTCTATGAACATCTTTCAAAATACACATTTGTAGTGCATGTTCAGCCAACTATCTAAAAATATGAGGCATCATTCAGCTATACCTTTGAACAGACTTAAAAATATATATATTACTGTACAGACTGTTTTTTAAACAAACTTCAAGTACAATAAAACTAATTCCAATATACATCTCTACATTTAATAATATATTTCAAACAACAGTTTTAGAATAATGTCAAATCTTTTTTAAATAAACCTCAAAAATATATAACTCACCTTGCAAATAAATCTGTTGAATGAAAAATCTCACACACTCAGACAGGATTTTCTTTTACACACAGTCAATATAAATCACCAGACTCTGCAAGGTGAAACCATTAATGGAATGGTTTCCCTCTCTTTTTCCATACAAATACACATAAGCAACAAATAACATTGCTTCCCAGAGATTTTCAAATTGCAAAACACATTTCCATTGGTCACAAATAATATCCCTTATCAACTGACTTCTTCACCCCTTCTGCTTAATGTCAGTTTCCATAGCAACAGGTCATGCAACATTCAACTTAACTGACAGGTCACAAGTTCACCACAGAATGTTGCAAATAAGAACAGCAGGTGTGGTTGCCTTTGCAAAACATGACCTTATCCTTTCTGCTGTACCTTTCAAACATTTTTTACTAACCAATAAGAAACTTGCTTTTTAAACAAGCTAAACTGCTCCCTATTTTTGAATGTATAATCTTCTTAAACAGCCAATCAAATCTCTACTTTCTTAAAAACAGCATCTTCTCCACCATTTTAGATATCTCTCATTCTACCAACTGACTACCTCAGCTACAGACATCTTTTGATTACCTACAGACATCCCTTCAAGATGCTTTCAGTGTGGATTGTTGGGCACAGCTATGTATTCTGGTGCAAAACGTATGCTGAACACAGAGGTATTGACAAAGACCTAACTTTGCAAAATGTAGACATTAAATGGATTGGACAGAGAGGATTAAAGTGGCACCAATTGATGCCTTTGGTTAAAACCTTTTTACATCTCCAACCCCCTGACCTCATGATTGTGCACTGTGGTGGCAATGACCTAGGCACATTGACTGGGGTAGGTCTGGAAAGGCTAATGAAGGACACCTTTGCAGAATTGATGTTGCTTTTCCCCCAAACTGCCTTTGTATACTCTAACATATGCCAAAGACAGAAATGGAAGTGGTCCAATCAATGTTGTCCTCAGATTGAGAAAGCTAGAAAGAATGTCAATAAAGCTGTTTCTGCTTACCTCAGAGACCCTAGAATGGGCTCCATATATAACAACAATCTACGTTTCCATATGGAGGGCATCTACAGAAGTGACGGAGTACACTTCACTGATGAAGGGAACAGAGTGTTTCTCAACAACCTAAAGCTCTGCATCCGCACTTACATGTAGCTGCAAGAAACTCATAATAAACACAAGGGCTCTTTTTAGAGCCACCCAATTAGCCAACATATAACCTAGATTTATATAAAAAAAATCTTAATTTTTTTGCTTGGAGTCGCGCACCCAGCGCGAATTACAGCCGCGCACCCATCGCGTTCACACTAGGGGGCCGCGCTGAGCGCCGCGCACCCATCGTGTTCACACTAGGGGCCGCGCTGAGTGCCGCGCACCCATCACGTTCACACTAGGGGGCCGTGCTGAGCGCCGCGCACCCATCGCGTTCACACTAGGGGCTGCGCTGAGCGCCGCGCTAGGGTCGCGTCTCCAATTTTTTTTCCCAAAAAAATTGTCCACGTCCATTAACTTGCATTCGCCCCGGGGACCCCATCCCCTGGGCCATGCCCAAATATAATTTTTTGTATTATTATTTTTTTTTAAAGAAGGAGGGGGGACTGCCACCCCCCTCCCGGGCCATTTTGGGCCCCGGGGACCCCATCCCCGGGACCTGGCCTCATGGTTAGGGACCGTGGGGGGAGCCCCAATGCCCCCACGGTCCCGCCAGCTCCCCGTCTCCTGCGGGAGCCGGCATTGCTTTTCCACACAGGGAGCTGCTGACATGCAGCTCCCCATGTGGAAAAGCAATCTGCTTTGGATTTTGGAAGCGAGAGCAGGAAACCTGCTCTCGCTTCCAAAATCCAAAGCAGAGTTTGCTATGACAGGGCGAGAGCCATGCTCCCGCCCTGTCATAGCAAACAGCAGTGTACCGGAGGTAGGCACCCCGGGACACTGCAGGAGCCGGCCCTGGGGGGTGGCGGTCCCCAGGGCCATCAAGGGCTCCAGGAGGGGGGACGCGTGGCCCCCCATACAATGTGTTTAAAGCCCAAGGGAGGTGCCCTGGGGCTTGGGGGGCCTTGGAGGCCCCCCGACACATTAAAACACAAGCCCCGGGGGGGGTGGCGGTCCCCGGGGCTGCGGGAGGGCCGTGTGCCCTCCCGCATATCATATACATAGCCCCGGGGAGGTGGCGTTCCCCGGGGCTGTGGGGGCCCCCGTGGGCCCCGCTAATGAATTTATAGTGCCCCGGGACCTGGCCCACCCGGGGGCTTTTTTTAAACAAAGCGCTGGAGCCCGCTCTTCATTTTTTTGGGGGGTGATTTGCGACCCCAGCGCGAATTCTACCAAAATTATTTTTTTTTTAATTCTTTTTTTTGGCCCTAGGGATCCTTGGGGACCCCTTGAGCAGGCCTAGGGGGTCAGGGTGTTTCTACCCTGCCCGCTTTTCTTGTTTTTCACCTTTGTTTGACTGTTTTCTTGTGACTCGGTTCTACCAAGTCACAAGATGGCTGCCAACAATTCCAGGTTTGGAGTGTTGGCAGCCAATCACAGTGAAGCTCGTGGTCGGGAGGGTTCGCGAATCCACCGCGTCCCAAGATGTCGAAACTTTTATTTTTTTAATTTCTCAGCAACTACCAAACGGATTTACACCATTTAAAAAAAAGGTCACTTTCTGAACCAAGCACTACCTTTTTGCCAAATTTGGTGTAATTCCGTTCAGCAGTTCGGGCTGTAGCCTTGGCTAAAGTTTCCTATGGAAAATTGATTATCCACCTTTTATTTTTTGAATTTCACAGGAACTACTGAACGGATTTACACCATTTAACAAAAAGGACTCTTTCTGAACCAAGGGCTACCTTTTTGCCAAATTTGGTGTAATTTCGTTCAGCAGTACGGGCTGTAGCCAGGGAAAACGCTTTTTGGGACCCCCCTTTTTTCTCGGCCCCCGCTTGGTGAATCACCCCAAAACTTTTAAAACAGGAGCTGACCGGAGCTGATCACTAGTTTTGAAAATTTCGCAAAGATTCGTCAAACGGCGCCAAAGTTATTGAGAAAACAAAAAATGCTTTTCCTATGGAAAATAGGTCCTAACTATAACTACCTACTGGCGACCGCCAGTAGGTAATTATCTACTGGCGGTCGCCAGTAGATAGTTATAGTTAGGACCTATTTTCCATAGGAAATCCGCAACATTCTATTTGAAATAACGTTGGCGTCGGTTGACGAATCTTCGCGAAAGCTTCCAACTTGTTGGGGCGCTCCGGTTCGCTCCTATCCTGAAAGTCTCGGGGTGATTCGTCAAGCGGGGGCCGAGAAAAAAGGGGGGTCCCAAAACACGTTTTCCCCATTCATTTTTCCATAGGAACCGTTCATCGTGGCTACAGCCCGAACTGCTGAACGGAATTACACCAAATTTGGCAAAGAGGTAGCCCTTGGTTCAGTGTCTTGCCTTTTGCTTAAATGGTGTAAATCCGTTCAGTAGTTCCTGAGAAAATCAAAAGTAAAGTCACATATATATCTATGGCCGAGTAGGGTCCGCGTACCCTCCCGATCAGAGCTGCATGCTAATTGGCTGTCAAGTGGCTGTCAACACTCCAAATCAGGAAGTGTTGGCAGCCATTTTGTCCCTCGGTAGAACCGAGGGACAGAAACAAGTGCGCAAAGCGCAAAAGGGGGCAGGGTAGAAACACCCTGACCCCCAGGTCTGCTCAGGGGGTCCCACAAGGACCCCTGGGCAGAAAAGCATTTTTTTTTTTAAACGGCGGGATGCGCTTAGGGTGCGCGGATCCCGCTGATTAAAAAAAAATGCACAAGAAACAAGTGCGCAAAACGCACAAAGGGGGCAGGGTAGAAACACCCTGACCCCTAGGTCTGCTCAGGGGTCCCACAAGGATCCCCTGGGCAGAAAAGCATTTTTTTTTTAAATCGGCGGGATGCGCTTAGGGTGCGCGGATCCCGCCGATAAAAAAAAAAAAAATCGAAGCGCGGTCTCCCGCGCTTCGATGCTAATTTGCCCCCGGGTGGCCCAAGTCCCGGGGGCATGCGGGGGTGGGTTTAGATTTTATGGGGGGCCTCTAAGGCCCCCAAGCCCCGGGGACCACCACCCCCGGGGCTTTAAATAAAAAATGGTGCAGGAGGGCTCTCCACCCTCCCGCAGCCCCGGGGACCGCCACCTCCCCGGGGCTTCTTTTTTTAAATTTAATGAGCTGTGTGGGGGGGCTCCAGTCCCCCCACACGCCCCGTGGACCGCCAACTCCCTGGGGCACTAACAAATTTAAAATGGGGGTCCGTTTTGGACCCCCAAAGCCCCGTGGACCACTACCTCCCCGGGGCTTTGCAGATGTGGGGAGGGGGCCGCGCGGTCCCCTCCTGGAGCCAGTGATGGCCCTGGGGACCACCACACCCAGGGCCAGCTCCTGCAGTGTCCCGGGGTGCCTACCCCCGGGACACTGTAGTTTGCTATGGCAGGGCGGGAGCCTCGCGCCTCTGAACACCTCTCTGCAACGCAGCTCTCTGGCGCATACTGGAGGTATCTGGTGGGCTACTTGGCCCCTAGGGACCCTCGGGATTGAGGAGGAATTAATTCTCCAACTTAAAACGCGCCACAGGGCGTGTTTGCAAACATGTCACCTCAGGCCCCACCCCCTTCCTTCACCATTGTGCAAATATTCCTCTAAAATCAGCCGAACTATGAATTCCGATTTACTCACCTGTTATCAGGAGAGACCTCAGTGCTGCATCTTTGAGCCCAGTACTGATCCTGAAAAGTAATTTTAACCGTACTTACCAGTAACTTGAATTTCCTTCCATAGGATATCATTTATTTTTTATTTTGAAAGTTTTATATAGCGCTGGCTAGACCCAGAGGTATCAGAGCGCTTTACATGAGAAGATAATATAACGCAGACATGGCATACAAGTAGATAAAAAGATAAAGAAACACCGTGTGAAATATACAAAACAAAATAAATATACAGGTGCAAGAGCTATACACTTCAAGTAACTAGGTATATGATGTTCGGGGGATGGACAGATAATACTGGACAAAATGTAACATGGTGATTGGAGATCAGGTGCAGGTCACAGGTTAGGACCCCCAATGATAATTGGGCCAAACATGGCGTTTAAGTAGATAAAAGATAATGACAATAACATGTGAAATATACAAATCAAGTAGATAAACAAATCAAACAGTTAGATAAATGAATCAAATAGAATAAACAGGGGCAGGAGCTATACATATCAAGTAATTAGGCCGATGATGTTCATGAAATGGACAAAAATTACTGGACTAATATAACATGGTGAGATTGGAGATCGAGTGCAGGTCACAGGTTAGGATCCCCAATAATAATTGAGGAGGTTGATTTTGAGGTCTTTTTTGAAGCTGAAATAGGAGGGGTTGCAGCGCAGGTTTTTGGGAGGGCATTCCAGATGATAGGGGCATTCCCAGAGAAGGAGCGTGATTGTGTGGCTTTCTTTTTATGCAGTGGTGGTATAAGGAGGAGGGAGTTGGTGCTTCTCAGGGGTCGTGTGGTGCCCGCAATGAGGAGTTTCTTGGAGAGGTACTGCGGAGAGTTTTGGTGGAGGACTTTATGAGTGATGCAGGCAGTTTTGTATGCAGATCTGCCTTCAATAGGGAGCCATTTAAGAGATTTGAGAGCCGGGGATATGTGATCGAAGCGTTTGCAGTCTGTAATGAGCCTGGCGGCAAGGTTGAGCACAGCTTTGATTGGAGCAAGGTGGACCTTGGGGATTCCGTTGAGGATGGCGTTACCATAATCAATACGTGAAAGAACAAGTGACTGAACTACAAGTTTAAAATCATCGGTGGGTATAAAGGGTTTGATTTTCTTGAGGTGACGGAGAGTGAGGAGGGCTCCTTTAGCAGAGTTTTTGATGTGGACGTTAAGGGTTAGGGTGTTGTCGATAGAAATACCAAGAGATTTGACGGAGTTGGACAAGGTGAATGAGCAGTTGAGTGCGTTAAGGTCAGAGATCCATGATTGAACGGGGAGAGGGTTGTTTTTAGGGGAGAAGAGAATGATTTCAGTTTTATTAGGGTTAAGTTTGAGATGATTGGAGTGGAACCAGGTTTGATTTTGGTGAGGGTGTTGTTCAGGTGTAAAATGTCGGCATGAGTTTTAATCTTGTAATAGATTTGGGTGTCATCGGCGTAGAGGTGGTAGTTGATGCCTGCTTGTTTAAGAATGAGGGTGAGGGGTTCCATAAAGAGGTTAAAGAGGGAGGGAGAGAGAATAGACCCTTGGGGGACTCCAAGGGAGACAGGAGTGGGATTAGAGAGATGGTTTTGAATTTTGATTTGCTGAGTTCGGTGGTGTAGGTAGGAGACGAACCATTTGTAGGCAGTATCATTGAGGCCGAAATGGGTCCTAAGCACATTGAGTAGGGCTGAATGGTTGACTGTATCGAACGCTGTGGAGAGATCAAGGAGGATAAGAAGGCAGGTCTCGCCATTATCAAGTGAGTGGTGGATGTCATCGACGACATTGAGCATTGCTGTTTCGGTGCTGCAGCCTTTCCTGAAGCCTGATTGAAAGGGATCAAGTAGGTTGAAGTTTTCGATGTGTTTGTCTAGTTGTAGTAGGACACATTTTTCAAGGACCTTTGAGAGAAGTGGGAGGTTAGTGATGGGGCGGAGATTGTTTAGGTCATTGGGGTCAGCATTGGGGTTTTGATTATGGGAGAGATTTGTCCAAGTTGAAGGGAGGTGGGGACACAGCCAGTGGAGAGAGAGGTGTTGATGATTGTGGTCCAGTATGGGGTGATGATGTGCTTAAGGGCAGGGACAAGGTTAGAGGGTAAGGGGTCTTTTGTGTGGGAGGACGGTTTAAGATTACCAATTATTTTAAGGACTTCTAGCTCAGTCACGGGGAGGAAGTTGAGCAAGGAGGCATTGTTCTTTAATTGTGAGTTAGGGGAGTTGGTTTCCAGAGAGGTAGCAGGTTCAGCTGGTCGAGGGGATGTGGGGTAGGCATTAGAGGTGAGGACGGGTTTGCATTGGGAGTTGGAGGGGAGCTGTGTGGAGCGGAAGGATTGATCAATTTTGGCTATTTTTTCTGAGAAGAAGTGGGAAATTTCTTCACATCTGGCTGAGGAGGCGGTCAGATTTGGAGGTGCGGGGGAGGTTTGGTTACGAATGATTTTGAAGAGTTCCCTAGGTCTGTTTTTGGCATGATCAAGTTGACTGCGGAAGAAGGATGCCTTTTCCTTGAAGATGTGTTTTTTTGTACGTGGATCTAGCATGTCTGAGGAGTGCAAGATGGGCGGGAGAGGGATGGTGTCTCCAGGTTCTTTCCGACAGTCTGAGTGACCGTCTTTCGCTATTAAGCTCGGTATTAAACCAAGAGTTGGAGGGGGTGGTTCTTTGGTTTTTGAGTTTGGGCGGGGCTAATTGGTCAAGAATACCAGTGACAGTATTGTTAAAGTGTTCAGTGAGCTCATTGGCATTTTGTGAGGGGGGAATGAGAAGAAGTTGAGCTTGGAGTTTAGACTCAAGAACACCCGGGGGGATATGTTTTAGATTTCTGGTCAGTTTCTTAGGTCTGTTAATTTTGGAGGTGGGGAGATTTGCATTGGTAGCAATGGTGAACAGTATAAGGTGATGGTCGGACCAGTCAATGGGGACGATATTGGTCACGGAGGCCAGATCTTCGTTGGAAAGAATGGCGTCAAGGATGGCTCCTTTGGTGTGAGTCGGGGACAGGCATAGTTGTTGGAGTTCATTGATCTCAAGTAGATTGGTGAGGAGGGGGATAGTGGCATCATCGGTATCGTTCCAATGGAGGTTGAGATCCCCAAGAAAGAGATTTTTTGAGTTGGATAATGAGGATTGAGTCAGGAGCTCAGATAAGTCATCGATGAAGGGCTGGGGGGGGCCCGGAGGGCGATAGATGTTGTGTAGACGAATTGGGTGGGAATTTTGGGTTGTCAGTTCAGCTTCCAGGTATTCACAGGAGGAGTAGCCAGAATTAATGACAAGGGGTAGCTGAAGTTCATTTTTGAAGATAATGGCTAGACCACCCCCAACTCTGTCAGGTCTATCTTTTCTCAGAATAGAGTATCCCGGGGGGGAGAGTAGGTCAAGTATGCTCGTTGAGTGGTCTTTGAGCCAGGTTTCTGTGAGGAATGCAATGTCAATGGATTCACTCAGGATTGTTTCCGAAATTTCCGTGGCATGTTGGACTGCGGAGCGACAGTTGACAAGCATACATGTAAGTGGTGTGGGGTTGCATATGGTGGGTGGGAAAGTGTGGATCGACGTGAGTTGAGGCGGTGGTCTGGGGGAAGCGGGGGAGGAGGGGATTCTATTAGTCCCTAAGATAACAGGGATGTGGGAGTAGGGGAGTGGAGAATTGGGGGTTGGTAAGCTAGGAAGGTAAGAGTTGCATAGGTCAGAGAGGTCGGACGGGGATCAATCAATCAATCAGGGGTTTGTTAAAGCACGACTACTCACCCGTAAGGGTCTCAAGGCGCTGGGGGGGGTGCAGGTTCCATCCATCAAGGAGGGGTCTGTCGAAAAGCCAGGTTTTGAGGTTTCTTGCGAAGATGGGGAGCGATGTTGTCTGTCTGAGGTGGAGCGGAAGGGCGTTCCATGCTTTGGCCGCGAGGAAGGAGAAGGAGCGGCCTCCCGATCTGGTCTTTCTGGTGCGGGGGACCACGGCGTAGGAGAGCTGGGCTGATCGTAGGGTCCTTTGGGGTGCGTGGAATTTGAGTCGGCTGTTCAGGTATGCTGGTCCAGTGCCGTGGAGGGCCTTGTGTGCGTGGGTGAGCATCTTGAAGGTGATTCTCGCCTCGACAGGGAGCCAGTGGAGTGTGCGCAGGTGCTGGGAGATGTGGCAGTGTTTTGGCAGGTTGAGGACCAGTCTTGCGGCGGCGTTCTGGATGTTCTGTAGCTTGCGGGTGAGGTTTTTGTTTATTCCGGCGTAGAGTGCGTTGCCGTAGTCGAGTCTGCTGGTGACCAGGGTGTGAGTGACGGTCTTTCGGTGTTCGAGGGGGATCCATTTGAAGGTCTTACGAAGGAGGCGGAGGGTGTGGAAGCAGGAAGACGAGACAGAGTTGATCTGGCGGTCCATTTTGAGCTCGGAGTCCAGGATGATTCCCAGGTTGCGTGCGTGGTCCGTGGGGGTTGGCGGGTTTCCAAGGGAGGGGGGCCACCAGGTGTCGCTCCAGGCATCGGGGTTTGGGCCCATGATGAGTACTTCTGTTTTGTTGGTGTTTAGTTGTAGGCAGCTGTTTTTCATCCATTTGGCGACGGCTTCCATGCCTTCTCGAAAGTTGCGTCTGGCGGTGTTGGGCTCGTTGGATAGGGAGAGGATGAGCTGGGTGTCGTCTGCGTATGACACGATGTTGAGTCGGTAGGTTCTGACGATGGGGGCGAGTGGAGCCATGTAGACGTTGAAGAGCGTCGGGCTGAGGGAGGAGCCCTGGGGGACTCCGCAGGTGGTAGGTGTGGGGTCCGAGAGGAAAGGGGGAGTCTGACCCGCTGCGTCCTGCCGGAGAGGAAGGAGCAGATCCAGTCGAGGGCCTTGTCCTGGATTCCTGCGTCGTAGAGTCTGCGTATTAGGGTGCGGTGGGAGACTGTGTCGAACGCCGCTGATAGGTCGAGGAGGATGAGGGCTACTGTTTCTCCTTTGTCCAGTAGGGTGCGGATGTCGTCTGTTGCGGCGAGGAGGGCGGTTTCCGTACTGTGGTTTTTTCTGAAGCCGGATTGGGAGGAGTCGAGGATGTTGTGTTCTTCAATGAATGTGGTGAGTTGGCTGTTGATGGCTTTCTCGATGACTTTCGCTGGGAACGGGAGCAGGGAGATGGGTCTGTAGTTTTTGAGGTCGGTGGGGTCCGCTGAGGGTTTCTTTAGGAGGGGGTTGACCTCGGCGTGTTTCCAGTCGTCGGGGAACGAGGCGGTCGCCAGGGAGCGGTTGATGGTGTGGCGGAGCATGGGTGCGATGGTGTCGGCGGCTCTGTTGAAGATGTGGTGGGGGCAGGGGTCCGTGGGGGCCCCTGAGTGGATTGACTTCATTGTCTTCAGTGTGTCTTCCATGGTGAGGGCTGTACAGTCGTCAATCGCTGGTTTCCGGGTGTTGGGGGTGGTTGGTTAGGGTTCAGTGTGTTGGTTGTCTTCGTCGAAGTTGTCGTAGATGCTCTTGATTTTGTGGTGGAAAAAGGTGCTGAGTTTGTCGCAGAGGTCTTGTGAGGGAGGGATGTCGGTAGACTCGCTAGTGGGTTGGGCGAACTCCTTGATGATGCTGGAAGAGTTCCTTGCTGTTGTGCGCGTGGGTGGAGATTCTGTCTTCAATCGCTTTTTTCCTCGTTTCTCTGATGAGTTGATGGTGGACGTTGGTGGCGGCTCTGAAGTTGTCGTGGGCTTCTGTGGATTTGGTGTTCCTCCAGGCCTTTTCGAGGCGGCGGCATGTGCTTCTGGACTCTCGAAGTTCGGTGGTAAACCATCTGGCTTTCTTGGCGCGGGTATTGTTGTTTTTCTTGAGGGGGGCTATGGTGTTGGTGCTGTCCGTGATCCATCTATGCAGGGTTTGGGCTGCGGTGTTGGGGTCGTCGTTTTCCGCGATGGTTGGGGTGGAGTTGTTGAGTGTGGAGGTGAGCTGGTCGTCGGTGATTTTGGTCCAGTTTCTTCGTGGAAGCAGTTGCTGGTGTCTGTGGATGGTGGGTGTTCTGAAGGTGAAGTGGGACGCAACGATGGTCGGTCCATGGGAGTTCGGTGGTGTGGCTGAAGGTGATGGAGTTTCCTGTAGTGAAGAGGGGGTCGAGGGTGTGTCCTGCTGAGTGCGTGGGCTCGGTCACGATCTGGCGCAGTCCAATGTTGTGGAGGTTGTCCAGGAGGGATGTGGTGTTGGGGTCCAGTTGGTTGTCGAGGTGGAAGTTGAGGTCTCCCAGCAGGGTGTAGTTGGTGGATGCGATGGCCTGTGGGGAGATAATGTCCGTGATGGAGTTGGCGAAGGGTCCGCGGGGTCCAGGGGTCGGTAGATGAGGGTGGGGGCTGGCCAGTATCTTGAAGTGAAGGTGTTCCATCAGTTCTGTGGGCTCGTCAGGGAGTGTGCTCAGGCGGAGGCTGGATTTGTGGACGATGGCGATTCCTCCTCCTGGGCGGGTGAGGCGGTCCTTCCTGGAGATCTTGTATCCTTGGGGGATGGCGATGGCGATGTCCGGTCCCGAGGTGGTGTTGGTCCAGGTTTCGGTGAAGAACGCTACGTCCGGGGTGGTGCTGTCGAGGAGGTCCCAGATTTCTGTGGCGTGTTTGTGGAGGGATCGGACGTTGAGGAGGATGCATTGCAGGGTCTTCGGTTCGGTTGTGTTCTTGTGGGCGGGTTGTGCTGGATCCGTGTTCTTGGCGGTGCTGCAGGTGTGCCGGCAGCGGTGACAGCTGAAAGGTCCGTGGGAGTCGGCTGGTGATGCTAGCTTGCAGTTGTTGTTGCGGCCTGGGTTGAGTGCGTGGAGTGCTGCTGGGTCGTAGCGTTGGCGGGGCGGAGGTCCAGGGTTCCTGGCGCTGGTCGCGGTCGGGTCACGGACGGGCGCAGACGGGCTTGCCTTTGACGCGCCTTCGGTGCGCCAGCGGCGCGGCCGCGCAGTGGCCGCCATTAAGTAGGGGTCGGGGAGGGAGCTGGATTGGCTGGTCGCGCTGGGGGGGAGGGGCCGCGGGGGCAGCAGCGGCGGGGAAAGGTAAAGGGAGGAAATAAGGGATAAAGAAAAAAGGGAAAATACGCAGAAATAAGGCACAAAAGAGCAGAGATGCAGAAAGGTGAAAGATAAAAGAGGGTAGAAAAACGAGTGAAAAGGCAGAGCGAGAGGAAGGGAAAATGAGCATAAATAAGGCACAAATGAGCAGAGATGCAGAAAAGTGCAGAAAGGTGAAAGATAAAAGAGGGTAGAAAAACGAGTGAAAACAAGTGAAAGGGCAGAGCGAGAGGAAGGGAAAATGAGCTGAAATAAGGCACAAAAGAGCAGAGATGCAGAAAAGTGCAGAAAGGTGAAAGATAAAAAAGGGTAGAAAAACGAGTGAAAGAGCAGAGTTAGAGGAAGGAGACAGAGGTCCACTGGACCACCAGGGATGAGGCGCAGGGAAACCTGCGGGTGGAGGAAGGGCCTCGATCACCAACACTCGAGAGTGCAGGGGCAGGCCTCACTTAATGGCGGAGCTGCGAGGGTGGGAGAGCAATTTCACTGACAATGAGTCAGTGGTCTTGCTCGCCTGTCCCCGCAGTGGCCGCCATTAAGTAGGGGTCGGGGAGGGCTGGACAGCTGGGAGGCGGGAGCGGGGAGGGGAGCTGGATTGGCCGGTCGCGCTGGGGGGAGGGGCTGCGGGGGCAGCAGCGGCGGGGAAAGGTAAAGGGAGGAAATAAGGGATAAAGAAAAAAGGGAAAATAGGCAGAAATAAGGCACAAAAGAGCAGAGATGCAGAAAGGTGAAAGATAAAAGAGGGTAGAAAAACAAGTGAAAAGGCAGAGCGAGAGGAAGGGAAAATGAGCAGAAATAAGGCACAAAAGAGCAGAGATGCAGAAAAGTGCAGAAAGGTGAAAGATAAAAGAGGGTAGAAAAACGAGTGAAAACAAGTGAAAGGGCAGAGCGAGAGGAAGGGAAAATGAGCTGAAATAAGGCACAAAAGAGCAGAGATGCAGAAAAGTGCAGAAAGGTGAAAGATAAAAAAGGGTAGAAAAAGCGAGTGAAAGAGCAGAGTTAGAGGAAGGAGACAGAGGTCCACTGGACCACCAGGGATGAGGCGCAGGGAAACCTGCGGGTGGAGGAGGGCCTCGGGCACCAACACTCGAGAGTGCAGGGGCAGGCCTCACTTAATGGTGGAGCTGCGAGGGTGGGAGAGCAATTTCACTGACAATGAGTCAGTGGTCTTGCTCGCCTGTCCCCGCAGTGGGAGAGATGGTTCGAGGTGCGGTGAGGTCTATGTATACGGCAGCGGAGAGGAGTCGATCTCCAATGATTGTGTTTGGTGTTAGGGATTTTGGGGTAATTTTTGGGGGGATTTTTGGGGGGATTTTTGGGCAGGGCTGGGTGGGGATTTTAAGGTGAGGGAGGGTTCTGGAGCTGTGGGAGATAAAGTCTTTCCTGAATTGAGAGAATTTAGTAATCAAATTAGATAGGTCAAGTTCGATGTTGTGTAGGCTCTGGGCAATTAAGGTGAGGGGAGGTACCCAGGGGGGGTGGTCTGGGTTAGTTACGGAGGGTGGATTGATGTGTGAGGGGGGAGATAGGGAAGTGAGTGTGGAATGAGGGGTGACGGGGCTGTTAGATGGGAGGGGTTCAGTAATCAATTTAGATAGGTCGAGTTCACTGTTGTGTAGGTTCGGGGCAATTAGGGTAAGGGGAGGTATTGAAGGGGCGGGGTAAAGGGAATGATCTAGGGGTAGGGAGTGGTCTGGGTTAGTTGCGGAGGGTGGACTGAGGTGTGAGGGGGGAGATAGGGTAGTGGGTGTGGAATGAGGGGTGTCGGTGCTGTAAGGTGTGAGGGGTTGGGCTGGGTTGGACATGAGGTTAAGAACTTCAGGAGATGTGGTCAGAGAGGATAAAAGGGCATAGAGTGAGTGGAGAGCGGATATATTGGGGTGGAGGGGTTGTGTATTTATCGGGAGTTGGGATAAAGGATTGGGAGGCTGAGTTAGGAGGGCCTGAAGGGGCAGGATAGGGGGGATGGGGAGGAGAAGAGGGTGTACGGGATGGGTAGGAGGAGGGGGTGAGGAGTTGTGTTAGGGGATTGAAGGGCAAGGACGGTGGAGTACGTGAGTAGTTGGGTAGGGGGATAGGTTGTGGGGTCAGGCAGAGGCGGGGTTGTGGGAGGGGAATGATAAGTAGATGGTAGGGATTGGGGGCAACCGTTTTTAGTGGAGGGGTCCGAGGAGTGTGAGTTCCGGGTGTTAGGTGGAGAGAGGAAAATTAGAGGGGATGAGAAATAGGTAATGTTGGTTGGGGGATGCCATTTGCTGTAGTGAGGTCCAGGGAGGGTGATGGTGAAGTCGATTGTTGGAGGATGGTGTTAGCTGGATGGTTGAAGGTGGAGGTGAAGTGAGGGGGAAGGGGGGAGGGAGAGGTTGGAGGGGTGTTATTCAGTAGGGGAGAAGAGTGTTAGGCGCTGAGTGGTCAAGGCGGAGAGACATAATGCTGAAGTGGTGTTCGAAGATGGAAAGGTGGGATACCGTGGCTTGTATGAGGATGTTACCTGTTTTGAAGATGGAGATATCAATATCACCAAGAAAGGCTGGGGAGGGAGTGGTGGATATTTTGAATCCATATGGTATTTTGATTGATTTAGAGATTGGGAGGTGTTGTAGGAAGATGCTTTTCCATTTGGAAGGGCGTTTGGAGTAAAAGATGTAGTTGGTTATAATGGGGAAGGTGAGGCTGAGGTAGTTATCAACAATGAGTGTTTCAGGGTTACGGATGAGGAGTTTATGTTTGAAGTTTTTCTTAGCATGTTTGGAGAGATTGGGGGGGTAGAGAATGGTCCATGAGTTGGGGCCATGTTTGGAGAGAGTAGGGTCCTGGGGGTGGTGGTCAAGGCTGTGAGGGGGCATGTTGGGTAAATGTGAGAGGAAGAGAGAAGAGGAGAGAGGGAAGTTTTGGGAAATGGGGGGTAGAGCAGGAGAGGAGGATTGGGAACCAAGGAGGGCACTGGGAGAGTGGGGGGTAGACCTAAGGGGGATAGCCAAGGAATAGGGTAGATAGACGAGGAATTATAATCGGCAAAAAGGAGCAGATCAATAGATAGACAATTATATCGACAACATGTAGCAAATCAAATAGATAAACAATTGGCAAAATGGAGCAGCTCAATATATCAGCAGAAAAGACTGCGATCAGATAGATGGACAATCGGCCAATAAGAGCAGATCAATATAAAACAACAACAATGCTTTCGATGGCGAGGAGTGTTTAAATTAGAGAGGGAATACTGGAAGAGAGAGACAGCCTAGAGTAGATCGGGGCTGCAGTCGCTGGAGGGGCCACGCCAGCCGGGGTCCGAAGGTGTGGAGGACTCGTCACGACTAACCTCTGGGGGTGAGGTCACAGCGAGGCGCGGCCCGGTACAATAGTTTATGGGTCATCCAGTACCGTCCGGCCAGTATCGTGTGTCGATCCCGGACACTGTCCGTGGAGTACGTTGAGAGGTCTGTTTATCTCATGATCGTGCAAAGGGCGTTCGGTGACCCATATGAATAACTCAGTCCATGGGACATGAAAGAAGCAGGCGGGCCGAGTTTGACAGAGGATGTTCATAGAGGAGAAAGCGGTTGTGTAAAAGCGCAGTCCTCACGAAGTGCAGGGGCTGCAACGCTACCAGTGATTACATGCCTGGATTACCATTCAGTGATTATCATTGCCTGCTTTTTGCTGAAAAAGTTTCGAAGTGTCGATTTTTGAAACATACAAATATTCCTCTAAAATCAGCAGAACTACGAATTCCGATTTACTCATCTGTTATCAGGAGAGACCTCAGTGCTGCATCTTTGAGCCCAGTACTGATCCTGAAAAGTAATTTTAACCGTACTTACCAGTAACTTGAATTTCCTTCCATAGGATATCATTGCCTGCTTTTCGCTGAAAAAGTTTCTAAGTGTCGATTTTTGAAACATACAAATATTCCTCTAAAATCAGCAGAACTACGAATTCCGATTTACTCACCTGTTATCAGGAGAGACCTCAGTGCTGCATCTTTGAGCCCAGTACTGATCCTGAAAAGTAATTCTAACGGTACTTACCAGTAACTTGAATTTCCTTCCATAGGCTAACATTGACTAGTTTCACTTGGAAATTCTTCTAAGTGTGGAGTTTTGGAACTTTATAATATTCCTCTAAAATCAACCGAACTACGAATTCCGATTTACTCACCTGTTATCAGGAGAGACCACAGTGCTGCATCTTTGAGCCCAGTACTGATCCTGAAAAGTAATTTTAACCGTACTTACCAGTAACTTGAATTTCCTTCCATAGGATATCATTGCCTGCTTTTTGCTGAAAATGTTTCTGTCGATTTTTGTAACATACAAATATTCCTCTAAAATCAGCCGAACTACGAATTCCGATTTACTCACCTATTATCAGGAGAGACCTCAGTGCTGCATCTTTGAGCCCAGTACTGATCCTGAAAAGTAATTTTAACCGTACTTACCAGTAACTTGAATTTCCTTCCATAGGCTAACATTGACTGGTTTCACTTGGAAATTCTTCTAAGTGTGGAGTTTTGGAACTTTATAATATTCCTCTAAAATCAGCCGAACTACGAATTCCGATTTACTCACCTGTTATCAGGAGAGACCGCAGTGCTGCATCTTTGAGCCCAGTACTGATCCTGAAAAGTAATTTTAACCGTACTTACCAGTAACTTGAATTTCCTTCCATAGGCTAACATTGACTGGTTTCACTTGGAAATTCTTCTAAGTGTGGAGTTTTGGAACTTTATAATATTCCTCTAAAATCAGCCGAACTACGAATTCCGATTTACTCACCTGTTATCAGGAGAGACCACAGTGCTGCATCTTTGAGCCCAGTACTGATCCTGAAAAGTAATTTTAACCGTACTTACCAGTAACTTGAATTTCCTTCCATAGGATATCATTGCCTGCTTTTTGCTGAAAAAGTTTCTAAGTGTCGATTTTTGTAACATACAAATATTCCTCTAAAATCAGCCGAACTACGAATTCCGAATTTACTCACCTGTTATCAGGAGAGACCTCAGTGCTGCATCTTTGAGCCCAGTACTGATCCTGAAAAGTAATTTTAACCGTACTTACCAGTAACTTGAATTTCCTTCCATAGGATATCATTGCCTGCTTTTTGCTGAAAATGTTTCTGTCGATTTTTGTAACATACAAATATTCCTCTAAAATCAGCCGAACTACGAATTCCGATTTACTCACCTATTATCAGGAGAGACCTCAGTGCTGCATCTTTGAGCCCAGTACTGATCCTGAAAAGTAATTTTAACCGTACTTACCAGTAACTTGAATTTCCTTCCATAGGCTAACATTGACTGGTTTCACTTGGAAATTCTTCTAAGTGTGGAGTTTTGGAACTTTATAATATTCCTCTAAAATCAGCCGAACTACGAATTCCGATTTACTCACCTGTTATCAGGAGAGACCACAGTGCTGCATCTTTGAGCCCAGTACTGATCCTGAAAAGTAATTTTAACCGTACTTACCAGTAACTTGAATTTCCTTCCATAGGATATCATAGTCTGCTTTTTGCTGAAAAAGTTTCTAAGTGTCGATTTTTGTAACATACAAATATTCCTCTAAAATCAGCCGAACTACGAATTCCGATTTACTCACCTGTTATCAGGAGAGACCTCAGTGCTGCATCTTTGAGCCCAGTACTGATCCTGAAAAGTAATTTTAACCGTACTTACCAGTAACTTGAATTTCCTTCCATAGGCTAACATTGACTGGTTTCACTTGGAAATTCTTCTAAGTGTGGAGTTTTGGAACTTTATAATATTCCTCTAAAATCAGCCGAATTACGAATTCCGATTTACTCACCTGTTATCAGGAGAGAACCCAGTGCTGCATCTTTTAGCCCAGCACTGACCCTGAAAAGTAATTCTAACCGTATTTACCAGTAACTTGTATTTCCTTCCATAGGAATCCATTGTCTGGTTTTCAGCAGAAAAGTTTCAAAGTGTCGATTTTCACAAACTACAAATATTCCTTAAAAATCGCCTGTATGACTTAAACGCATTCTTTCAACTGTTTACAGGAGATGCACCAGTGCAGGATCCAGGATCCACCACTGAGTAAGAAAAAGTAACGATAACACTACTTACCTGCTAAGTGAATTTCCTCCCATAGGATAACATTGGTGATTCTATGTGAAAAAGTTTCTAAGTGTCAACTTTTAAAATACAATAATATTCCTTAAAAATCACTACTGTAACCAAAACGCTTTTACTCAACTGTTTACAGGAGATGTCCCAGGACTGAATCTAGGATCCAGTCCTGTGGTTAGAAAAGTAATCCATAAAGTAACTAATTGCATTTAACTTGAAATTCACATTGTGCTCAATGTTGCATTGTGTTTGAAATTGTGTTGCCCATTGCAACAACTGTAACTACTGTACTTAAAAGTTTTTTTGCCTATTTGCAAAGTATTTAAACTAAAGTAATTCATTCTGAGAAAGTATATTTTGTAATGTAATGTATAATGTAATTACAATGTATTTTAAAAAATAAAATATCTAAAAATAAATAGTTTAAAAAAATGTAGTAAATCAGTATCAAAAAAATAAATATAACAATTAATACATTTAAAAATTGTCATTTACAAAACCTTTGAAATTCACTGAAAAAAACCATAGGTTTCAGACATGTTATAGTTAGGAATTAGCATTTAAAAAACCTTTGAAATTCAATGAAAAAATCATAGGTTTCAGGCACGTTATAGTTAGAAATTAGCATTTAAAAAACCTTACAAATTCACTGAAAAAACCATAGGTTTTAGGGACAGTTATAGTTAGTTGGACATTGCACTCATACAAAACCCGTGAAATTCCCCGTTATAGTTAGTTCAGGTAACTATAACTCGCGCTCCGCAATGCACTGCTGATGACGTCACATATTACATCACTCATGACATGGTCAGTGACATCACTGATGACATCTCAAATGACATCACTGATGACATCACTGATGACATCATCCATGTGATAATTTGATGCATCTTCTCACACCCTAATATAACTTTTGATACACCCACTTTAAATTACAGACTGCCATTGTCAAAACCATAGACACTCCAACACCAATTACTATATACACACTCACTGATTCTTAGGTCTACACACACACATCTGCTCACTCACCCGTAAAGTCACTCATACTTATAGTCACTCAGTACAGGACTATTATATGCACTCATACACCTATATAAACACTCACACACCACCACTCATCCATAGAGGTACTCACACACCTAGTCAGTCATGCAAAAATTAAGCACACACCCATTTACTCACCTATACAGTTATACACACACCAGCTCACTTACTCATACAAATACTAGCACATTCTTAAGCTCTTATACAATCTCTGATACAAGCACACACTCATCCATACAGTCACTCTCACAATCACACACTCTCGCTTATAGCTATTTATATACTCCAACACACATATATACTGCCTTTCACATATGTAGTTACTCACACATGTACCACTGGGACATACATTCACTCACTAACACACTCTTACACACACTTACCCACCCATACAGTCTATCACAGATGCACTCTTGAAACCATCCACCCAGTGAATCACCCACTCACACATCTATGCACAGAGTCGCACACACCCCACCCACACAAACACTCAGGCACCCATACAGATACTCAGACAACCAATCAATAACTCATATAGACACTCATGTAGCTATTCACAAACCCATGCAGCCACTTACACAGCAACAGACAGACGGATACAGACATTCACCCAGTTTAGTCACTAACCCATGCATTCAGTAAGATACGTTTAATCACTCACTTATAGAGTTAGTCACGCACCTACTAAATCATCCATTCAGACACTTATACACCCACTCATTCTTCAATACGCCTTTCCCTATATATATTAAACATATTTAAACTTTACAGAAACACACAGTCACTGGATGATGTCATCTGTGATGTCATTTGAGATGTCATCAGTGATGTCATCAGTGATGTCACTGACCATGTCATGAGTGATGTAATATGTGACGTCATCAGCAGTGCATTGCGGGGGCACGAGTTATAGTTACCTGAACTAACTATAACGGGGGAATTTCACGGGTTTTGTACGAGTGCAATGTCCAACTAACTATAACTGTCCCTAAAACCTATGGTTTTTTCAGTGAATATATATATATATATTTATTATTTATCATTCAATTAATTGTATAAATATTTAAAAATATATATTTATTTATTTATTGAACTTAGATAAATATGAATGTAACGATTGAACCAATGCTTAATTTTTGCAATAATTTACTCGTATTTATGCAGTTATAAAAAAGCATGCTAGACTCATTGAAATGTCGCCTGCTGAGAACACATCTACAGCACATTGGAAATTACAATTGCCTGATTCATAGAGCATATAGATCGGAAAACGGACTATGTGAGATATTGCAACATAGTATGCTGTTTATGTCCATCTATCACGTGACAAGGGGGAAGTATAACACAACAGTATAAAAATGTAGGCGGACTGCGTTTCCGCATGTGATCAAGGACACTCTGATGTCCGAAACGCGTCATATGGCTTTGTGAGAAATAAAGACCTGTTTTTGACACGCACTATTGGAGTCCGTGACTCTCTCTTCGACGGCTGGAAGTGGGGAGAGCCAGTATCCTGTTCGATATATATATATATATATATATATGCAAAAAGACTCCGTCTGCAACTCCCAAATTGATCGCGGAAAGACGAACACGGACCCAGGGATTTAGCGCAAGGTTCTTTATTCTATCCAAACACCACGCACCACCGCCATGACGCGTTTCGGCCCTCAGGAAGCCTTGATCACATGACGCTGTAACAGGAAACCACAAATTTAAAGTGACAGTGCAATGTCACGTGCAAATAGGCAGATAGACATAGAAAATATATATATACATATCTCTCTTTCCTATTCCATCATGATCATACAGTACCAAACGATAAAAGTGCCAAGTAAACAATGTACACAAATGAACAAGCAGACAGCATTATATGTGCAAATACGCAAATGACATAAAACCTGGTTACAACATATCATTTGAGATAAAATCTCATGTGTTGCCACAAATCTTTAAAACCATATGCAATTTCACAGATAAAAATATATTGTGCAAATAGGCTAATCAGTGCTCCATTGAAATGTGCAAATATGCCTGGTATTAACGAATCAATAATATATTCGAAAACAAATTTTATATATGTATATATGTGAGGCAAGATTCCAATATGCTATGGTGCACATGTCATATAATTCCGCCTTGCCTAGTTGGTATGCATATACTAACCCAAATAATACTTTAATGGGTCAATACGTGAGCTATTGTAAATGCGGCAGAATTCATTTGAACAAAACATCGTATTGTATTGCACCTCGGCCTACTCGTTGTATATTGCGTATATGCATTTAATGCCCCAAATACTTCCCCAGTGGGTTCAAATGTCTCATATTACCATAAGATATGGATGTACTTCCGAAACTATGGTACCGTAAAGTATATATTGAAAGGAGGAATGGAAAAAGAGAAAAGGGGAAGAACAGTGATGACATTACAATTCAAATATTAATGTATAAACCATTTCCAATACATAGTTTTGTCACGCATATGGAGTTGCGCCTCCAATGACGCCGCTGATACCTTCAACCTAAGTGTGAATTCAATTGGAAAATTCGATTCCACTAAGGACTAAGTTACCACAGATGTATTAATATAACACTCCTAACTGAATTCTATATTTATTAATTCATAAATATCTGAAACACAAATTAATTGTTGGTATTTAGCCTATAAATCTTAAAATCTATTAAATAAATAGGATCCTAAAACCTTAATAAATATTTAAATATTTAAAATCAAATTGAATTCATATGTAGTTAGATAGTTGTGTAAATCCATCACTGCCTATCATCACACTGTCTATAGCAATCAATTAAGCCCAAATGGGCTTTTTTGTCTATTCTGCCTTAAAAAAGTGCTCATGCCCAAAGTAAAAAAGTGCATGTAATGCATTAAAAATGTTATGCCTTTAGTTGCAATGAGGAGGTCAGGCAAACAAATTAATGTTGATAGAGATGTGCTGAAATTTGCAAAACTATTATTGGGTTGATTTACAGACAGGTGAAAAAGTCTTCACTCGAGTTCAGCCCGTTGGGCGTCTTGGTGTCCAACTCAAGGATGTACCTTGTTTCTAGTTTCCTCAACAAGGCTTCACGGTCACCGCCACGTCTAAGTGGCGGAACCATGTCCACCACAAAATAGCTAAGGTGATCCAGGCAGCTGCCATGGACCTCCTTAAAATGCCTCGCTACTGTGTATGATGCATCTTGGTTGTTGATCGCCCTCATGTGCTGGAGTATACGCTTGTGGACCTGCAACTTGGTACTACCAACATATTGCAGGCCACACGTACACTCCAGCACATAAACGGCGAAATCAGATTTGCAAGTCAATTTCTTAGATATAGTAAGGGGTGCATCATGAAAGGGAGTTTTATATGTTGTTTTGCTCCTTCCTAATTTGCAAGCCTTACACACTGAACATTTGATAAACCCTTTGGTTGTTTGTAGCCATGTATTTGAAGTCACTACCTCTGGGCTACTTTTTACAAGCATATCACTCATAGAACGTGCTTTGCGAAAGGTCACTTTGGGAGCCTCTGAGAAAGATTCACCAATCACAGGGTCGTTACGAATTACTACCCAATTCTTGTTAAAGATCTTTCGCAAAGTGCGATGTTGGCGGCTACATGTCATTATCAGTCTGCAGAGGGTCTGCAGAGGCAGAATGTACAACAACCACTTCATCTGATCTGCGATTGGGACCTAAGGCTGTGGATCTGGAAATTGATCTGGTTTTCATGATTGCCTTATCTATCATTTCCACAGAGTACCCCCTGGCTAGAAACCTTTTCTTACTGTCACTTTGGGCTAGGAAACAGTCCTCATCTCTGCTACAGATGCGTCTTATACGCAGCATCTCGCCTTAGGGGATGCTGCGTATAAGACGGTCAGGATGATGACTGGTGGCATGGAGCACCGTATTGCCCGCTGTAGCTTTACGATGCAGTTTAGTTTCCAGCCTACAATTCTGGACATACACTTCCACATCCAGGAAGTATACTGATTCCTGGCTGACATGTGCTGTGAACCGCAAATTGAGATTATTTTCATTGATCTCTTCAATAAACACAAGCGCTGCTGTCTCAGAGCCCTTCCAAATGAGAAATAGATCGTCAATGTAACGATACCAAACTACTATGTTGTCAGTGAGAACTTTCTCATATCTGGTGCTGAGGACTTGCTCCTCCCACATCCCCATATGCAAACAAGCATAGCTGGGGAGAAGCAAGCCCCCATCGCCATGCCCCTCATTTGCTGAAACACTTGGCTCTGAAACAAAAAATAATTATTGTTTAGACAAATTGAAATCATCTCTAAAATCATCTTGTTGTGGTTCATCATACACAGGGGTTTGGTCCTTAAAAAGTGCTCAACTGCCCTCGTGCCATCTAGATGGTGTATATATATATATATCAAACAATCTCCGCTCTCCTCCACAGTCACCTTGAAGAACCAGAGCCCGGACCACCAACTTGTGCAGAACGTGAGTTTATTTTTTGCTCTCACAACCTGCTGTCATGACGCGTTTCGACCCCATGGGGCCTTGATCATATATATATATATATATATATATATATATAATTAAACTTGTAAAAAAAAATAAAGTTAGTGCATTAATTAAATATATATTTTTTTACAAAGTATTCTAAATATTAATTAAAACATTGGAATGTTGGGAGCTCCATTGAAAACAATGGAGTAGCTCCGGGCTTATAATGGCTGGTATAAGCCTGGAGCTCCAACATTCCAATGTTTCTTTGCTCACAGCTCTGGCTGTGAACAAAGGCTTCAGGGAGCCTGAGGGGATTTCAATACCCTCGCGCTCGCTGAAGCCTTTGTTTTATTTGTTAGAACATTCTGCCCTCTAGTGGCAGAATGTTCTAATAGCCTTATAGCCCTTCGTAGCTGGGCTATACCGGCTATTAAAGTACTGCTCCCTTGTTAAAGGCCCTCGCCTTCGGCTCAGGCCTTTAACGCTGGAGAGGGCCTTTAATAGCCGGTATAGCCCGCTACGGCGGGCTATAAGGCTATAATAAAAATGGTAGGGAAGTAATTGTTTTTAAATCATTGTTGAAAAATTAATATTTAGAAATTAAATTATTTATTTACTTATTTAATACATATTTAATTTGATGAATTGATGTCGTCTAAAAAAAAATATTATTTTATTGCTAAACATAAATATTTGAAATTAATACATTAATATTATACATTAAAATATGTGTATTATTTTTAAAGAATAATAGACATTAATAATTTTCCGCATATCTTCGCATGGTCTGGGGTTCTCTCTCAGTCTGTACCTGGGGTGGCCACCTCGGGCGGCAACGCGGGACTCTGGTTGCTCAGGGGTCGTTGTCACCGTCACACAGGTCCCAGGGGTCGGTGGTTCAGGCCCCTGGTGCACCTCGCTGTGTGCCTCTGGGGTTGTTGGTGGCACGGTACTCACAGGGGGTTCTTCTTGCTCTATTTTGTGGTTTTCCCCGGTGTCTTGGGTACTGTCAGCCTCCATAGTGGAGCAAGGTCCAGGCACCCTTTTGAACCAGGAGATGTTCCGGGTCACTTTCTCTCCTCTCTTCGCCACAGTTACCATGGTCCCTTTCACATCGACCACCGTCCAGTGGCCTGGTGCATATCTGGTACGGAATTTCCCTCCTGGCCTCCTGTCTTTCATAATCACGGAGTCTCCTCTTCGTACTTCTCTGGGCGTTGCCCTCCGGGTCCTGCTGGCAGCAAGTTTTTGCTTCTTCCTCCGCTCAAGGACGTCTTCCTCGCGATATGGAGGTGGGGGTCCACCCTGGGCAGGCAGGGAGTGTATCTCGGCGGACCCCGTTGAACATCAGCGCCCACGGCGTGCATCGGGTGGTGCTGTGGGGGGTGCTCCCATACTCCCAGGGGAATAGTTGTAGGTGTCGCTCAGGGTCTGCATTCTCCACCACGGCGATCCGCAAGGCCTTGTTGATGGTCCTCATGAACCTCTCAACCTCCCCATTGGCTTGGGGCCATTGTGGGGTGATGCGGCGATGTCGTTCGCTGTGTTGCTTCATGAAGTCATGGAACTCATTCCCTTGGAAGGGAGACCCGTTGTGGTTCTTGATCTCTTCTGGGCACCCGAACATTGCAAAGGTCTTCTCAAGCACTGGGGCAACCCGGGAGAAAGTGGTGGAACTGACCACCTCTACCAGGGATACTTGGAGTAGCTGTCGATCATCACCACGGTCGTCCCACCATCGGAGAAACTCCCGAAATCGATGCTCACCTTCTTCCATGGGGTTTTGCCCTGTTCTTCCGTTTGGACGGGTGCTGGTCTCTCCAAGGCACTGGTCAACTGGCAGGCCGGGCATCTTTTCACGGTTTCTTCCACCTGAGCCTCAAGCCCCGGAAACCACACCTTTTCTCGCATCCGGGCCTTCATTCTCTCGACTCCTTGGTGTCCCCCGTGGGCTAGCTGGGTTGCTTGATGTTGTAGAGACGCCGGTATGACTATCCGGGTCCCTCTTAGCAGAATCCCTCCTTGAGTTATGCTCAGCTCGTTCCTGATCCTCCACATCTTCAGGAGGCACTCCCTCTCAGGCCCGGCCCAGTCGTTGGCCGACTGCAGGAATTGGTGCCAGTTTCCTCCTTGGGCGGCTGCCCGCACTTTGGACAGCATGGGATCCCCTTCTGCAGCAGTGGCGATGTCTTCCAATGTCAGGGCTTTTGGACACATGATCGTTGAGATCATGTTCAAGTGGGCTTCCAGCGCATCGACAACCGACTCATCCTCTTGTTCGTTTTGGGGTGCTAGGTGTCTCGAGAGGAAGTCGGCGAGGTTTTTGGCGCCTGGGCGGTAGGCCACTTCCATCTTGTATTGCTGTAGTCTGATGGCCCACCGCTCGATACTCAGGGGTGGGTGTGGTGCAGACCCTCTGAACAGCTGCACTAAGGGTTGGTGGTCGGTAATGACCCGGAATGGCTTGCCACAGATGTAAAAATGGAAGTGACGGCACGCCCACCGGATGGCCAGGGCTTCTCTTTCAATTTGTGCATAACGCCTCTCAGTGGGTGAGAGTGCCTTGCTGGCGTACGCCAGGGCCGCCCACCTTCCGGGTTCTTGCTCCTGGGTTAGTACTGCCCCGATGCCTACAGGGCTGGCGTCGACTAGGATTTCCGTCTGCTTGGCAGGGTCGAAGTACACCAGGGTGGTGTGGTCAAGGAGGGCGACCTTGATCCTCTGAAATGCTGTTTCTTCCAGGGTTCCCCACTTCCACATTGCGTCGGCCCGGGTGAGGTTTCGGAGTGGCTCCGCGATGTGGCCAGGTCGGGGATGAACCAGCCACAGTATGTGGCCATCCCCAGGAAGCTTCGTACTTCGGACACTGTCACTGGGGCATCCTTGATCGCTTGGGATTTCCGCGGGTCCACTTGGATACCTTCCTGATTGAACAAGTAGCCGAAGAATTCTATTTGTTTTTGGAAAAAGAGGCACTTTTCCCTGTGTAGGGTGACGCCATGGTCTTGAAGCCGTTTCAGTGTGGCCCTCAGATGGCGGTAGTGCTCGTCGGCGGTTTCCGAATGGATGAGGATATCATCACTCACATTCAGCACCCCCCGGCAGGCCAGTTAGGATCTCCCTCACTGCGTCCTGGAACACCTCCGCTGCGGACGATATCCCAAAGTTGAGGCGTTTATATCTCCTTAGTCCAAGGTGGGTACTGAACGTGGTTATGTAGCGGTACTCTTTGTCTAAGACCAGTTGATGATAGCCTGCGTTCAGGTCTAATTTTGAAAACCAGCAAGACCCGTTGACGTCAGCCACTATGTCGTCCATAGTTGGTGTGATGTGACATTCGCGCCTGATGGCCTTGTTGGGGAGGCGCATGTCTATGCACAGCCTGATTTTCCCTGGCCGTCTGGGATTCTCAGCTATTACCATGGGGGACACCCACGGTGTGGGTCCAGAGACCTTTTCGATGACCCCTTGGTCTTCTAGTTTTTGCAGCTCTTGTTCCACTAGGGGTCTAAGGTGGAAGGGGATCCTCCTGTGTCGTAGTGCCGTCGGAGTGATCGACGGGTCAATGTGTAGCTTGACTGGTGCTTTCTTAATCCGCCCTAGGCCTTGGAACAAGCTTGCAAACTGGTCTAGTAGCTCCTTGGTTTGGTTTGCCTGCACACTCCTTGCAAACATTACTAGTCCTAGATCTTCGGCTGCATGGCTGCTCAGCAGAGTGTCGGCCTCTTGGTTGATGACATGGATGTCGGTCGTGATCTCTTTGTCCTCCGATCGTATTGGTACTGTCATCTTGCCTCGGAGTGGCAGGGGTGATTCGCTCCCATACGCAAATATTTTTGTTTTGAGCTCTGGTTTGGGCCTCAGTCGGTTATATTGTTGAATCCCCATGACATTTACTGATGTGCCGGTGTCGATCACCGCGCTTACCTCTGACCCCGCGATTTTTACTGTGCACGTGGGCTGCGGCCTTCTTCGTTTCTTTAGAGCCTGCGTGAATGACACGAGGTACGTTTCTACTTCGTTGTCCTCGGTGGATGAATCCTCAACTTGGTAGGTGGCTCGCTCATTCTACTTTCCCCCTTGGGACGACGTCAGGGACACACTCGACAGTTGTCTGACGAGTTTACGCATGGGCCTGGTTCCTCTGTTCTCCTTACGCGGGCCTTTTCGTCGGCACACGGATGCGAAATGGTTCGGAATTCCGCAGTTGGTGCACGTCTTCCCTTGGGCGGGGCACATGTGTGGTGGATGTTCCTCATGCCCACAGTACCCGCACTGGCCTCTCGGAGTCTGGGGCGGGCGGTCCCGTGGCCTGCTCCTCTTGTCCCGTGTTGTGATGGCGTCGGCCCTCTCCGTTTTTATGGTATCCAGCGTCAGGTCCATTTCGTCTGCCCGTGCTGCTGACAGGTCGTGTGACCTGGCCATGACCAGTACGTCGTTGAGGGGTATGTTCGGCTGCCTTAGTATGAGCCCTCGTAGTACCTTGCTGCGCTCTCCCTGGATGAGCTGGGCTCGAATCTCTTCCGCGGCCCTTTCATCGACTAGGTGCGTGCTCACTAGCTCCCTCAGTCTTGTGTGGAAGGCGTCGATGGACTCCCCTTCCCGTTGTCTGGCTTGGTGCAACTTGAATCTCTCGTAGTCCGGATTCAGTTGGGGGTCGAAATGCGCATTGAGCGCTGCCACCGCTGCGTCGTAGTCAGCTGGGCCTCCGGTGCCCGGGAGGTGCTTGAATAGCAGGTAGACCTCCCCTGCATAGTGGAGCAAAAGCGAATGCCTAACAGCCCCATCCGTCTCACTGGTGGCTATAAAATAATTTTCTAGACGACCCAGCCACGTTTTCCACCGTGGGGACGTCGTCGTAGGGTCAGCCGCCTCACTGAACGGGGCAGTACGCCTGTAGGCGCGTGCTGAGTGACGATGCGGACCGGTGCTGGTTGGCCATCAGGATTGTCTCCCATTTTTTCCTCTCTATGGGTGACGTAGCTAGTTGGCTGTGCTCACGTCTGGCGGGGAGCTGTGCTTACTGTGCCCACGTTCCTAGGGGCTCGCTGCTGCTGTGGCGATGTGTGGGTGGGCCCACGGCAGTCTTGGGAGACTGTCTTGGTCCTCTTTTCCCCTTGTGCATGTGGCACTGGGCGCGCTGGGCCTGCTCCCTCTGGGGTCAACCGCGGTGGTTCCCTGTAGGCCGCATGGGCAGGCAGGCATGTGGAAGTCGCTGTATGTGAGCTTCGCTGCTGGGGCAGAGGTTACACCTTACCGGCAGGTAGAAGCTGCACTGCGGATGCTTTGGTCGCCTCACGTCTGGGGCTGGTCTGTGGCTGGCAGTGGCCACGTGTTTCCTCGCGGCACGAAGTGGGCCGCTGTATGGGCCGCGTCGTGCTGCTGGCCGATCTTTGATGAGGTGCG
The DNA here is from genome assembly GCA_963921515.1 of Calotriton arnoldi. Taxonomy (NCBI): domain Eukaryota; kingdom Metazoa; phylum Chordata; class Amphibia; order Caudata; family Salamandridae; genus Calotriton; species Calotriton arnoldi. The sequence goes on along the minus strand of CAWUFW010018131.1, from coordinate 5,936 downwards.
GGAGCGTGAGTCCGGCCCTCCTCGTCACCAGTGTAGCTTCGCGGCGATTAGCTATACGCACGCTGGCTATGGTGCGCGCAGATCAATAACCAGACACGCACACCAGTGCTGCTATTTGGGTGCGGACTGCCCCCTCCCCCCCGCCCCACGAGCCGGCACGCCCCTTTCTTTTATTCTGCGCGCTCCGCCCGCCGGCGGGAGCGCGTGGGTGCGACATATCCGGCAGTGGCCGGGCAACATCTAGACTGCTCACTCATTACAAGGACCACCGCCCGCTGAACAGCACTGCAGAGGGTCGGACTCTGGCGCTATGTTTCCACATGCAATATCTGCCTTGTATTGCAACACTCTCCATGACTGTTGCTTCTCAGCCCCGCTGCTGCTGATTGAAATATGACTAGGCATGAATCTGGGGAGGGACGACACAGCCTTTTCTTTTTCCGATGTAGATTTTAAAATGAATGGCAATTTAGATTGTGTGGTAATATAATTGTATATAAAACGTATTTAAAGCACTGTAGATAAGTGATTTATTTGCAGATAGAAATGTATAATTCCTACTTCATTATAGCCATATATATCTGAATCTCCGTGCTCACAAACAAAAACTCAGACAGTTAATGATAATAATACCTAATAACTCTGTGTTCCGTTTACCTAGCGAAGATTTTAATAAACGGTCCTTTTTATCCGGAATTTGGCAAAACAAAGACGAATTAGTCAATAGAGAACACGTCATCGAGTGCTGCAAATGAGAGAAACCCTCGTGTGCTGTAACCTGAGACAGGGTGGCGGTTTGTACTTCGGGAGAGCCCAGTCAGCAAGAAAGGGACACCGCATGACCTAGTGGCAAGCGGAACCTCCGGGATTTCCAGCAGCCCCTGAGCAGCTCCGTAGACTGAGGAGAAAATGTGCTCCTCTTGAGGCAAGGGTACCCCGAGGGACGTTCGCAACGTGCAACCTTCTCAGGGCACTGTGCAACGACCGGCCTGCCAGAAACGAGAGATGTAGTCTTTAAAACAGGTTTTATTATTTTTATCATTAAACACTGTCAATAATCAACTCGACTTATCACTTCCTTCGTGTGTAACCATAACTCAACCCAAAATGGACAGTTCATGACCGCACACACGTCAGACAGGTTTAATTAAAAACATCACTGGTGACATTACATAATAACTTACTATTGACATTTTCTATGACATCTCCATGAATACAGTGTAATTCCTATTTTGAGGTATGTGTTATTATTTAGAGATTTTGTTAAGCACTGTTATTTGCTGATAAAACATTTTGGTGTGGGACTTATGACTTTCATATATTAGCTATGACTAGCAATTGTGAAGGAATTTTAGGTTTTGATTTGGAACCATAGTGCCACTTTAAATGTGTTTTGATGTGACAAATATGTAGATGTATATAATTACACTTTCCATAGGAAAGGTATTTTTTGATTTCTTAATAATTTTGTTGCCACTCGTTGAATCGGCACAAAATGTTCAAAAATAGTACATCCAGTTTTCGTTCTTAGTGGTAACTTTCGTGCAGATACATAAAACTCAGGCCAAGAAAAAGGGAGGTTCCGGAAAGCCCCCTTTCTCAATTTTTCCAGTAGGATTATTTGTGCTTCAATACAAAAAAACAGGTGAATAGAATTACACTAAATTTGGGACAAAGGATGGTGCTTTTTTCCTCTGATATAAATCTATTCGATAGTTTTCAAGAAGTCAGTTCGCAGATCCTCCATGGTATCTCGACTCCACGGACGATGCCTGACTCCATTTAAAAAAGTAAAGGTGTCATTTGGATTAGGGAGCTCTAGACAGTCACACCCAAAGTGAGCTGAAGTGTGCCCTACATATCCTGATGGCCCCTCACAAGGCTGGTGGATCTTCCTGAGCTGGAGTGGTGGGAGAAGTTGACAATTGCACCTGAATATGGCTGTGCCTGTCCCCCCATGAAGAGCTGCATACACCCCTGTAGTGTGTCTGGAGCCAGGGCAGGAAGGGCAGGGTCTTGTGCACTACAAAGACCTTTCTTTGAAGTCTCCCTACTTAAAAGGCTAAAATCGGTAGAAGTACTGGACCTCTGAAACCATATACTCAGAACACTTCTGGACTGAGGTAATTCTGACAGGAATAAGAGCTGTTGTGCTGCCAGGAGGGGCTGCCACTTTGCTGCTTGCTTTGCTGTGTTGGCCCGCTGCCTGCTGCTTCTTGCCTGTGAGTGAGAGGACTGGACTAAGGTTTCCAAGTTTTGTCGAGGTTTCTAAGGTTCTCCAAGGGCTTGACTGAGCTTGCCTTCTTTTGCTGAAGTCTCATGGACATCAAAAACTTAACCTGCATCTTGTTACTAGCACCTGGGCTCCTCTGCTGTGAATTCTGCCCTGCCAAGTGGTGCCAAATCCAGTCCTGTGCCCTTGGAGGTGAATTTGGTGCTGCAAAGAAGAAATCGATGCATCGACTCCAAAGTGTCAGTTCCAAACCGGCGCATCCCTGCAAAATCGACGCATCACCTGCAAAGGTTTTTTAATGTTATTTCCTAGCTATAACATCCCTGTAACCTTTGTTTTTTTCAGTGAATTTCTAAGTTTTTTAAAATTCTATTTTCTAACTATAGCGCCCCTGTAACCTTTGTTTTTTTTCTTTGAATTTCTAAAGCTTTTTAATGATATTTCCTGAATACAACATCCCTGTAACCTTTGGTTTTTCAGTGAATTTCTAAGGTTTTTTAAATTTTATTTGTAATGTATTGTGTCCCTGTAATGTTTTTTTTCAGTTAATTTCTAGGGTTTATTTTTAATACTAAGGGCCAGAATACGATCATGGCGGATGGGATACTCCGTCACAAATGTGACGGGTATCCTGTCCACCGTATTACAAGTTCCATAGGATATAATAGAACTTGTAATATGGTGAAAGGGATATCCGTCGCTTTTGTGATGGAGTATCCCATACACCAAGATCTTAATCAGGCCCTAAGTCTATCACAATTTATTTTGATTTTTAATTTAGTTTTTTTTTAACCACAGACATTCTTTTGTTTAATAAATATACTTTATATACGTTTCAAAAAGTACAAATGGCATATATAATTAATGTAAAATATATAATGTTTTTGCTAATGTAATTAAATAAGTTTTATTGTTTTTCAATTATTTTTTTAGTTCTGCGGTACCTCCAAAGGTCTGAAAACATAGACAGGAATAGTACTCCATGACTTTTAATTCTGATCACGTGATCCGAATGAATCAGCAAATTCGAATCCACGGATTTGCCAAACATGCTATAAATTATTTAAAATATGTACACCCTTCCATTTTCATAAATGACATCAGTGTGAACATATTTACAAGTATATATAAGACACTGTATATCTGTTTTTCCAGGAAGTTACCCATTTTACGTGTTTCACGAATCCACAACGTAAGGACTGGATTCACAAATTTGGCCGAAGGCACACCTAAACCTTGCCTTTTGATTGGATATATTTTGACCCCACCCATGTACATGTAAAACCACACCCCAAAACAGTTAGTTCTCCAGTGAAATTTCCAGAAGGAGGATTGAGAACCAGTGGTGCTCTGCTTTCAGAGAATGACTGAAGCTACATCTTCTGTCCATGATGAACATCTGTTAGAAATGGGATCTCTAGTTGGCAAGGGCTTGCACCTTTGTCCAAGTAGGGACCCTTCTTCCTAGTCAGGGTAAGGGTTGTTACACTCGTGAAGTAACCCCTGCTCACCCTCGTGGTAGCTTGGCACGAGCAGTCAGGCTTAATTCAGAGGCAGTGTGTAAAGTATTTGCACATAACCAACAGTAATACAGTGTAAGCACTACAAACGGACACCACACCAGTTTAGAAAAATAACCAATATTTTATATACTCAAGACAAGACCAATTACGACAAAAATCCACAATACTATACTTTACGAATGAATACTTGATACGTTAACTTCTTCTTTGCAGGAATAGCACAAAAGCAAAGTTCGTACGAGTCGGTAGCTCCGTCCGAGCCTACCGTGATGCTGAAAACCACAGAGTCTAACAGTTCCAGCCGACCGCGTCGATACGGGCCAGCAGAGTCGTGAACAGACTCGGTCACAGTACCTTTTCTCGTTGTGGCTGGTACGGAGTGTACGAGCCGGTCGGCGTTCGTCGCGGTTGCGGTGCAAGACGGAGCGATGCAAGGTGCGGTGTCCCTCGATGCGGTGCAGGCAGCGGCTCGATGAGCGTCGGGCAGACGGAGTCGGTGAGTCCAAGGCGTGCGATGCAGGGCGAGACGATGCTCGATGCGGTGCTGACAGGTTGCGATGCAGGCGACCTAGCCGGAGTGCGGGAGCTGGCGTCGGACAGCGGTGCGAGTCGGAGCGGTGCGTCGCAGACGTGCGAGCGGTGCCCCAAATGCGGTGCGGTCTCGACTCTTGAGCCAGTTGCAGCGACCTCGTCGGTCGGGTCCGGTTGGTTCAGTGAAGCGATGCGATGCGAACTGCGGTGCCCACAGGTCACGGTGCAAGCAGCGGCTCGATGTTGGCGGCGTTGGACGTTGCCCACGGTGAGACCAGGGTTGCGATGCGAAGCGGGGCGATGCGGTCTGCGGTGCAAACAGGTCACCGGCCAGGGATGGATTCGGTTGACGGAGTCGGTTGCGGTTCCCTTCCTCTGTGGCAACTGAAACAGCGTTCCAGAAGCGGTACCCAGAGGCTTGTGAAGTCTTTGCAGTCCCTGAGACTTCTTAACAGGAGGCCAGCTCGGTTTCTGGCCCTTGGAGATACTCAGCACAAGTTTGGAGAAAGTTCAGTCCAGTCCTTTCACTGCCCAAGACAGAAGCAGCAACTGCAGGCCAACCCAACAAAGCAACAACACAGCAAAGGGGCAGTACTCCTCCTGGCAGCTCTTCCAGCTCTTCGTCTTGGCAGGTTCCTTGATTCCAGCGAGATCTAAATTCATGGGGTCAGGGCCCCAATATTTATATCCCAAATTCCTTTGTTCTCTGAAGGCAGAGAGGCCTTTGCCTAGTCCAAACCAGTTCTGGAGCACTTTGTTGACAAGTCTCCGTCCCTTCTTTCAGTGAGTGGGCCAGGGACATCAGACGCACCACAGGAGGTGGAGCCAGCATTGTGGAGGGAAGGCACTGTCCTATTCAGGGCCCAGGTGCGACCCCTCCCACCCATCTACATGTAGATCTTGCTATTCAGCCCTGTGCTGACTCACCCTGTCTCCTGGCATCCCCCAGCCCCTGTCACTCACATTCCAGACAAGGAATACACAATCTCGCAGAGGCAGGCTTGGATGGTTAGACAAGAAAATACCCACTTTCTAAAAGTGGTATTTTCAAACACAGAATGTTAAAACCAACCTTACTAAAAGCTGCATTTTATCCTTCTGAGTCCAGGCATACTAAACTCGAATTTCTACCATGTTCCCGGGGTCAGTTAGGATTATAAGCTGTAATAATCAAAACTGCCCGTTCTGGCCTAGGGGAACAGGTAGCCTTGCAATAGTGAAAAACGAACTAGGCTGTAATTCACTATCAGGACATGCCGCACACACCCGGGCATGTCCTACCTTTCGCGTACAACGCACCCTGCCCACAGGGGTACCTTGGGCCTACCTTAGGGGTGACTAACATGTAGCAAAGGGAAGGTTTAGGGACTCGCAAGTGTGTGCACTTGCCAAGTCGACATGGCAGCCCCAGGCTGCGCACAGGCTCTGCGATGGCAGGCCCGAGTTACACTTTACGGGCTGTTTGCGTGGGTGGCACAATCCAGTGCTGCAGCCCACCAACAGCATTTGGTCTATAGGCCCTGGCACTCGCAGTGCACTTTACAAGGGACTGACACATAAACCAAATAGGCCAATCATGGAAACACCAATCCATAACACATTTTATACAGGAGCACTTGCACTTTCCCACTGGACCGCCGTGAGGAAAG